>PITA01000738.1:0-241558 GCA_004023965.1 Spilogale gracilis
AGGGAGAAGCAGGCTTCCCGCCGAGCAGGGAGCCCGATGTGGGACTCGATCCCGGGTCTCCGGGATCATGACCTGAGCTGAAGGCAGTCGCTTAACCAACTGAGCCACCCAGGCGTCCCGACTACTTGGCATTTTAAAGGGACTTCTGAAAACACTGAAGTAAGTCTTTCACTGAGAAATGTCACAGGCTTTCACAGGGAGGGGAAGATTTAAGGGCCAGTGTTTTAGGGTCCCCTCTGACTAAGCCTATTTGCAAAGCCAGGGAGTGCTCTTCTAGGCCAGAGTTGAGAAGAAATCTCTTCCCTGCTGTGTATGATATGTCACTGAAAAACAAGGACCCAATGAGTCTATTTCTCTTTTGTTGTTGCTGTTTTTTCATTTTTGTTCTTAAGATTCCACATACAAGTGAATTGTATGGTATTTATTTGTCTTTCTGTCTGACTTATTTCACTTAGCATAATACCCTCTAGCCCTGCCCGTGTCGTCTAGAACGACACATTTTCACTCTTTTTTAGGGCTGAGGAAGATCCCGTCACATATATACACCACATCTTCTTGATCCGTTCATCAAAAACGAAAAAGAGAAGCAGACTCATAAATAAATACAGAGAACAAACTACTGGCTGCCAATGGGGAAGGGGTACAGACTTCCAGTTACAAAATAAGTAAGTCCCAGGGATGAACAGTACAGCCTAGGGAAGACAGTCCAAAATCTTGTCATACCTTTGTCCGGTGACAGATGGTCACTATGCTTGTAGCGAGGAGAGCATAATGTATATGCTTGCCAAATGATATGCTGAAACTAATATATGTCAACTCTATTTCAATAAAAAATAAAAATAAAAATAAAATGAAAGGACCCCATGAGAAAGGAAGGCTTGGAGCTCGAGCCACGTTCCTCGCCGCCCCCCCCCCCCCCAGCAGGGACAGCAGCGGGCAGCAAGCCGCCGGGGGCTGGGGTATTAGGCAGGATGTCAGTCTGCTAGCTTCGCGGCGGCAAGGGACAATGGCTATTCCAGTTGCTTTTTATAGCAAAGCCCATTTGGGAAGAACGAAGGCAGGAGGATGTCCCGAAGAGCTTCCTTTCCCTGCGGGCTGGCCCATCTGCTGGGGAGGAGAGAATGTGCTGTGTGCTGGCCCACGCGGCCACGGGGAGGAGGCCGGGCTCTGGGGCCGCTGAGGGCTGCTGGGGCCTCCTGCCCAGGCATGAGTCAACTGACTTCTGCCCGGAGGTGACAGGGGCATTTGTTCCGAGCACATCATCGGGACTCCTTGTCCTACAGAACCTCTTGTCGGGGACTGCTGGCCGAATGAACGAAAACCCATCCCTGGCAAAGGAGACAACATTAAGGCAAATTCACCGAAATATATCACATATCTTGGAGACTTCGAAAGCAGAAAACAGGGAACAAATGATAAACACCCAGGAAAGCCTTCAGGTCATGCATAGGAATGATTTTTAAGTACAGTGAATTGGATTATCATGAGGTCTCTTACTTTGGGCTTATAGACTCAGACATATCGCCAACCAGCTAAAAGCTGCCACGTTTTTGAGTTTTCAAGTATTTTTTATCATCTTTCCCTTTCTCGAGTTTTGACCTCTTTTCAAAGTCTATTTGGAAGTACTTCCTAATTTTTTTTTCCTCTTCCCCCTCATTTCTCATGAAACTAATATATTGCTTTGTTATAGTCATATGTAAAGAAGGGATAAATAAGCTCTGGAAAGAACCTAATGAGTTTCCTATGAACTGATAGCTCTTCAGACTATTCTCAGACCTGTTTGTTTTTTTCTTGTGTCAAGGTTCCTGACTGTCTTGCAGTCACCCCAAGATAAGGAAGGTATTTCAGACTCAGTGGGTGGGTAAGTAATGGGTCTTTCCCGAATGACTCTGACTGGGTTGAGAGTTTAAGGGCACGGGCAAGATCTAGGGGGAGAGAGGGACTTCTCTGCTGACCGCTTGGTGCCCGACCAGTGAGGCTGACCCTGTCGGATGCTGGCTCTCTTAGGGATCGGCTGCCCCTCCTCAAAGCAGAGACAAGGGGCCCCGGGGTGGCTGAGTCAGCTAAGTGTCTGCTTTTGGTTCATGTCATGATCCTGGGGTCCTGAGATCAAGCCCTGCCCTGGGGTGCCTGCTCAGTGGGGAGTCTCCTCTCCCTCTGCCTCTCCCCAACCCCCGTGCTCTCACTCAAATAAATTAAAAGAAAAAAGCAGAGACAAACTCAGTTGAGATGACCCATTTTTCATTGCCTCATATCTTTACTTGGGTGTAATGCAAACCTAGGTGAGTCCCTGTGCAAAATAATGATCCTTTTAGTACCTTAGATGACATCATTTGGGGATTTGTTGGGTGACTTCAACTGTGGCTGGTAAAGAAGAGATAACAGAATGAAAATATTTGTCACGTGAATCTCTCACTATCTTTCTTAGTCATAAATGTTCTGATGTGGTAGTGGGAGTGTGGAATTCTCTTACGACTGCTCCAGATACCAGGGATGGAAAATTCTTAGGTCATTCAGTTTACCCTTTAAGACACAGAGGATTATGGATTTCTGTTCATCCTGTGGGCTGACTTCCACCACAGATCAGTAGCTGAGGATCTTGGTATTGGGGAGATGTCTTCAAAGAACCATGCCAAATGGTGCCCTTGCCATTTCATGGGATTATCTGCCTCTTGCAGGAGAGCCCCGCCCAGGCTGTCAGCCATTGGTTTTCATTCTGACTCTCCATGGAACCAAGAGCAAACCCTTTAAAAATATTCTGGTGCCTCTATTTTTCATCCTTGCCAGCACTTTCCAATAGCAATAGAATGTGAGCTGAGTATGGAGTTCAAAATGTTCTAGGAGTCACATTAACAAAGAAAGAAGATATGAGTAGCATTAGTTGAGTATCTTTTACTTAAGCCAGTACCTCTAAGACATTATAAGTTCAAGGTATCATTTATATAAAAATTAATGAGCTACCTTACATTCTTATTATTTATACCAAGTCTTGAAATCTGTTGTGTTCAACTGCTCCATCGCTGGTGGACAGAGAGTTCTATATAATGGGACACATCTGTTTCAAATTGTTCCAAATAGCACAAAATGACATCATACAATGGTAATATTGAGTCCTGAGGGTTATTCTATAATAAATGATTGGGTACCATTCCCAGAACGAAGAGAAGTTAATGTCTCTTGCTTTTTGAAGAGTGATGTGTAGATCCTAGGGCTGGATGAACATCTGTTTTATGACAGATGCAGGTAAGGACATACTGTGATGCCAAGAAAAAATATAAAGAGACTTTTCCCCCCTTCATCGGCTGGAGGTTCAGATAAACTTCGAAAGATCAAACAAGGAGCTTATGAATGACAAGAGACCATGGAGGCAAGTCCAAGAGTAGGTCAGGGAAGTCCGACATGGAAAGGTAGGTGCCCTAGATTCAGCCAAATCAGCATATTTGGGGTGTGAAAAACTGAATATGTGCTATGAGTAAGCCACTCTACTTTGAGTGATATTTTACCCTCCAGGCCAAGTAGCCCCCCAGATGTCATTAACCCATTTTGAGAGATGTCATGAAGATTGAGCTAGTATTTAGAGACTGAGGTATGTTAAGAAAGATGCAGCAAGGGGTTGTTGCCATGACAAAGGCAAACAGGAACGTGGCGGTTTGAATGAGCATTGACACATCCATCGTTATCTTTCTGGTCTTATCCAAGGCAGAGATTGTTCTGGCCAGACATTCCAAGCTGCCTAGAGGGCAGGCTGTTGGCAGAGAAGGCAGCCTCCACAATCAAGATGAGTCTCCACCAGGGAGATCCTATGTCCTCGGCTCTGCCCGTGGAAGGGCACGTGCTAACCCTTGTCAGATACCTACTACATAGCAGGCTCCTCAATGTTCCTTCCGTAAAACAGATTGTATTAATTTGCTGGGGCAGCCGTAACAAGTTACCATGGATGGGGTGGCTTAAGCACCAAAAACTTATTTTCTTATGGTTCTGGAGGCTGGAAGTCCAAGGTCAAGGTCCTGACAGGGTTGATTTCCTCTGAGGCCTCTCTCTTCTGTTTGCAGATGGCTGTCCTCTGTGTGCATGCGCCCCTAGTGTCTCTTTCTCTTATAAGAGGTTATACTGGATTAAGGCCTTACCCTTGAAGGCCTCATTGTTACTCTGTCACCTCTTAAAGACCTTTCCTTAAAATACGCTTACATTCTGAAGTCCTGGGGGCTGGACCATCAACATGTGAATTAGAGATGAACACGATTCAGCTCCCATCCTACAAATGAAGAAACTGAGGCCCAGTTAGGAGAAGGGACTTGCTTGGGGTCAGTAAAACAGATGAGACCACAATCCAAATCTCAGTTTAGTCTTCCTTACACAGTGACCACTTGGTTTCTTGAGGCAAAAATGACATATCTTGCTAGTGCTAAGATGTCTGGAAAACGTGGGTTTTTTTCACTGCCTGCAGGATGACTTGAGTGTTCACAGGGAGTGGTGGGAGTGGGGGTGTGGATAGTACGATGAAGCAGTAGAAGCAACTTGGGGATTGGAATCTGGAATCTGGGTGTGTCTTGGCAACGCCATGTTCTGCATGTGTTGCCAACGCCCGTTGCCCTAAGTTTATGTAAATGAATATTGAACAAACACGAGTTCTTGTCATTGAGCATACATTCTCCCGTCTCATGTTCACAACAGCCTGGGAGGTAAACACTATGACCGGGTCTATTTTCCAATTGAGGGAGGGAGGCTCGGAGGGGTGAAGTGACTCATCCGAGGTTACACAGCCATTCAGGCCTAGAGCCAAGACTCAAACCCAGGTCTGTGGATTCCAAAACCAGTATAGTAAACCATTACCAGAACCAGGAATGGGGCCCAGTGTTATAAAATTTGCGCTTTTTCAAGAGAGGAAAAATCTGGGTTTTCATGTAAAATCTCCAGAGTTTTAAACGTTGATGAATTGAAGTTTCTTAGAGATACTAAGCAGGCCAGACACAGCACATGAGGGGACTTCAAGTTTCTAGTGCATTGGCTCACGCCAGTGGAGGAGGAGGCTGGACTATCCATGGTAGCTCACGGGTCTTTGATGCCACTTGGAATTTATGAAATAAATTTTGGTGGGTACAGCCTTTGGGCAGGGATGACTGGATCTGAATGTGTTCCCTGACCATCAAGAGCCACCTGATGAGGCAAATTCCTGAACCTTCCTGAGGCCAGTTTCCCTATGTGGAAACTGGAGATTGTACCTCACACACTAAGGTGAAAATTGAGATAATATTTGTAAAGCGCCTGCTGAGTATGTGGGGGCTGATGAGCAAATGGTTAGCACTCAAAACCCCTAGTGTTTCTCCCCATTGATCCCCAGTCTACAGGTGGGCGGCCTATGTGGCAATTTGAGGACAGGGCCATGGCTGTGACAGGTCTCCCACCCACCCAGAGCTCTGGCATCTTAACTTCAGTTTTTGGAATTTGGAGTTTTTTTGGTTTTGGTTTTAGTTTTGAGCGTCAACCCTCCAGGGAGTGAGGAGTTAATACCTTGGCAGGAATAAGTTGGTGTTTCTTCACTCAACAAGTTTTAGTGAATTCCCAATGTGGTGAAAGAGACCTAGTTTTCAGACTCAAAACTGTGTAAGAAATACCTGTGGGGTGGGGGTGGGGGGCTATTTTAATACAGGTTCTGAGATGCGCTCCCAGAGAGTACAATTTAGTCAACCTAGAATCTGCATTCCTACCGTTTTTGGGATGCGGAAGCACATTCCTGCCTGCTAGGACCTCCTGAACCCCCTCTCTGCCCATGGTCTTTCCCATACGGGGACTACATCTGGACTTCAGGGGAAGGGGGGCCTCGGCCAGCAGGGGGCAAGGAAGGCCTGAGGGACTCTATCCTAACAAGATGGACTAAAGTCAAATTCCTTACAGTAGAACCAGCCAGTTCTTTCTTAATACATTCAAGCAATTAAAAAAGGACCATTTCAGTGTCCTGAAATAAGCAAGGATTGGCAAGATCAGAATATGCTACGTTCCGACCTCCGGGCCTCCAGTTCCGTCTGTATAAATAGCCCAGTGCTCAAAAAGCTGCCATGAATGGCTTGCTTCTTCACCAGAGACCTTGGGCAAGGAGGGCGGTTTTGCCCATAATAAAGTCACCAGCACGTCTGCGGCTGTAACAGGCCGTCATTTCTTGGCTTCCCACCCACACACCAGGGGCTGGGAGATTCAGGGCGAGCGGAGGTCGGGGCAAGAAGCCCACACCTGCGCCCAGGGCCGGGCACCTGCGGCGGGTTCGGGTCAGTCCCACCTGCCTGAGCTTCCACGCCGGGATCTGGACTGTGACATATGCTGCCCAGGTTTTTCGGGTTTTTTTGTGTTTTTTTTTTTTTTTTTTCCTCCAGCAGCATCTGGAGGAGAAGCTGGGAGGGTCCCAACAAACCACATGGTGTTCTCTGGAGGCCCGCCGAGGCGCGTGGGCGGAAGCGGCCCCTGGTCTCTGCTTGCTTTCTGCTTCAAACACTCACTGTGCATACCACAAGTTTTTTCAGAGGTTAGACAAATTTGCATCCTTCTCCCCCAAGCTAGAGGAAGTGCTGGAGGAAGTCATGTATTAGAAGAATGGGGCGCAGGCTTAGATAAGGAAGAAGGAGTCTTCCTGGCAGCTTTCCATCTAGCTAGAACCCCCAATTACCTTTAAGCCATTAACCCTGGAGGGCAGGGATCCGGGGTGTATCCACTTGGAGTTCATTATCCCAGAAAGCCTGGTCTTTCTCTCCCTTTTAAAACCTGAGTTTTAAGCTAATCAGCTGCAGTTGTCCAGTGATTCAGCTCCCTGGGGACGGCGGCAAATCACAGGACCTTCACGCTGTCAACACGGAGCACCGGTCCATCGCACACGGGGTGTTGGGAAGGTCCTGGTCTTGACAGTGGAGAGGGGGTTGGGGGAAGGTTTGGGGGAGAGGCCGGCCTCCTCTGGCCCTTTCCCTTTCGCCTGGAGAACATGGGTGACCTTGTCTTTGATCCCTTAACCGGTTCTGCGCTCTTTTCTTCCTGTTATAAATCCAGTGACACGATATATATTTAAAGAGTTAGTCAAACCGCAAATTACACTGCCCGAGAGCTGAGCCGCTGCAAGGAAAGTGGTTAAATTATTGGCATGAAATGCAAGACTCTGGAGCCTATAACGTGGAGAAACCACTAGTAAAAGTGGAAGGAAACGACTTTTGAAGATATTGTTACCTGTGCTAAGAAACCTCAAGTGCCTACCAACCATTTCTGATCAAACATGAAAGTAAGTCCGTGCCTGTCGTGGGATGTCAGATGTCAGGAGGACTCTGCGGGCCCCCTGCTCCAGCTCAGTGCTCTGTGTCTCCTCAGCCCCAGGTGGGATACCGACATCCCACCCTGCCCTTGGTTTCCATGAGGAACTCTGGGTCAAGCCTGTCCCAAGCCTTGTTGAAGTTCACCTTTGGGGGTTTGGGAGGATGGTGTCTCATCAAGCAGTACTGAGCTTTCTGCCCGCCCCCATCTCCTCTCTGGCCCCCTCTGCAAGCTCAGGGTCTCATTCCCTGCATCCTGGCCCCTAGTTGTTCCAGATTTTCCTCCACTAGTGCAGATTAGGTGCCCCTTTCCAAGGGCTTGTTTCCATGGCTGCCGTCTCTGCCCCCGACCTGCTTTCACACACCAACCGTATGCTCGGCACAATGAAGACCTTCCCATGACGCCTTCTCCACTTGTCCGAGTGATGGGGGAGATGGAAAGCAAACATATGTCCCTGCTGTTATATAACCCATGTATTTCCAAGTTTTCTCTACCCACTGAAACAGTCTGAGCCTCACTCCTGTGCAGGGCAGCAAATCCAGCCCCTCCCTCTTATCTCCGAGGCTCCCTCTGGGACAGCTGACGGAAGCCACTGACCCCCTGGCTTGCTCCAGAAGCCCACTGCTCAGGGCTTCTCCCTGGCTGACTCTGGTCACGTTATGGCTGCTGAGCTTTGCTGCAGGGGATCCCTCCTGCCCGCTTCTCAGGGTAGGAGGGATCCTGGAACTTCCTTCCCATTCTCCAAGAATTGCCAACATGAGGCTCGGCTCTTGTAGTCAATGAAATTTTCAGGGCTTGAAGATCATCGAATGGAATTATAATGCAGAAAATGGAAGCAAAATCAATATGGGTGTTTATGGAGTGAATGTTTGTATGCCCCTCACAATCTATATCTTAAAGCCTTAACGCCCCCCCCCCCCCCCAGCGTGGCCCATTTGGAGATGGAGCTTCTAAGGAAACAAGGTTAAATGAGGTCATAAGGGCTGGACTCTGATCCAATAGGATTAATGTCTTCTCCTTTTTTTTTTTTTTTAACTATTTCCAATTCAATGTGATTTTCCCCTCCACTTCTTTCTTCCCCCCACTTTTTAAGTAGGTTCCATGCCCAGTATGCTTGAATTCACCACCCTGAGATCAAGACCTGAGCTGATACCAAAAGTAGGACATTTAATGAACTGAGCCACCCAGGCACCCCAGGATTGGTGTCTTCTGAAGAAGAGGTACCAGAGAGCTCGCAGTCCCCATGCCTACACACACGGGGAAAGGCCACGTGAGCACCCCGGGAGAAAGCATGCCATCTGCTCCCCAAAGGGAGAGCGCTCACCTGCCCCGC
Organism: Spilogale gracilis; assembly: GCA_004023965.1. NCBI lineage: Eukaryota > Metazoa > Chordata > Mammalia > Carnivora > Mephitidae > Spilogale > Spilogale gracilis. The sequence goes on from PITA01000738.1 coordinate 8,621, forward strand.
CAGCACCTTGATCTCGGACTTGCAGTCTCCAGATCTGTGCAAACTAAGCTTCTGTGGTTTAAGCCACCTGGTATTTTGTTCTGGAAGGCCTGGCTCTCCGGGCCCCACCTTCAGGTTGCCCCACACTCACTGCTGACCCTCTCCCATGTTCACTCTTGCTTGCGCCTTGACTGGCCATATCAGCTCATGTGATGGCTTGGGGACCCTCAGTTTCTTGCTTTTCCCTGTCTCCTGGCCCTGGGCAGAGGGAGTAAAATGCCATAAATCATCTCCACAAAGACCCCCTGTCCAAAATGAAGATGGATTTTTATTTAACATCTCGGTCTGAAGCAGTTTCATCTGGACGATGCCACTGGCTTTCCCAGGAAGCAGCCTTGGGGAGGAAAGGGGAGCATCTCCCTAAATACCTTCTAGAACACAGAAAGTACGACAGCTTCATTTTCCTTTAATAGTAAAATTTTGTTTTAGACATTAACAAAATGAATAGGATAGCACAAGGGACACTCATATACCTTTCACCTAGACTGAACGATTGCTAGCATTTGCCTTGTTTGCTTTATCTGCATATATATACACACACACATACACACAGCTCGTGGTGTGTGTGTGTGTGTGTGTGTGTGTGTGTGTGTGTGCGCACGCGCGTGTGTGTATGTGTGAGGCTGGTTCATTTAAAATTAACTTGTTTACATCATGACCCTTTATCCCGAAGCACTTCGGCTTGCACCCCTTAAGAGTGAGGACAATTTTACAATGACCGCGCCGTTAACACTGAGGGAAAGCAACGGAAGACACACAGCTTTCACAGTCGCCCTTTCCTCGTTTCTGCTTCGCGGTCCTCACCCTTGAGGTCACAGAGCAGTACATGGTCTCAGTTCTTGGGAAATTGCAAGTTTCCCATCCACGTGGGGAAATAAAATTTCCGAGATCTGAAGTGTAAGATTGACTTGCGATAGGAGCAGAGATGGGTAACCCAAGTTACCTTAAAAATAAAAGGGCTGCTAGAACTTCAACGTGCAACTGTGTGTCCAGATTAAAGGTAGTAATTTAGCCGAAGAGAAAAAACCTTTCTGGGTCCAGAGCACAGACGAAACCCAGAGGCAGAGCCTGCAGTGTTCATCGCAAGCCATTAAATTGTCTGCTCTCCCGGATTGATCCAGGAAACTGGGTGTCCCGGCCCTCTATCCATCTGATTAAACAAAATAACATGTTTTCCAAAGGAAACCTGAAAACGGCTATCAGTGTCAGTAGGCTGTGAGTAGGAGCTCAGTGTTTCTGATCCCTCAGTGGTAGGAGAGCCATTGAATGGGTATTCCAACTTGCTGGAATTATTCTCCCTGTGGCTCTCATGGCACAAGTAAAACTTGGTTTTCAGGGCAAGCTCTGTTTCTGGGGTGCTCTCACCCTCACGCGTTGTGAGAAATTTAGGTATTTATTGGGGTCGGTGGTAGTGTTGGATAGAGGTAAGGCGTCCAAATGCGAATATATAGACGGGGCTCTTCGGGGTTCTGAGTGACAGCAGGAAAAGCCTCGGGTATCTTTTACAAAATACTTTTTTCTCAATGTGAGGAGCTTTGTCGTTTTTCCTGGGAGGTTTGGAAGGGGGCTCTTGGGGCAGGGGGAGGCCCTGGATGGGAGTCCAGGGACAGCAGACCGGGGAGAGGCTCTCTGTTCTGAAGCTGGGCTTGCCGTCCCATGGATTTAACGGCCTGCGTTGTGTTGACCGTGGGCAGGCCCAGGCTCATAGACCTTCATCCCCTGGCCCAGACAGGAGAAGAGAGCTACCTGGTCAGTGCAGGTGGCAATGAGCTTGCATGACTGGGGGGGCGAGGTGAGGGGGGGCCCCATGGTTTATGGGTACCTGGGGGAAGCTGGGTGCCCAAAGGGGCCTGTTATTTTACCTTCTATTTAAATTCAAAATTTAAACCAACACTTAAATAATTAGAACAAAATAGTCAGCATGTTTAGTCTAAGGCATCCACTCCTTTGGCTAACAGTCTGTTGACTCCCCCAACCATGCCCCCCAAGAAAGTCTCAGAAACGCGTGAATAAAAGCTATGGCCACGAAGCCTAGAAAGATTTTCCTAGGACATTTGCCAGTAATGAAGTCTTGTCAGTATATGGATTGTAGTGCCAGGAAAAGAACGTGGTGTGTGGAGATACCAAGAATCGATTATTCCTGAGCAACTTTGAACCTTGTGGAATATCGTCTATACCCCAGGCGGCCCGTTTGTTGTTAGGAAGTGAGGACGTGTGCATGAGTGTGTGGGATGTATATTAAACATGAAATATGACCCCACAAGTACTATTTAATCCCATAAGTACCATCCATGAAAGAGCGGGCCTTGGCTAATGGATTTCAAATATTCCAGTCCCATTCGAAAGGCCCCCTCTGAAATAAGAAAGGTGAGCAGGCCCTTCTAGCATGACACCATCACAGTTGTCCTTGTTCCCTTCACTTCGGTTCCATGATGCAAGAGCAACAGATTTAGCTTCCTAGAGCTTATAACAAAGTATCCCAAACTGGCTGGCTCCAAACAGCAAAAATTGATTCCTTCAGAGTTCTTATGGCCCGAAATCTGAAATCAAGCAGTCTGGAGGGCAGTGCTCCCTCTGAAGAAGCCTGCCTTGCCTCTTCCAGTGTTTGTTGCTTTTCCAGCAATTCTGGGTGTCCCTTGCCTTCTAGATGCTTCTAGATGCATCTCTCCAATCTCTGCCTCTGTCCTCCCAGCACTGTGGTGTCTGTGTCTCTGTGCCTCTTCTTACAAGGATGCTAGTCAAAGTGGATTAGGGTTACCCTAACAGTCTCATGTTAATTAGACCTGCAAAGACCCTGTGTTCCAAACACACCACATTTATAATTAATGGAGTTTAAGACTTCAACACATCTCTTTGGGGGACCCATAACAACAACCCTTAGATTATGGGGTAGCTTCCTTGGAGATGTCCTTTTGGGCAAGTATGTTTTGGTCAGACATCCTTTAAGTATTCTAACTCCTGTGCCAGTGATTTCTTATTGTAAAATTTATAAATCTGACTTAGAGAATGGTTTTGCTTTCCATGTAGCTGGGCTATAGGAAAGTAAGTCTCGGATTATATGTGGACCAGGGCTCCATTTCTAGAGATGGTGATCAGTGATTTCAGTGTGAGTTAATAAAATGCCTTTCCACTTTGATTCATCTTGTGATCAGTCTCTGCTATGAGGGGAGCAGACCACCACCTTTGTGCCAACAAAACCAAGTTTCTGAACTTCAGAGGCTAAGAAATAAACTTTGTGCTGATTTCCCAAGGTAATGACCAACCTAAAGAGCACAAGGCAGTTGTGACATCTGGGTATTCCCCAAACCAGCAAGCCGGTACTATACTTGTCATGTGGTCCAGTGTGAGGCCCATTATTAGTCTCGTTTTGGATTTCTAATATATAGGCTTTCATTCTGCGTAAGAAATAAGAATTCCAAAGAGAGTTTGATATTCTCGGTAAAGCAAACAAAACTCCTGTTCGCAGACAAAAAAGAGTTGATTAAAACCAAGAATGCTTCAGATCTTATCTCAGATCCAAATTTAGTAAGAAAACAGAATTTTTAAAGAAAATTGCTAAGATTGTTGGGATAATGAAATAACCCAATACACCAGTCAAAAAACCTCGATCGTGGCACTGTTTCAAATCTGTGAGGTCATGAGATCAAATTTTGGTGCATTCATTCTAGAGGACAGAAGAGTTTTCTTCTCCAAATTTAAGCCAATCACCTAATGAGGAATCGCAGCACTTATGAATAACTTTGGTGACAGGCATGAATCTGGAACCTTCTATGACAATGAACCAGAAACACCTGCACCCTACTGGGCCAAGGCAGAAGAAGTTCTGATGGAAAGAGTGGTTGCGTGTAGGTGAGGACTGAATGACTGATGACGCTCTTTGATGGGAATGGCTGATGTAGGAATCGACTGGCAGTGGGGAAGTTATGGGTTGACAGGGTCCACACCGCAGGCAGGCTTGCCTGAGGGCTCATGCTGCAGGGCAGCTGGAAGATTTGAGTGTGCAGAGACTCACCGGGACAGCTTTTATTTTTATATTTCTATTATTTATTTATTTATTTTGAGAGAGAGTGTGAGAGCTGTGCAAGCCAGGGGAGGGGCAGAGGCGGGGGGGGGGGAAAGCAGACTCCGCACTGAGCAGGGAGCCCACCATGGGACGCTCCATCCCAGGACCCCAAGATCATGGCCGGAGCCAAATGCAGACGCTTAACTGACTGAGCCCCGCAGGTAACCCCAGGAGAGCTTTTAAAAACACAGATTCTGATTGTGTACATCTGGGCTGGGGCCCACATACTTGCGTTTCTGTGGAGGTGATCTGGGCTGCTGGCCTGGAAACAGCAGTTTGAGTAGCACAGTCCCTGCAAACACTCAAAAGCTGGGAGTGGCTCCTAGAGTTGGTTTTCTATGGACACAGCAAGTCTCTCTCTCTCTCTCTCTCTCTCTCTCTCTCTCTCTCGAGAAGCTTGGGAAATCGGCATCAGGATCTGTAGCAGTTAGCACGGTACAGCAGCTAGGACCAGACCCCGAAGTCAGTTGCACCTCACAAGTGTAAAGCTTCTAAGGGTTTCCAGGGTTTCCCCAGTCAGGCAATGCCTCTCCGGGGGTAGAAAAGTCAGACGGTTTTAAATAGTTCTCTTTTCAATAAACAATGTCTGGGTTAGTTGGATTGTAAGTTATAAGGACCTCTCAGGGAGCATTATTTTGTCATCTCGGCTCATGTGGTATTGCCCAGGCAGTTAGCATTATTTTTATTATTAAATAATGATGGAAGTTGTAACTACACTTTGCAGCGTGCCAGCTGTGGGTCAGATGAGGGGCTCAGCAGTTACCGTGGGGCCGGCCATTCCTGTTAGATATCTGTAGGGATGTGGTATCATGTGGGGGTATCTGTCGAATTACATGAAGACACGGTACCTCTCCCAGGAGTGCGAATACTACTTGAACATTTTGGAGGAACACAGAATTTTTTATGTCAGAATAAGTATGCGAATATGGCAGTATAATGGGCAATGTCTCATCCCCTGTTCTCTCACAGTTAACGTTGGCACTCTTCCTGTCCAGTGGTTGGGTCTATGTCTCTTTTCCTTGAATCTAAGTGGGTCTTTATGATGGTACCAATAGAGTAGGGTAGAGATGACGTGGTGTGACTTTTTTTTTTTTAAAGATTCTATTTGTTTATTTGACAGAGAGAGAGATTACAGGTAGACAGAGAAGCAGGCAGAGAGAGAGGAGGAAGCAGGCTCCCCGCTGAGCAGAGAGCCCGATGTAGGCCTCGATCCCAGGACCCTGAGCCAAAGGCAGAGGCTTTAACCCACTGAGCCACCCAGGCACCCGCAGTGTGACTTCTGAGATTAGGTCATAGAAGCGCCATGTTCTATTGAGATGTCCTTGGAACCCACCCACCATGCCAACAGTACGTCACCATAGAAGTCAGTGTGGAGAGGAGCTGATGCCCGCAGCTCCCAGCCCTGACCTCCCATCATACTACTAGCACTTTCCAGGCACAAGAATATGGCATCTGGAATATGAGTCTTCAATCCCTCATTGGGCCATCCCAGTTGCTACTGTGTGAAGTAGACAGGAGTCTTCCCTTTTAAGCACTGTCTGGATTAGACACTTGTGAGATAAAGAAGTGATTGCTGTTTTCAATGCACTAGGTTTTGGAGTGGCTTCCTTGAAGAAATACATAACTAGATCAATAGGGGCTGATCGATTGGTAGTTCTATGAAGTGCCACAGAAGTAGTGACTCATCGGCAAGCCCGGCAGGATCCCAGATATCCTGTGATCCTCTCACTCCTCCACTGACGAACTACGGAGGGAGGAGGACCAGAGCATGTACCAGAGCACAGACGAGGAGTGAACATGGGTCGGAGGCCACTGAGACAAAAAGGAGGAAGCATGTTCTCTGTGCTTACAACGGTCAATGGGTCTTTTAATGTCCTTGGAGACCAGTTTCCCCTGGGAATAAATTAAGTAAAAACAACAACAAAAAAGGAGGACATCTGCTTAGATTCACTCCATATAAAGCTGCTAAGATGAAATCAATGTAAAAACAAGACTTGGGGAAGGGTAACAGTGGAGAGAAGAGATCAGTCTTGGGGAGAGGCTTGCACGGCAACATGAAAACATTTTGGAATCTAAAAAAACAATAGTGATCACGAGCATTGGATGTTAGCCTTGACAATGGAGGTTAAATGGCCTGAGTTCAAACTCTAATGTATAAAACTCAGCATCAGATGTTCCCCCTCACTCTCTGGTCCCCTGTCCTCCTGGTGTCCCACTTTGAAGGCCAAAGCAGAATAGAGGATAATTATTACTCTTATTGTGCCCCTGTGGAGGCAGGGAGGGTCCGATTCACACTGTGGATGTTGGAAAACAGCTTGCTGATGACGCAGACAGGGGCAAGCCTGTGGGGGGTGAAGCCAGCACCCAGTGGTGCAGGAGGGCACCTGAAGAAGGGGGGAGGGATGGGCCTGCGTGGCTGGGTTATCAGCGGTAGGGATGCCGAGAGGTCAAGTTTCAAGAAGTCTAAGTCCTTGCTTAAGACCTTCTAACTCAAGTGCTGATAGACTGGAAGTCTAACGTGTTTTTCAATTTTCTTTGCCCGCTCTGAGAGGCGTGCACTGAGCAGAAAGTGACTGGCAGGAGAGGAGGGACTGCAGGAACCCAGATGACTCCCTCACTGGAGAATGAAAGGGGTTAAGCTCCCATCTCGCAGAGTTGCATTCCACACCGTTCTGAGGCCGCCCCTTCCTTTCCGCCGGTCCTGGCTCTGGCCTTCCAGGCTGGGCAGCCTCAGGTGCTGACTGCACAGACCCACCGCGCGCCCAGCCAGCGGCCTCCCGCTAACTAACCCAGCCATCAGTCGCTCCAGGAAACCCCCGTGTCACCCTGAAACCCGAACATTTGCAAGCTACAAAGGACCTGGGCAATGGAGTTCAACCCCTTCTCTTTCACCAGAGGAACTAAGGATCCAAACTGTTAAACAGTTCATTAGAGGTGATGCTGAGCAGGGCCGGGAAACACATCTCCTCACCCTGATTTCCTCCGCCCACTCCCTCCTCGGCAGCCTCCCTCCAAAGTTAAAGCAGAATTTTGATGGGAGCAGAGTGGGGTTCTCTGCTCCCCTGCCCAAGGTGGAAGGAAGTGGATTTTCTACCCTCTTCATTCCTGTGTTCATCTCCATCCCCCTCACCCCGCACTGCAGAGTGGAGGGGGGCGTCTGGCATAATTACCCATTGAAGTTTTGCTTAGGGTTACCACCCAGATGACAAAAGAGATGTGTTGGTACAGAGGAGACCCCTCTCAGTAGAATGTGGGGAGGCGGGGGTGCTCTGGTTTGTCTAATTTTAAATATTCTGGCAAATCTCTTTAGAAGATAACAATCTTTATACTCGTGGGCAGGAGATTAGTCATGTGGCCAACAGGTCATGCCTGCTCAGTGATCTCAGAGGGTAGACGGTTTTGTCACTGAACTTTGCAGATCCTCCAATTTGGCCTTTTTTTGTTTGTACTTTCAAGTAGTTTCTGATTTTAGAAAATGCCCTTCTTGCCTTTTCTCCTCCCACCTTCAGCCCCTCACCTCAATCACCAGATTACTTTTTTGTTCCTTTAAAGACTATTTTTTGTTTTTGCAGAGTTCAGAGGGCAAGAGGATTTAAAAGAGTATGGGTTAAAAAGCCTCACTCCTTTCTCTGTCCTGGTCCTCCTCTCCGTGGGCTGTAAGTCTGGATAATTGTCATTAGATTCTTATTTATTTTTCCAGGACTCTTATGCAGACAACAACACATAAAGATATTTACTCTTGTACCCCTTCTGTTTCTTACGCTGAAGAAAGCGTCTATGCTCACTATTTGACATCTTGTATTTTTTGCCCAGGTCATACTTTACCGAGGCTGAACTTATATACAGTAAAATGTACAAAATATTCAAGTCCTTAGGCCAGTAAAATTTTTTCCTTTTTTAAAATTTATTTTCCTTGCTTGACTTTTATTTTTTATTTTTATTTTTTAAAGATTTATTTATTTATTTATTTATTTATTTATTTATTTATTTGAGAGAGCACATGCATGCATGTGGGGGAGGCATGGGGTGGGGTGGGGTGGTAGAGAATCCCATGCAGACCCCCACTGAGCATGGAGCCCAGTGCAAGACTGGATGCGGGGCCCAATCCCAGGACCCTGAGACCATAACCTGAGCTGAAGTGAAGAGTCAGCCACTCAACCAGCTGAGCCACCCAGGCACCCCTCCTGGGCGACTTTTAAGAGCACCTTTCTTGAGGTATAATTGTCATACAGTAATAAACTGAGTGAGTATGTAAATACTTAGAACAGTCCCCGTGACCAAGAGAGTGAGCATAAACATCATACTTGGGAGTTCCCTTTCGCCTCTATATTTTCTATTAGCTGAAAAAGAACAGATTGAAGAGTTGGGCTGAAAACATCAAACCAGTTGATTTACACTTTTACGGTACTTCTCAAGGTATCTCTTATTTCTAAAGAGCCAGGAGGTAGATAACAAAATTTAAGGCTTTTCTACTATGAAGTGTTATTAATCACCTCAATTTCCAATGCTTAAACATTTGACCTCAAAGCACTTTGATTAAGATTCACTGGAAGGTATTTGCTGTAGAAAGCTTATTTTGTCTCGCTGCAAAATTTCTAGCTTCCCAGCTTCTGGTTCTGGGCCATTTGACTCAAAGAATCAAGGACTCTTGGGAAAACAAAAACCAACAAAACGTCCAAGAAACTCCAGGAATTTCTTTGTTTACGAGCCATAATTCTGGAAGGAAGGAAATGAACACTTAGCAAACCCCTCTGTGTGTCAAGCACTTTATGCAAAATAAATCATGTGATCTTCCCAAATCTACAGCAGAGATGGCATCACCACCATGTTGACAGAAGGGGAAAGAGGAGCTAAGCGTCTAAGCAACTTGACCAAGGTGACACAGCAAGTGACAGGAGCTGGCATTGAAACCCAGGTGTCCATTATTTTAGAGCCCGTCCTTTTCTTATCATGAGTCTACCCTCTGCTCCCCACCCCCAGACAAATTATGTTTAGATAAGTATAGATACACACACACACACATACACACACACACACACACACACACACACACACATACCCAGAGTAAGATGTGCTATATGGTATATTTTTAAAAACTTCCAAATGCCTAAAAAAAAAAAAAAAATACAACAACAGTCTACAACAGAACATGGAGGCAAACGCGTCCAAATATACGGGTGATTATAATTTGCTATTGATATCAATTGACATGCATTGAGTTGTTCCCAAGTTTTTCAGTGAACAAGACCTGAGAAGTTACCATACCCTGAGAAATGTGCTCTCCATGCTGGGATTTGAAAAGTAGCCTCTCCGGGCAAAGACCGAGAATCATGTGCTTGCAGAGCGAGGCACTGAGTGGGAGATGGCGTGGGAGCCTGGGAAGGCGGTGGAGTTCTAGAAAGGCCTGACTAGAGGAGGGAGGGGAATTGGAGCATTGGGTGGGTAGCTGGGGATCCGAATACCCAGAGCCTTCAAAGCCAGGCAGTGACGTGTGGGCGAGTTGCTTGAGTTTACAGAGAGAACTGAGGGAGGGCTAGTAGCTGAGCGAGGTTGAAGTGTCAGGCATTCTGCCTCATACTGACATCAACTTCCGTATTCTTCAAAAACTGAAATCCTCGTGTTACAGAGCCAACCTCAGTTAGCTGCAAATGAAGGGAACAAGGCCCGTGGCGCCAGAGTCCCACAGGGAAGCTGTGACGCTCAGAGCAGGGGACCCACGAGCTCCACGGAGGGCCGGCTTGCAGAGCTGGTGCAGGTTCCAAGAGAAGCAGCAGGGAGGGGTGAAGCACCAGGACCGGCAAAGACAGGAAGCCATGATCACCCCCAGGTGGGAGGGGGCAGAGGTGCAGAGAGGGTGCCCATGATGGGTGAGAGTACTGATTGAGGAAGTGTACGGAGCTCCAGGTTGGGGACTAAATCCCCCATCCTCACCCACCCTGCGTCCTCTGCTCTCTCCTGGTTCTTCCTACTGGCCCAACCCTGGGGTCACAGGAGCTCTGTGGGTACGGGGCTCAAAGATCAAGCTCTGGGGGGTACAGAAGGACAGAGGATGTGTCTGGAGAGACAGATGAACGCTATCCAGGGCAAAGCCTGTGCTGGGGGGGATCTGGGAAGGCTTTTCTGGGCAGCGCATCAAAGGAGCTGTTCCAGGTGCCCTAGAAGCTCAGAGTTTTAAATTTATTCCCTTTCATACTCCAACAGCTTGCCCTGGTTCTCAGCAGAAGCTTGATAAACCAGGACCTTATTCTCAGTGTAGTCATCATTCCCTCTGGCCCCAGATCCAGGGGCCAGCTGTTGAGCTCAAGCCCTTGCTAAAGAGGCGGTCATGGGTCTATTCTTGGTGATCACATAGTGATGGGTTGGTGATTCCATATTCAAGGTAGTGGGCATCCAGATAACCCTGAATGACAGTGTTGTTTATTGGTTTGAAAGAGGTCCTCCTCATTAACTCATTATCTTACTGGAGAGGCTGTTGCATTTGGGCTCCCGCTTTTCAATGAGAATGGCTCTATTTCCGACTTGCTTGGAAACTGTTATTAACTATTATTCCAAACAATGCGTTTGCATATTTGACAATCCGGAAACCAAATTTAGCTGTGCAAATTATAGACAACTGCTCTCTTATAATGTCACTGTGATGTCCCAATTTTTAAGAAAAGAAAGATTAACAAAGCCGGCTTTAAATGCTTCAAACAATATTTTATGGAAGAAACCATTTCCCCCCAAAGATGCATAGATCTCTAAAATGTTCCCAGAGTACTCTGGAAGATCACTATGTAATATTTCTTTTAGAGGAGGGGGAAGCTGCCGAACATCGAAGAGATGCCCAGACCCTGCAGAGCTATAAGTGCCTTCAACTTACTAAGGAATTATGTTGAAACTAGGAAACTTAAGAGGTAATTGAAATGATTTAAACGCCACCGTTTTCCCTCCTTCTCCAAAAACTCCCAAGACAATGTTCATAATGTTAGACTGACCTTTCGCATATGTGATTTTAATGAAAGACAAGACATTTTTCAGGTTCTGAGTCCATCTTTAAATAGTGATTTCTTGTCAAGGCCCTTACACTGACGTGGGAAGAAGGGACATCTGACCTTTGAAGCTATTCCGTGGGTCTGAATCATCTAAGTATATTGTAGCTTTATTCTTGCAGACAAGAGAAACCAAGAACAGGTGGAAATTAATGGAGAAATCTGTTAACGTAACTGTATTCAAATGGCACTTACTGGGGTCACACTGCAATTTGGGATTTGAATAACAAGTTATTTAACCTCTCTGAATCTGGCTTCTCATCTTTAAAATGAGGCTGATAGGACTAGCCTGCGTGTTTACTGTACACAGTGTTCAATACATGAGCATTAAGGTATGTTTCCTATAGGTACTTGCTACATGAAGTACAGTGGAAAAAAAAACCCAAAAACTGAGCACTGTAATGAGATTTCTGCAAGCTTGGGGCTTTTCCTGAATATGCAATGGACCTAGGGGATGAGGAGAGCACCATCATATACATGAGAACTGAAAACCTGCCGTGCCTTCTGATGACCCCATCCAGCATATGTCAACTTGAGGGTGCTGTGCTTCTAATTTCAAACTCCTCTGGGGTGGGGGTGGGGGACCACGACCAGCTGGCTCTGCCCGGTTTCCTCACCAGGTGGCCCAGGGACCCTGCTAACTGGGACAATGATGAGAGTACCTACTCTTCCTGCAGAATGATGACTGTGGTTGGGCTGCTGCCCGCACAGGGCGGTGGTGGTGGTGGGGGGATCATGCGGCTAGACCCAGGGAGGATATTGATAGGAAATTGTGACTTTTCTCTGATGGTGATGTTTCAAGATGTAAATGGCTTCCCACTTCAACAGTGCTGATAAGACAGAAGTTCTACAAATCCGGTGTCTTTGGATCAGCAGTCTTCAAACCACTCTGAGATGACAAACTGGAAACTCTGAGGAGGAGAGTGATCTCTTCTTTATACTTTTATAAACCATACACAATGGATTATCCTCAATTTACTCAAAATGTTTACTTTTTTTAAGAAAAAGATTTTATTTATTTATTTGACAGAGAGAGAGAGAGAGAGAGAGAGAGAGAGAGAGATCACAAGTAGGCAGAGAGAGAGGAGGAAGCAGGCTCCCTACTGAGCAGAAAGTCCTATGCGGGCCTCGATCCCAGGACCCTGAGATCATGACCTGAACTGAAGGCAGAGGCTTTAACCCACTGAGCCATCCAGGCACCCAAAATGTTTACTGTTTATAATTATTGTAAAATCAATGCTTTTGGAATATCTTTAAAAATTGAAATTTATTTTTATAAATATGTGCGCTCACAAATAGTTTAATAAATATTATATAAATATCACTGAGACTAAATAGAGCACAAAATAGAAGAAAGAGGGAGAACAGTTAGAAGAAATTTCAGAAGTCCGCCATAATATCTCCCTTCAAGGAGCAATTTGTAGTTAACCACCAGACAGATGGTAAACATGACTTAAGTCTTAGCTACCATTACCCCTCCCAGAAGCATTCAGTGTTCTCTAGAATATTCCGGATGGGTGACAGTTTAGCCTTTATTTTATTGTACTTATTTATTTTTAACTACTATTCAAGTTTACTAAAGTTGTACATAGCCTAGTTGAAAGTCAAACTGTATTTTACTTAAAGGGTAATAATGAGAACCAACTTTCCCCATCTCTACAACCAATCTGGGATCTTGCTGTTGGGAGGCGGTCACTTCCAGCCCATTCTTTAGCTATTTATTTTGGCATTTACCTCCTTGGTGCCATACAATATGCATATACTGCTATTTCTTGATGTCTCTGTCTTAGATAGTATTAATTTCTCTCGTAGCCATCAGGTTTACTTCCAAACATCCTTCTCCTCTATATCTCTAAATCCACTAAAGACTTAATGGTTAAATCAAATTTTGGTGTTTACTTCATCACGGTTATGTGCATTTTGTTCAACTTTGAACCAAGTGGGGTACTATAGTTTTCGGAATTTTTGTTAATGTTGGAGGTAATTAGCTGCCTTGTTATTTATTTCCTTAAGTTTCTTTAACCCCCACCTCACCTGACCCCAACACACACATGCACTCACATGCACTCCATCATTCAGGTCTGTCCCACACCTCCTGTTTCACTTTCAAGTAGTTAAATATCTGATAATTATCTCCAGTGTCATCATCGAGCATTCTGATGCCGTTCTGATTTCATCTATATTGTATGGAACTGTTTCTGTTCTCTCTAAAGGCTTTTAGTAGTTTCCCTTTTATGCCTGGTGTACCTTTGTCATTATTTATTCATTCGTTGTGCTGAGCGCTCTGTAGTTACTTTTAATCTGGAGTAACATATTATTGAGTTCTGGAAAGTTTTCTATTAATTCTTTGATAATTCCCTCTCTTCCGTGGTCTTCATTCTTTTTTTAGAACAGCTATTAGTTGATGTCAGACTTTTTGAATTGATTCTCTATGATTCTTACCTCTGTTTTATTTTTCTTCTCTCTCTCTCTCTCTTTTTGTTTTTGCACTTTTGGAGATGTTTCCTCATATTTATCTGTCAGTCCCTTTACTGAGCACTTAAAAATTAATGTTTTTTTTTGAGTGAATAATATATGCTTATGTTAAAGGTTCAAAATTATTAAAGAGAATGTAGGTAGAAATAAGCCTTCTCTGGGCCTTGTTCTTCAGTCAGCTCACTGGACCAGGTGGGGTTGGGAAATAAGGGTATTTTATACAAGCTTGCACACCCAATGATGGAAGTCGCAGCTTTCCTTCTGCTCTCTGCTTCTAGAACACAGCCCTCCAGGCATATATTCTCCTAGATAGGAACCAGCTAAAAGGCTTTGCTGGAGAATAGAACCTTGGCTACCTGTCAGCATCTTTGGGTCTTTTCTTCCTGGTTGGTAAGATTCCTAGCATAGAACATTCTAATACCCCATTTGGAGAGAATAATCCTAAAGCCCAGCTGCTAAGATTTTGAAAAAAAGAGTGGGTGCAGGATGGAGTATTGGGAGCTGGGAAGTGTTGGGGAGCCATCTCCATACTCAGCATGTAAATTTTTGCTTTATCTTCCGTGTTGTGTTACCATCTTCAACTATGCCTGGTCTCCCAACCTAGAGATACTTTGTTTTGTCCTCTCTGGAGAATAAATGGGGATGGGGGTGGGGGGGATGTCATCTGGCTGAGTTGAATCAGGGAGGGATTCTGGAGTCCTAATTGCTTCTTCTGCTCTATAGATCGGATGATTCCTATCCATTTAGTTTCTTGCTTACTGATGGTTTCCTTTGCTATTACCACCTTACTCTTACTAGTCTACCTAATGAATATTTTATTTCAGATAACATTATGTCATGTAGAATTTCCATTTTGTTTTTTTAATAGTTTCTACATCTCTGCTGATATTTCCTACCTTTTCATGTACTATGGCTATATTTTCTTTTACTTTATTGAACATAGTTATAATAGATGCTTTAAAATCCCCATCTGCCACCAAGGTCCTATTAAGGTCAGTTTCTTCTGATTACTTTTTCTCTTGAATATGAGTCACATTTTTAAAAAATCTCTTCACATACTGAATAATTTTGGATTATATTCTGGGTGTGGTGAATATTATGTTGTAGGTAATCTGGAAAAGTGTGGTCTTTTTCCCAGCAAATACCTTGGTTGCACTCAAACTGAAAACTCTAATTAGTGTGGTGGTTCAAATCTCCTTTTAGTTCTTGTACCTTTTGCTGGGCTGTTTGGAGTTTTCCCTGTGCATGTATAGCTTAGAGTCACCTAGATATCTGGGCAGAGTTTCTGCACATCATTTATGCTTCCCTGTCTCCGGCCTTCATCTTTCCAATATTACAACTTCACTTTCCAGTGGCCATGGTTGCCCTGAATTCTGCTCTCGGGTTCTTTAGGGAAGAAAAACCACAGATTTTCAGGTGGAGTTTTAGCTCTGCAGCCTGGTCACCTTCCCTCCATCTAAGAAATTAAAAAGGGAGTGGGGAGCTCACCCTGCCATCCTGTGCCATTCCCTTCTTCCAAATGTTAGCTCCCCTCCCGAGAATCTGTTTGCTTTTGTTCACTCCACAGGGCCTTCAGGGAGTTTATTTTTTCTAATGTTCAGAGGTTCAGAGTTGTACAGACGACAATAACATTGCTCCTTGATTGCATTAGTTGTCCCCAAAACAAAGTATCTCTAGGTTGGGAGACCAGGCATAGTTGAAGATGGTAACACAACACGGAAGATAAAGCAGAAATTTACATGCTGAGTATGGAGATGGCTCCCCAACACTTCCCTGTGGGAGGGCAGGTCCAGTAGAAGCTCACTCTGCTATATCAGAAGTAGACTGTTTCTAACTGCTTCTTAAACAACTACTTAAGCAATTCTATCTTCAGTCATTAACTCTACTTCCAAAGAAATGTGATGCCACCAGTTTCTGAGATATTGGAGTTTCTGTGTACAGACGACAATAACATTGCTCCTTGATTGCATTAGATAATATGTAAGTAAAGTTGGAGAAAATGGAAGATTGTGTCGTGGAACATTCGAGTTCAGACATAATCCATGTAGCCTCAACATGGCAGAGGTTAGGTTTTTCAGCTTCATGTGAGCCAGAATAAGAACTTTCCTTTAAGTCAGTATTTTATGGCTAAGGACTCATAACATCAGAGTCTGGTGGGCTGTTAAAAATGCATATTTCTAGGCCTACCTTAATCTTCCCAAAACAGAGTATGGGGGTGGAGCCTCAAAATTTGCAGAGAGTAAGTGCTTCCTAGGTATTGTCTCTTGTGATTTTCATCTAAGGCTGCATAAGGAACAAATCACGCCCTGATATGTGCTTGCCCCGCTGCCCCCCCGGGTGCCAGGCTACTGCGAGGGAGGCTCCTTAGCATAAATGGGACTGGTGTTACCAGCCAGATGCAGCGCCTGACTTCAAGGAAGCAAACACAGGCAGTTTGGAAGCATATTGTATGATAGGAGAGAATTTTATTTTCTTGTGTTTTGTTTTCCCAGCGTCCGTTTGAAATGAGGTTCTGGACTAAGACTTTAGGGCTGATTTAGAGGTGCTCTTAACATGTATACTCTGTAACTTCCAGGCAAGAAGTCACTATAATGCCCAAGAGCAATGACCTCTGGGCTAAAACAGCGTGACTTGGTCACTGTTCTCTCTGGTGTCCCCCCAAACCGCTATACTTTAACCCGCAAAAGAACATGTGGACATAATCCAACAAGTATTTGCTTCCAATTGAAATAAAATTTGACTGTCTTTAGGGTTTGAGTCAAAACTTCTGGCTTCATTCACTGGTTCAGAACCCAAAATATTTTCTCCCTCTGATCTTGTACACTTTTTCAATTACTGAATTCAAATCCCTTGAAATAGAGCTAATATGCTCTAGTTGAATAAACATTCTTTAGACCCTCAAATAGGTTGAGTTTATCTGGGGCTTGGAAGTGCTGAACCTCAACATTGCAAGCTCTTCTCTGAACTCAGACCACCCAAATGGTTCTTCTCTTGTAGAGATGCTGGTTAGCCCTGAGAGGCAGATTTTCAGTTGCTTGTTTCCTCCTTCCCTTCCTTTCCTCCTTCCTTTCAGTTGTTTGTTATTCCCACTTTTCAGATTGAGAAATTGAAACACTAGAAAGGTAAGCATTGTTCTCAGGTCTTGGTTACACACACCTTTTTGGGGGGAGATAAGAAAAGGTATAAAAGGTAGGTCTCCCTCTTTAAAGCTATAGAACCCCCTCTGGGCCCTCAGTGAGGCCCTACATCAGTAGTTTTCCCCTTGGGCCATATGAATCCTCAGGGTCTTTGAAGGAAGCAAGAGAGATTTTTGAGTTGTTTTAATATTTCAAAAAGTCCAACAGAAATCACATGTTTCCCAAAATAAAACTCCATGAATAAACTAGAATGTCATGGTATTTTTGCTTCTGATTAGAGTTAAATTAATTCAGTTTGATAACATTGATTATCATGCTGATCTGAAGCTGTGATTACAGTTCTATGCGTCTTGGATGATTAAAACGTGAAAAATAGGTTAATTATGTCTTAATAAATGCAGTTTATTTGATAGGCAGAATCTTATAAAACCTGAAATATATATAATCAGAAAAAATATGACACATTTTGGGAACTCTCTATGTATATCTTGAATAGATAGAGTGCCAACAAATATAAAACTCCAAATATATTTATTTCAAAATTTTCCTGGAACCACAGAACTCCAATATTTGTTATTTCTGATTGCTTTAATGTGAACAGTGCAAGGTCGAATTACCTTTTCTTGTACTTTTGACACTAGGATACCTACCGTCCATGACCAGCTAATGCCCATAAATGACAGCTGCCTAGTCTTCATTACGTGTGTGTTAACATATCTTAATTTCAGATTATTGGGTTGATATCTATGGATGCTGATGGTACATTTTATTTTAAAAATTTTATTCATTTATTTGACAGAGAGAGACAGAGTGAGAGAGGGAATACAAGCAGGCAGAGTGGGAGAGGGAGAAGCAGGCTCCCTGCTGAACAGGGGCCTGATTCGGGGCTCAATCCCAGGACCCTGGGATCATGACCTGAGCCAAAGGCAAATGCTCAATGACTGAGCCACCCAGGTGCCCCCTGATAGTACATTTTAAAGAAAGTATTTGAAAGCAACGATACAACAATTATATTGAGAAACAAAGAGAAATGTGTAATTTACCATTCTGCCTAAACTCAACAGATCTTTTTTCCATGTGCTAACAACACACGGCAGTTTTCAGGGCAGTTATGCTTCTGTGCAAAGTATAAATAGAGACATAATGTATTTTCTGATCTCTTATGATTCATTAGACTAGTCGAAAGACTTTTTTTTTTTTTTTTTTTTTTTTAAGGAAATACTCAACTGGCTTCCCTGAGCTAATTCTACAGGTTGAGGTTTTCATAATCATGTTACAATCATTGTGGCTTTGGGCGTCTCTTTTGTGACTCACCTGGCTTGGGCTGCTTTAGACCCCACAGTCTGGAGTTCACGTTGCTGAAGGGCAATGACTAAGATCACTGTTTCCCCAGGGCATGGCCTTTAAAGGTTACATCAGTGGGGAGATGGCACAGGCTCTGGGGCTTAGGAACATGTGACTTGCTCAGTTTAGGCTGCCTCCTTCCCTGGTATATTTTGGTCCCAGTGATCTTTCTGGGGTGTTTCTTGGCCTTAGGAAAAAGTCAGACAACACTGCTGTCTCCACGCAGGTGTTTTGTGAATTTCGACATAATACCAGGAGGGGCTGTCAGTCCCAGGGGTGATCTGGGTGAGCATTTTATGTCTGCTGGAGCACATTACACAAGAACAAAAATGGGTGTGACATAACAGAAGCTTAATGTCTTCGGGCTCCTCGTGTGTAAAGGTTGGGGGGTGGGTACAGATGGTGACCAGGGACCTCCCAGATCCCGACCAACTTTCTATACCTTTAAGCTTCCTTAATAGAAAATCTCAGAATAAAGATGGCCTCGGTTCCACAGTCGTGGCCACACTGAGTCAGACAGGTGGTAGTTTGCACGCGTGGGCGACTCCGTCCGCGGGTAGGCGAAGCTAGGTTGAGACAAAACACATGCCACAAAGTACGTATTTCAACCTTAAAAAAAAAGAAAAAGAAAAAAGGAAGTTCTTCCTGTGGAGGGTGACTCTTTTCCTTTGGTTTCTTCACGCTGGGACAGAAAACAGCCAGCTCTGAGATTGTACGCGTCCCCATTGGGAACTTTTATCCCAGGGACTTGAAGGGTTAATGATTATAGAAGATTTTTAATTGTGCAATTTTCTATGATCTCAGAAGTGTCTTTAAATTTTTAACTTTCTGTTTGTCTTTTGTTCTCAGCTCCCTCCGCTGCTGGAGACCTGTGGGGCTGGGCATCTGGGAGCGCGCTGATAAAGGGGTCTTACTAAGGCAGTAGGCAGCTGTCATTTACCTGCATTTTTATCTATTGTGCCTCCCCCCCTCCCGACTGTTTGGAGCCTAGATTATTTCAGCCTCACAATAACCTAATGATCTGCTCTCACCTTTATTTTATAGATGAAGACATGGAGATTTTTGAGAGACTGAGTGACCTGCCCAAAGTCGTATAATGTGGAAAAAAAAAAAAAAAGATTCAGACTAAAGCGCATGACTAAAGCGGTTTGACCGGAGAGTTTGTATTCTTAATCATGGTGCTATATTGTTTCCCTTCTTTTTGTTGAAAGAATGTATCCATATGGGCTCCTTCATCCTGGGGAGAGTATAAAATTAGCAGATCTCTCCTGCTTGAAGACATCCTCTGCCATGGGTTGGAAGGGTCCTGGGGTGGAACAGACATACCGACTCAATACCACTGCCAGAGATTTAGACCTATGTACATACAAAGCAGAAGTCCACACTTCACAAGGCACATTCAGAGTAAGACGCAGGACAAGGTTGAGAAGAGATTTGGAGTGGCAAGGAAGATATGAGTGAGTGCCTCCTTCCTCGCATTCAGAAATCGTTTATTTAGTCTTAGAATGGAAGGACTTTAATGCAAACATCAGCTTGCCTAGGCATGAGGTTGACTCCATCAGGCATTGAATTTTTGGCAGAGAATAAATAAATAAAGGTCTGAGGTCCTATCATTTATATGTTAAAGGGGAAACAGGCTCAGAAGGACAGTCTACAAGGACAGTCAGCCTGATTTTACAGGTAAGGGAGCCAAAGTTCAGAATGGTTGAAAAACTAGTCTAGGATGTCACAGCTGGTACGGGACAGATCCCTGTGCTGCTTCTCCAGCCCCCGGGCCTCTGCTGGTCTCTGACCAGCACCTGCACCCCCATCACTCTGTTTCTCCTGCCGGACTAGGGATGGATTTGCTTAACCAACTTCCCTCCCTCTCACTACCTTGACTCAGAAAAGCCTTGACTTTGGAAGATGCTCAGTAAATGCTGATGATAATGGTCCCTGAGATTCAGGAAGACGTTCTTTGACTCGTCATATGTTTCAGTAAGGAACTGAGTATTGCGCTCCTTGTTCTTGATTGCTGTAGCTTTTCATTCTATTCTAGTTTCAGCTCTGCTGTTAACTAACTGTATGAATGTGCACCTGTCACACTTATCTTGGTTTTAGTATGTTTATTTGTCCACAGGATGGTGGTTTTATATTCGCCAAGGAGTCATCTACTCAAGGCTTCTATGGTCAGGGCTCTTTCAGGAGCCCAGAACATTCCTTGCCAAGGCAGGCAGGGGAGAGCTCATGCTCATAAGATATTCTCTCCAGAGCTAGTCTGCATTTCCCCTGCTCTGCTGGGCAGGAGCCCCATGTCATCTCACCCACAAATGAGCAGTGAGGCACTCTTGAAGGACACAGTTCCACTAGAGACAGACAGTCCTTGCCTTCCAGGCATTGCCATCTTATTGGAGGAAGAACAGGTGGATAGAAGCACACTAAGAGCTAAACCAGGATGGGGAGTACAAATGCCATGGTTGCCAGTCCTATATCTGGTCTGGCTGTGAACAATCAGGGAAGGCTTCTCAGAGGAAGAAGGATTTATGCTGTTTTTTTTTTTTTTAAGATTTTTATTTATCTGTCAGAGAGAGAGAAGGCACAAGCAGAGGGAGTGGCAGGCAGGGGAGAAGCAGGCTCCCCGCTGAGCAGGGAGGACCCTGGGATCACAACCTGAGCCGAAGGCAGACGCTTAGCCAACTGAGCCACCCAGATGCCCCTATGCTTGGTTTTGAAGGGAGGTAGACCTCTGATAGCAAAGGCATCAAAATACCGCAGTAGAAGGGGAGGTCCCAAACAGACCAAAGGGACAGTCAAGGGGGCCCCAGGCATGCTGGGACATCTGCCACCAACTGTTCAGAGCAGAAGACCATAGAGTTCAGATCTCAGCTTCCAGATGAGTGTAGAAACTAGAAAGCTGACCAACTAAAGGCATTCTTTACAGCACGTCTGGGTGAGCAGGCACTGGAGTATGCATCTAAGGTTAAAAGTATGAGCATGTGCAATACCTGAACAATTACATTTTTACATCTGAACAAGTGCAAGTGACTATCAGAGTCAATAAACCCATAAATCAATATACTGTTTCAGATACAGTGTATGTGAGTGTGTCCCCACAGAACTTGGAATAATTCCCTCCATATAATTACACATGTGTATAGGTACATAGATGACAGATGATAGATAGATAGATAGACAGATGTAATTCAGTATGGACTGAAAAGCCAGATTGGAAGTGAATCGTGAGGACATGCTTGCCTGGCTAAGGAACTGGGGGTTTCTCTTTAGACAATAGAAAATCACTGGTATGGATTTCTGATGAGAACTTTACAGACAAAACTTCTGTCTGCTTCCTGGAAGCTAAGGATGAGTTATAAACTGTAAACTAGGAAAGCCCACTGTAAGGCCAAATGGATCTGTCCCTATACCAGTTATCAGTTTGGCTCCAAGGAGTGGGGATCCCAAGCCCAGGACAAGGCACGAGCGGCGGGAGCGGCTTAATTGTGGTGTCCTCTCTGGGCTCTCCGTGATATCAACGTGGCAATGCTGGGACAGAAGGAAGCCCTGGGCTTCCTCCCCTGACCTCTCAGGGCTTCCTTCCTGCAGGTCCCTCTATGCCCGGTAGCAGGCAGTCTTTCTGAAAAGACTAAAAATCAAGTTCATGTTGTAGCAGGCAGTACGCATCAGGATAACCAGCATTTCTATGACACGAGATGGAAGCAGGGTGGTTAGACTCTTCATAGAATTCGCGAATGGTTGCCTCTCTCTGTGGGGCATGCTTCGATTTATACACAAGGGAGGGAAATGGTCAGAAACAAACAGTCATAACTGGACTACTTGAATTTTCTGAGTATAGCGTCTGGAGACGATCACCCCAGTAATGAGGGGGGTCTTCCGTCTCCCATGCATTAGGCAGCCCGTGGCAGGTTTCAAGTGTATCTTTAGAATCTCATATTACTGCTTTGTGATCTTCAGAGCTGAAGCTCTTGCCACCTGCTCCCATTCGAAGACGGGCAAACTGAGGCTTAAAGAGCTTCTGTGAATCACTTCGGAACTCACAGCCAGGGAGCTGCCGAGCTGTGATTCAAATTTCAATCTTCTGCCTCCCGCCCCTCGCCAGGCCCCTGCCGGCCAGTTTCTTCACTCCCTGCCACATAAGAATTCCGCATTAGCAAAGTTCCTTCCATTGCTCATTCTGCTGCTCAGGCCTTGAGTAGCTGCCCACCTCCCACAGAACTGTGGTCTAGGCCGAGCCACGAGCCGGCTCCCCTGGACGAAGGTTTCGCTGTCCCACTCACGTGATCGTGTTTGCCCAGAAAGAATCACATTACAGGGTCATCTTGGTTCCAGTCCACGCTTCCATGTTCATTTATGCACAGAGAAAACTGTGTGGGATTTGCAGTCTACTAGGTCATGAAATTTGTTGAGGATATAGAAGGGTCCAGGCTGGTGTTTCCAATAGAGGAAGATACTCTGATGATGTCATGGTACCCGCTCCTTTATTGATTGAGGAAGGTTCCTGTTTCAAGAGGAGAGAGAGGAAGAGAGATTGATTCTCATTTGAAGGGAAGGACCTTGAGTTATTTATCTTCAGCCCCTGCCCACGGTCCAGAAACGCACTGCCCCTGGACGAAACTCAGCATGCTGTTATCCGCATGAATGACCGAGGACCCCAGTGACTGGCCCGCTCATCTCCTGTATTAGTCGTTTCCATTCCTGTTCCTGGTTTAGGGCTTTAAATAGCTTTGAATAATCACTCTGGTTTGAAATTAGAGACGCCAATCCAAATAAAGCCATGGAATGGGGTCTCCATTGAATCAGCTCCAGAGAAGGTATAAAAATAGTTATATTTAGAAACAAAGCTATTAATAGCTTCATTTTCTTCCAAGGCTCCTCTTTTCATAGAAGAAGAGGGTGTCAGATATTCTCAGCCCCTTGTTCCCTCTTTAGGGTTTTGGCACCTTGTAGGCGGCCTCTGAGACAACAACGGTGGTCTTACAGGTGGGTGCTGCTCAAAGGGGCCCTGTGGGATGGACAGAGGACGCGAGTGCTCGAAGCCGGAGGGCTGGCTGCTTGCATCCTTCCAGTCAGTGGTCACTCTGGTACCTGCGAGTTTTCCAGAATCCTGACTCCTCCACTGAGAACCTCCCCGAGCAGCACTTACCAAAATATAATCTGCAGTGCCCTTGATCTCTTATAGCTTTGGTTTCTCACCCATAAAACGTGGACAATGGGGACTAATGTAGGGATTTGAGGATTAAATGAGATGATACCTGGGCTGAGCTGCCAGGAACTCTGGATTCCTTTTGCTATCCCCTCTTTCAGTCTCAGTGATCAGAAGATACAACAGATGCTTGAGTTCCTGTAGCATCTCTTTTCCACCCTCTTCTCGACCTATTTATCTCTTTTGCTTTAAAATCCCATTTAAGTCCCTCCTCCTCTCTGAGATGACTCTGCAATGTTTGCCTTGTGGTGTGGACTCCTGGGGTTGCTTAGAGCAGAGTGGGGCTGGCTGAGCCAGTATTCAGAATGGGCACATGGCGTTCCCACGTGTCCTTAGGTGAGTGGCTTTGCACGGAGGAGGGCCCAGAAGGGGATCCCAGAGTAGAAAATTTTAGGTGCTAAAACACCTGTGGGGGGTGAGCAGAGGAAAGAGATAGGGCCAACAGAGTGTGTGTGTGGGGGGCGAGGAACAATCTATCCCCTTTGTAAAGGGGAAGACTCCTTCCACATCCGTATTTCTGCAGGGAACTGGCTGGCTCTTTCCTAGCAAGGGATGAGGAACGCAGCTCTCAGGGGCAGCACTGGGAACCAGGCTCCAGGCAGGCAGCCTTGCCCCGGTGGAGACCAGGCGGACGCCCAGCGGAGCCCATTGGGAGAACAGCAAGCCCAGAACTGTCTGTAGCATGAAAGACATTCCAGAGGGCTCTGAGAAATACCTGGGGAGGATTTTGAGAGGGTGTTACATAGACGAAAGGGCTGATGAGACAGCAGAATTTATGACCTCATTCCTACTCATCAGCTGATTACGCTTCTAAATAAGGCAGACCGCCCCACTGCCTAACATCAACTTACCAGGTAGCGACAGATCCTGCGCCGGAGATGGGTGCTTCCTGTTTAATACAGATGGACCAATATAGCATTCAGGGTCTGGAACTCCTTCGCCTTCCAGACTTTGAGCTACTGACTGTTGCTTGAGATTCAAACTAAAAAGAGAGAAGAGAACAATTTCCTCTTTATTAGGACTTCATCATTACCAACGGATCTGTTCAGTGATTCTATCCTGTAAACCAACCCCCACGGTCAAGGCCATGTTCTTTCTCTTCTTCCTGAGATATTAAATGATCACAAGGGATTTCTGCCAAAATGGACTGATTTAGAATTGTGCTAAGAAATACCCTGAAATATGGGGCGCCTGGGTGGCTCAGTTGGTTAAGTGACTGCCTTTGGCTCAGGTCATGATTCCGGAGACCTGGGATCAAGCCCTGCATCAGGGTCCCTGCTCGGCGGGAAGCCTGCTTCTCCCTCTCTCACTCCCCCCGCTTGTGTTTCCTCTCTCGCTGTGTTTCTCTCTGTCAAATAAATAAATAAAATCTTAAAAAAATAAAATAAATACCCTGAAATAACCAAATGGCTCTCTATTGCACTGAAGAGAGGGTTTAAACTTGTCTCTGTCTAACGAAACAACTGGAACTAAGGTGATAACTGGGATCGAGGATTATTCAACTTAGTCATATTTGCTCCAGAATCTGAGAATTGATACTTTCTTGAATTACTAGGCCGTTACTGCTAGCATATAAGGTGAAGTTCCGAAATTCACCGGAGTTCTGAAAGATGATTTGAATGCCTTTTTGTTTGTTTGTTTGTTTGTTTTTGTAGGATGTTCGAGTGCCAAGTCATCATTTTCTGAGTTAAGTCAGTGAACTTGAAGGTTGTCCAGTTGCCTCCTTGAGGTCCGTGCTGGCCAAGGAGTCAGCTGGAAAGTCTGGCTGAGCCATTGGGCTAATGTCTGCCCTTGAACAGCCGTTGCTGATGGTTTGGAGAGCTTGCATTTTGGCCGCAGAATGGGCAGTGTTCACTCCATCATGGCAGGAGGTGCTCCCGGCATGGATGGCTGCGTGACAAGTGCCCATTCCAGGTCCCTAGCAAATGGCTGGCAGTGCCCTTCCTTTCCACCGAGCGTGGGAGAGGCAGTCCCTTCCTTCTCTCTCCCAACGTACCACTAATGCTTTCCCATAACCCCGAGCTGGTCCAACTCTTCTCCAAATCTCATAAATAGAAACAACAGGGAGGATGCTAGAGCCAAGGGGACAGTGCCCATTGCCTATGTTGTTTTCATCTTCTATTACCCAGGTGCACGGCCTGGCTCTCATTCAATGCCCCATGCTCCTGGCACACCAAGAACCTTAGTGTGGTCTGCTGGGGCAAGCTGGCTTCCTGCTTGTGCTGTGTTGGCAAGATATTTCCGCTGCCCGGGAGGCAGCCAATACCTGCTGGCCGAGGCTTCAGACGTCCTTTTGTTCCTCATGCCTTGGCCCTGGAAACAGTTGTCTTCTGACAGGCTTATCATATTCACAGTGTGTTCTCATGGCTCCGTCGCTCTTGCCAGAGGAAGAAGAGTGACCTGTCCTCTCCTGGTCTTCCTCTCCCCAGGAGTGCCTGTGAGAAGCTCGCAGGGGGACAATAGATAAATATTTGCTGAGTGAATTGGATAGATGCAATGGCTCCCAGTTCACTTAGCCACTTATAAAAATTGTTTTGGTGGCGGGGAGTCTGACTGATAGAACCGCAATGTCTAGAAACCTTTCTTTATTTGTCGCCCCAGTGCGGTGGATGACTGGATGGGTGGATGGGACCGAACCATATGGCAGAGTGCCGCGGGGTCAGGGCGTGTCGGGGAAGCTGGCAGGTGACATTTCCTTTCAACAGTTGCCGGGTGCCAGCCTCTGATAGGCACACTCTCTGCATTATTTCCTCTCATCTGCATAGCCGCCTCCTGAGGGGGAAATATGGCCCTGCTTTCCTCCTGAGGGAGCCAAGGCTCAGTGAGAGGAAGTCACCCGCTTGAGGTCGCGCGGGAGGGAAGGGCAGAGCCCAAGGAGCTGTGGCCAAGCTTCTGCTGTTCCCGTCGTCCCCCAGCTGGGGGCTACCGCATTCAGGGGGACACCTGCATGAACCAGGCCCTTCTGGGATGCCTCGCTCTGGACTCTTAAAAGAAAGATCCAGAAAGCCTTAGATTTGCATAGCCCTTGAACATTCAGAGAGTGATTTTACCCCCACTATTTCATCTGCCCCTTACAGTAATTAGTTCATGATGAGCCCCATGTCACCACCGAGAAACTGAGGTATGAAGAGACCGAGGTCTGATGTAGCACTCAGGGTATCTGATCATGAATCTAGAGCTCTTTTCACTCGGTTTCAGAGAAAACAAAGCCTTTTTATAAAGTACAGTTGACTCTTGAACAAGACAGGTTTGAACTACATGGGTCCCTTTCTATGCAGATTTAAAAAAATAAATACATTGGAAAAATCAGGCAAGGTTTGATGATTTTCAAGATGATTTGAAAAAACTCTCAGTTAAACTGCGTGGCTTAGAAATCCTGAAAATATTTCAGAAAAAATTAGGTGTTATTGTAAGAAACATCACCATTTATTTGTTGCATTTAGAACGCCATGTCCCATGGCTTTGTTGGCCATTGTTCCCAGCGAACCCCATCACTGGGTCTTAGCGGGGCCCATCCCCCCATTCTATGAGGCCACGTGTTCCTGGATGAAGGGCAGCTGTAAGGCCAATGAATCCTGTAGCACAAATACGTGGCCTTACTTCTTTTCCCATGAAATAACCTTCTCTGATAGAAGTTATACTGTGTGTGGAATACGATGATGATGAATACGGTACGAAGTCCATAGAGAATACTGAGGAAGTCCATAGAAGCGTAGGAGGCAGGGAAGACAAATCCGTGTCTCGAACAGGCATCTATTACTGTGAGCACAAATTTCTGTTTAGCACCCCAACAAGTAAACTCCCTAGATTGCTTCTCTACTCCTAAATATGGAATTTAAAAAGTTGCTGATTATAACTGCAGAAGCCCAAGATGGCCATGCATATAATTTAGGCTTGGGAGACACGCCGCCTCAGTGGGGC
Source organism: Spilogale gracilis (assembly GCA_004023965.1). Classification (NCBI taxonomy): domain Eukaryota; kingdom Metazoa; phylum Chordata; class Mammalia; order Carnivora; family Mephitidae; genus Spilogale; species Spilogale gracilis. The sequence continues at coordinate 35,831 of PITA01000738.1, forward strand.
CTTGAATGATGGGCTGATAATTCTGTTTCTGTCCTCAGCCAACCCTTTCCCCTCTTCGCTTTTGCTTTTTTAAACCATCACCACTTTTCCCAGATTCCCAGCTGGGCCCTTTCCTTCTCATTCTCAGAAGATGACCTTTCTTCCTTCTTTAGGAAAGATGCTGAAGCTCTTAGGCCAGAAGTCTCACATATCAAGTTACCCTGGGCTGTTTGTCTTCAAGATTCAGAGAAGTGGAAGGCTAAAAATTCTACCCAAATTCTTAATTTCCCTCTCTTTAATGGTCCTGCTTCATCAATTCTCCCCTTCAGGATTGTCACCCTTACTATGCCCATAGGCTTCTGACTCCCATATTGTTAATCTGCTCAGATTTCAGCCACCTTAAGCAATGCCAGCATTCAGCTGGGGAACCTCCCTTGATTCTACATGGCCTTCTAATAAAACCCGGCTCCTTCCTTCTGGTGAAAAGAAGTGTGTCTAGCCATGTCTGCTTCCTCACTTCGTTTTTACTCCTCAGCCTACAGAAGTAGGTTCTTGATTCCTCACTTCTCTGAAACTGCTCAGTCATAGATTATAGCCCCACAATGTAGTAGCCAAACTCAGTGGTCCCTGGCATTCTTATCTCATTTGCTATCTCTGTGGTGGCCGACAGTGTGGACCTCTCCCTCCTCTCCCCCCCCCCCCCCCCCGTGACTGTGGTGACTCCTTAGCCATCTGGTTTTCTTCTTGTTTCTTCCCATCCATGTAGCTTCTCTTCTACCTACTCACCTCTTAACTGTATTCTTTGGGATAGCTGCTCCCAACCCCTTTCTTGCCTTCTGCTCCTCCATTCACTCCACGGTTGTTGTTCTGTTTATTTAACTGTCCCCGCATGTCTCTCAAGTCTCTGCTTTTGGCACTGACTTCATTCATGAAGCTCAGATCCACACATCTAATCATCTCCATAGGCACCCCACCCCCAACAAGGCTCAAACCGAAATCATCTCCCTTAACTGTGCTTCCTTGCACAGGACCAGCCATGTTGTCAGAGAAAGCAAAGCACAGACCGGAGGACACTGGCTCAAGGACACAGGTGTGAGGACTCAGAACACAGAAGAATTTAAGACAGGGAGCACTTCTGGAGGAGCAGAAGGCGAGGCCATAGCTGAGTGTGAGGATGTGGGAGAAGGGCAGAGACCTCAACAGAGGTGCTTGTTGATTTAATGGACTGAAGGGGCAGTAGTGAGGAGGTCATGCTGCAGAATGAGGTGGGGCATGTCTGGGGAGGGGGTGTTGGCACCGCGCAGTGCTGAGAGGAAACCACATGAGTGTACTGGAGTAACCAACCCCGGCTTCTGATAGGATTCGATGGTGGAAACACCAAAGACTTGGGATGTTGGACCCTCCTTACTGGAACTTTCTAAGAGGGACCAGGCCAATGGAAAGGGCTTTGAAACTCAGCACATGCTCCAGCCGCTTTCTGTATGAGAGCCTTGAATCTCCACTGGGTAAGTGTGGGGCTCGTGGAGGGCAGACAGCACAGCGCTGGAATTTCTTGCAACTCCTTTAGTGCTCAATCACTTGCTAGGCACACGGCAGGTCCTCCATAAATAGTATTTGGAAAGGGTCGTGGGTGTTTTATCCCTAAATCCTGCTTTCTATCAACTCTGTTCTTTTCTCTGAGCCAATAACATTTGCCTAGAATTGGGGAATGGCTGGGAGTGAGGACTTGGTAAGAAGGAGAAAAGAAGAGAAAATACACTATTGCATGCTTGAGAATTTCTCTTTTGTGAACTTAATGGACAGATCTGGATTCTTTTTGGAAAACATTAAAAAATGGGAAAGCACACATATTCTAGTGTTTTAGTCACAGGCTAGATTCGCACAGCAGACAAAACCATCATTGAAAGTCCTAGCACCTTCATCTAGTGTCACGTTCTCAGCTGAGATCCTGGGAGTGGAGTCAGCCATATTCAGAGAAGTTCCTGCCCCTCAAATCACCTTGTTGTCACCATGTGAAAGGTGCATCTGCCTCCACAGAACCCAGATGGCATTTGCCTCTGCACCAACAGCACAGAATTTCATTATGCTCCTTCCCTATTGCTACAATGGCCTCACTCCATCACCTTTTATGACAGCCCACTCTTGCCCTACTCAAAGCAGTCTGCATAACTCTGTTAAAGGCACAGATCAGTTTTTGATTTGTATCTCTAAATTGTGAAAGGAGGCTTGGCATCAAGGAGCCTTATGCCCTTCCTCTAAATGTGTGTTAAATGCACAGCAAGGTGAGAAGTGATTTCATCTTAAAAATGATGGGGAAATGGACTTCAACACTCAGACTTGTGGGAGAAGGATGTAAAATGATTTGCAAGTCCATTATTTAGCTAAGAGTTAACTTCTCTCTGATCTCCTCTGTAGCCCATTTCCTTCCTCCAGACATGGCTCCTGGTAAGCAATCTGTGCTTTTTTCCCCTGTCTGACCATGGCTGGGCTGTCCCTGGGGAACCATGGTAATGGTGCTAGTACCCTGTACAAATCATGTAATGGGCCCAGAATGTCTTGCCCCAGAATGCTTGGCTGCTCAGTGTCCTCATGGCCCTCCAACTCTCCCGGAATGGGGCACGAACTTAACTGGAACCCAAATGGAACCCCGTCCCAGGACAGCTTCCCTGGGACACAATCTAAGTCTTAATCCTGTCCAGGTCAGAGGTTAAGAAAAACTTGGGGGGGAGAAAAACATCTCCTACTTTCTTGCTGATGGCTGTTAATTCTCACCTTCTTTACCTGGGCTGCTACCTGTGAAATCTCTTCAGTTCATGTCAGCTGGCATATTCTTGAAAGTCCTAGTAAGTGCCAGACACTAGGCAAAGAGCCGGGGATACAAAGTCTCAGCTTTTCAGGGAAAGAAAGCAGAATGGTAGCTAAGAAATTATGACACTCTAAATGAATAACCAGTACTGTTATAAGACAGGTAAACGAGAGGCTATGTTGGCCTGTGGTGCCTAAGCAGTTACCACAGAGGCCGGGGCATTTAAAAGACAAATAGAGGATTTTCTTGGGCAAACAATGGGGAGGTGTATTTATTTATTTATTTATTTATTTATTTATTTATTTATTTATTTATGGCAAGAGAGAATGAGGCATGGGAGGCACAGCGGGAGAGGGAGTGGGAGAGAATCTTGAGCAGACTCCATGCTCAGTGTGGAGCCCAACTCGGGGCTCTATCTCTCGACCCTGAGATCATGCCCTGAGCCAAAATCAAGAGTTGGGACGCTCAACCGACTTAGCCAACCAGTTGACCCAAGGCGTTGTTTGTGGGGGGGAGGTGTCATTTAAACAAAGGCACTAACAGAACAAAGTATCCGTGCTCAGGGAGTTTGTAGTCTGTAGTAGGACATGCATACACACGCACACAAACACACGCACACACGCACACATTCACACACGTACACATTCATACACACACGTTCATATACACACATTCACACATGTACACACACATGCACACATCCACACAGACATGTTCATTATTATATAAAGCAGAAAAGGGCCCTTAGCTCAGGGTAAACTTTTACAAAGGGCTGCATCCTGGTCCAGGACACGTAATACCTGTCATCCAAAGCAGGAAGATGACAATTCCCAGTGAAGCATTGGTGCCTGGAAGGTTGACTATGACATGCCCACCAAGAGAAAGTCGTGGAGGCTGTGAGGACAGAGGGGTGGGGTGTGGCTTAATGTTTTCATTTAGAGAAGAAACTCTCTTTGGGTAGGATGCTAAAGGATAAGTAAGACTTCAGACATCAGAGAAGGGGGAAGGACAACCACTCTTCCTTCCATGCTTCCAAGGGACTCTTCATCCCCTTGGGGTCTGTCCCTTATACCCAAGGAGCACAGATCTGAACATTCCCTTACCATACATAAGAGTGACCAAAGGAAAGTCACACCACGAAGTGTGTCCCCTCTTGCCACAATAACTCCCTTCTCCCTAACTTGCAGAGGCCCGCTCTGGTCTCCTACCCATCTGCTCTCCTACCCAACCACGTTGCATGTTATCTGAGTTGCTTGCATTCATTACACATCTCCTCTGAAATGGCAGGAAGACACAAAACTCCAATCATAAGCAGGGACTCTGGAGTCAAACTGATGAGCAGTGCCTTCCTTCTATGTGATACCAACACACTTTCCTAAGCACAGGACTCTACTGGAAACATAAAGTAATAGTGTAAGAAAGTGGAGGCAGTTCCTGAAGTTTATGGATTGGGATCAGACCAGGATTATCAAGCACTGAAGTTTTATTATGTATCATGGATATACAAAGGACAACTTCCCTCCAGGAGCTTATAAGTAGGTTCAAGGTGAAGATGTTAAGTACATAAAAATGTAAATAGTAAGCTAAGTATAAGTTGATGCTCTAGAAGGAATGCTTGTACCCCCTCAGCTTCATATGTTGGAACCTATACCCCCAGTGTCATGGCATTTGCAGTGGGGGCTTTGGGAGGTGGTTAAGTCATGAGGGTTGAGTCCTACAGAATGTGATTAGTGTCTCTGTAGAAGTGACCCCTTGCCCTACTCCATGTCAGGACACATTGAGAAGACCGCCATCTATGCACCAGGAAGTAGGTCTTCAACCAGACACGGAATCTCCTGGTTTCTTAATCTTGGACTTAACCTCCAGCTTTATTTTGTGAGAAATAAATTTCTGTTGTTTATAAGCTACCCAGCTGACGGTATTTTTTTAATAGCAGCCCGAATGAACGAGGGCAACAAAGATCTTACAAGGTGGTGTATGATTAAGTGTCCAAGGCGTGATAGATTCTCCTCTAAAATGCAGGAAGAGAAGCTTCTAGATTACACAATTTCCTTAGACCCTGTTTCTAGGTCCATCTTTGTATGAATCTGACAATAAGTACGTTGAGGTCAGAGTTTTATCATTCAAACTGGTTTTGTTCTCTCCCTCTAATTGCATTAACATCAGAAAGTAATAAAAAAAACAACAGTTATGTAGAATTAAAGATTAGTCATCTTCAATACTAGTTAGATTATATTGTATTTTCATCTTATAATGCAGGAAACATGTGGAGGATATCAACTAGTGAATTTATGGGATATATTGAAACTTCTTTACTTACAAACAGTTTAAGTTCTCAAGGTCATTTTTTTGACCTTATTTTATTATAGGAAGAAACCTGAACAAATTTTTAAGTGTATAATATTCTTTTTTTTTTAAGATTTTATTTATTTGACAGTGAGAAACACAGCCAGAGAGGGAACAGAAGCAGGGGGAGTGAGAGAGGGAGAAGCAGGCTTCCCGCCGAGCAGGGAGCCCGATGTGGGGCTCGATCCCGGATCTCCGGGATCATGACCTGAGCCGAAGGCAGTCGCTTAACCAACTGAGCCACCCAGGCGCCCAAGTGTATAATGTTCTACAGCAGATTTCTAGAACTTATTTATCTCCCTCAATGGAAACGTCATGCCCTCTGATTAGCAACCCCCATTTCCCCTTCTCCTGCGGCCCCTAAAAACCTCCTGTCAGTTCACTTTAACATCAGTCTTAAATCTAGATGTTTGCAAGCTCAGAGTGTCTCCAGACAAGTGACACGGGACATTTTTTTTTTTACCATTATCAATATTCTTACTTCTATATTTGGTTCATTGGAGGCTCTGTCTTATCTTACTGGGACCTTAAACACTGGTAATATTTCTGGTTATGTCAGCTATGATGGGGTTAATGCCACTTGCAAAATCCCTAAAAAGCAACAAGCCTTCCACTCTCCAGTGGCAGAGGTCAAGAGGAAGCTTGGTCTTGAGCAACACCTGGCTTGGTCTTGATCAGAAGCAACACCTGGCTTTCCCAATGTCTGCAACTTTATATATGAAGCTCAAAGAAGAGGCGGGGAGACTCAGCCCCAGCACTCACTTGCAGGTATTAAGAATGCTTTCTGAACTTCGGAATTAAGACCTCGCTTGCCTCCGTAGGCCTTCAAACCCAACGTTTTCTGGGGCCCGAGGGACTCACCTTTTCTCCCTTTCAAATCAGCTTCACCAGCAACACTTACCTGGAGTTCAGTGTGACTAATCTCGTTCCGGTCTCTGCCAGTTAACCCTAAGAGGCCCCAGCCTTCCAGGTCACCCCCTCTTGCATCCTCTAATCACAGTAAGTTCTGTAGACCCATGGTTCCATCCCCATCTCTTTTCCTGTCCTGACTCCTGAACCTTTCCTGTCGTGGTTCTGCTGTTTCCTGGTCCATCAGCAAAATCCTGCGAATCATCATCTCTTCTCTTTGCCTGAATCTCCCCTGAAGACAGCGCAGGCCCACCTCCCCCCAAGGGGCGACAGGGATCCTCTAGCAGTCTTTGTACCACTGGGCCCGGAGGATAGCTGTGTGCTCTCCATGAATCTTCTCGCCTGGTAAGGTCTGTTCTGCACCCTCCCTCCTTGGGCCCTCCCCCAGACATGACCACAGCAGATGATACCACTCAGTACCAACCCCTGAGCATACCTGCTCCCAAGGCACCCCACGGCCACACTTGCATAACCCAGTTTGGCTGCAGAAACCCTCAGCCCCACTGGCCTTAAGGTGCAGTCCTCAGGGCGGCCTTCTGGGCTGTTGGGGAGACAGACTGCAGCCCACACAGATCAATGCTCTCCTCCAGAACCCTAGACAATTAGTTGATGATTTCTTTCCCCTCCTCAAACCCTCCTGTGTCCCATCTCCCTCTCAGCTCGCGAACTTGCTTCTATTTCCGGAAAAAATGGAAGCAGTCAGGAGAGATGACTGCTGAGGCCCCACACCCCATCCAGCTCCTCCCACATCTGCCCCCGTGTCCCTTGCCTGCCCACCTGCCACAGATGGGCTCTGTGCTCCCAATGAGGACAACCTCTTAGTGTGTGGACTAGGTCTTAGGCCCCTTGAGGTCTCAAGATCATTATTCTAGAACTTTCCCCCTCTCACATCACCATTTTTCTCTCTTAGAAAACTAAAGTCTTCTTGTAAACACACATCTCTCAGCAGCCACTGATGCACTTTTTGCCCCACTGTGTAGCAGAATTCCTCAAAAGAAGTGTCTATACTTCCTGTATCCAATCTCTCCCCATCCCATTCTCTAACTCTCTAGATGTGCCTAGTATTCATCAGAAGGGGTTCTCACTGAGGCCACATCCCTGAGTCGGATAATGGTCAGCACTGCTCCTCACCTCGGTGACTCATCCTCAGCCCATGATGCAGCTGATCATGCGTTCTTCCAGGGAACAACCTCCTCATTCGGTTTCCAGAACCCACACACTCTTGCCTGTCTTTGTAAGTCATCAGATACTGCGTCTTGCTCCCCTGTCCTTTGCAGGCTCCTCCTTCTGTTCCTGACATTGGCTCGCCTCCTGTCCCTCTTTCCTATCCACATTCCCTCACTTGATGATCTTACCAAATATCAAAGTTTTAGATATCATCAACGTGCCCAAGACTCCCAATTTTGTAGATATATTCCAGACCTTGCTCTGTGACTTCAAATGCCAAGAAACCAACTGCCTTCTCGACACTTCCACTTGGAACTTTGTGGGTCATGGTCCATACTTGAACTCTTGATCCTTGTCTCACACCAACTTTGCTCCAGGCACCCTAATTTCAGTTGGTAGCAACCCAATCTTTCTGCTCACTCAGCCCCCCAAACTTCAAGTCTTTACTCAAATTATGCCATCCCATAGGGCCTACCTTGTCAGTGCTTTTCAACATTGTATGCTACTGTTCCCTTGCTCAGCCAACCCTCCTCACCTGTTCTAGTTGATGTCCACAGTCCTCACCTCCTTTAACATCCATATAATTTATTTACTTATCATGTCAAATTTTTATCATCTGTCTTCCTGCTTCCACCCTCACCCCTGCCTAAATGGTAACCCCCACAGGCATAGGACTTATTTTCTGGGCTGTTTATTGATGCGTCCTGTGCCTGGCCTATACTATGTGCCCCGTGAGTGTTGGTTGAATGAATGAAAATAAGCAAATTAAGCCACAATGGCCTAAGCTAAAGGCAGAGAATGAAATAACATTATATGATCACAGATGTTGTCTGTGGGTAGACCACAGAGTGACGTGATGTTGTCAGATATGATCCTGGGTCCACAAGAGTTTGGAAGATGAAGTTTGTAAGTAGGGAATCTTCTCTGATTCCTTTTAGGTGAAGTTGAATCAATTCAACTTCAAATTCAGGGATGGGGGGGCTTAGCGCTCTTTATGTTCATTGAAAATAACACATGGTATGTATTCCTGAGCCCTGTAACAGTCTCAGGCATTTATGAGACTATTACTGTATACTGAGTAGGGTGCTGAGTGCCGGGCTATGGGTTCATTGCTGTACCAGTGGCCTGGGGGTAAGTGGTGCCAGTTGCTGCCTCCCTTCCTGACCTTTTCCAGGTATAGACCCCCTGCCTATTATGATTGTCTCTGAGAAGTGGGGAGAGGTCAGCCTCAGCCTCATAGGCTGGGAAGGGAACAACAAAATGGAGCCCGTTTGCCACCTCCCACACGTGTTGTTTATGGACGGTTTCAGGCTGCAGCTTGGAGCCAGTCACTGAACCCGTTTGGGTGGTCTGAATGTGTGAGCCTTGGAGGACCTCAGATAAGTGACTTACCTCTGTCTGTGACTCGCTCAGCCACTCCTCTGCGTTCAGCGGTGGTGACAGATGAACATGATTCACTCAAAGAGGTGACCTGGCGAGATGAACCAACAGTTTTCTTTAGGTTAGGTTACAATTACCCTCTTGATAAAATCCAGAGCAAACAAAGTCAGTCTCTCGGGGGCAAGAGAATCAAGTGATATTGCCAGCACTACCTGCTGTAGACAGGAGGTTGGATGTTGGGCACACCCAGACCTAGGGGTCCCTGCTTTGCTGGAGAACTAAACAGTCAGTACTGCCATCGAGGGGAGAGCACATCAGTAGAGGCACATACAATGGGACTAAGCAAAGAAAGTGGGGCAGGAGGGAGGGGGGGCAGAGAGGGACTGGAGACTTAGCACGTGACTGCCTATTCTCTGACCCCAAAGTTTGGACTATCTGCAAAAATCCACTTGGAGGATGAGTTAAAGGCCTAGATTCTTGAGCCTTCAGTTCTGATTCTGGATGGGATCTCCATTTATGGGAGGTTCTCTGGTGTGAAGTTTGAGAACCCTTATTTGGGCAGTGGTCTATTCTTCCTGGGCAGGCTGCCCTTGATGGGCTCCTCACAATGTGGGGCAGTGGCCGTATTCCAGGGGATGGCTTCTGCCCAGGTCTTATCCTTGGCAGCTCTGACTGTCACCAGGTCCGAATGTTCACAGTCCAGCTGGCTGGCCCCAAACCACCAAAACTCAGGGCATCTAAAACAAAATGCCTTGCCTCTTTCTCCTAACCCTGCTTCCCCTCCTGGCTCAAAAACTGGGCAATATTCTTAAATTCTTTTTGTCTTTTACCTTTCTCTCCACCTCACCAGTTCCCATGTAGGGTGGATTATTTCTTCACCATGTCACTTGCCTTTATGGAATCCCTTCCTCTCCCCTTCCGTCACCAAGTTTAGCATCCCCTTTCTTTCTGCGGATGGGGTGTCCTGACTTGCCCTGGTCTGACGGATGCAGGACTAGAGCTGGGGAGGTCCCTGGAACACTGGGATGAGCCGGTCACCCTGTGCCTGGACTATCATAGCAAGGGAGAGATCGCTGACCCCCTCCCAACACACACAGGCTCTCCTCTCCACACATCATCCCTGCGCACTCCTGAGGATTAAATTTCTTCATGTATCATTGTTCCTGATCTCCAAAACTTCTACTCTTGAGTACATAGCTTGCTTCCTAATGTGTTAATTAATTACCATGCCATCCAAGCCCCCAGCAATCTGGCCCTACCTGCCTTACTAGTTTCATCTTCCCCTATACATAGTAACCTTTGTTCAACAGCCTGGCACTTCTCATGTGGAACCATCTCACTTCTGGCCTTTGTTTATGTTTTTTTCTGGCTCCAGTGACTTTTTTTTTTTTCTTTTTCCCATTCTCACTCTTTTGAAATCTTACCAATCATTTAATTCCCAGCCCAAATGGCTCTACTTCTGGGATGCCACACACCTGGTCAGCCAGCCAGAAGCAATGTGTATCGTCTCAGGACTCCCTAATTCCACCCCAGTGGCATTTGTTACACACAGTGTTGATATATACCCACTTGTTACCTAATCTTTCCCCCTGCGTGACACTTTGTCGCTCAGAACAGGGACCTTCCACATTCATTTCTTATCCTTCAAAGCTCGCTGAACTTTGTGTATGGTAGATGAGTAGAAAGCATACCTTCACTCAGGTTGAAGAACAAATAGGTGAACTTTCACAATACTTTATGAGACAGGAAACGTTTGCTCATGAAGGGTCATGCATCAGTGCAGGGATGGCCCTGCTCCCAGGAATACATGTCAAGTTCACTGTGACTTACAAGGTACACAAATGCCGTTTATATTTCTCCAAAGTTAGGAATAATGGGGCCAACATTAATTGAGCATGTACGACTTTCCAGGTACTGAGAACTCCATAGGCACTAGCTCATTTAAAGCCTCAGAGTAACCCTGGTGGGGGCCTGGAGTCAGACTTACTGGGTTTGAAACTCAGCTCCATCGCTAACAAGGTGGTGTCCATGGGAAAGTTGCTTAACCCATGTACCTCAGTTTCCTGGTTTGTAAAATGGGGATTCAAATAGCAGCTAATTCAGTGGGGTGTTGCAAGGACTACTACACTTCATTGAATCCAAGATGTCATCTATTATAAGATACACCCTGCTTTATGTGCCACTAATACAAGACATCTGCCGATGAAACCCTATTATAAAACCAATTATAGCATAGACTGTTAGATGTAGCCTGTTTTAAATGTTAAAATATGGAAAATCATGTGTCTTAAAATCAATGAAATGTGGTAAATAATTTAAATGAATGATGAAACTGTTATGAGCTAGATTGTGGCCCCCCTCCAAGAAAATTCAAATATTGGAGTCCTAACCCCTAGTACCTTAGAATATGACTGTATTTGGAGATAAGGTCTTTACAGAGGTGATTGAGTAGACTTATTCCTGTTGATGGGCCTGAATTCAATATAACTGGGGTCCTTCTAAGAAGAGATCAGGACACTGACATACAGAGGGAAGACCATGTGAAGACACAGGGAGATGACCACCACCTATAGCTAAGGAGAAAGGCCCCCAGAGAAACCATCTCCATGGTTGAACCTTGATATTGGAATTTGAGGCTCCAGAACTGTGAGGAAATACGTTTCTTGATTAAGCCACCCAGTCTGGGACACTCTGTTATGGCACCTGAGTAAATGAATGTGTACCCCCTCAATAAAGCTGTCTAAGATCTAAGATCAAGGAACTGAGATCTAGGGCTGTCATGTTCTAGCAGGAGACTCACCAGTCCAATCTCAGCTGGTCCCTCATAGTCAATGAACCTAGTACCTACTTGGGCCTTCCCTCCCACTTGGGTCTCAATTCATTGAGAAATCAACTGTTCACTTGGGACAGATGAGGTATCTTTGAACTGACACCACCATTAGCAATTGAACTTTTGTTTTCTTTTTCTTTTTAACTCTATGGAGGAAGATAGGAAAGTCTCAGGAGCTTTGCATATCGACAGACTATTAGCAGGATTCTGACTAGAGTGCATGGCTATGCTTTGCTCAGATCACCTTCATTGAAATCAACAATGGGTACCTGACATTGAAAAGGTTTATAACAACAGATTGTCTAGATTGATTAGATCTTCAAACAAGATGGACACCTCTCCCCATTTTTTTCCCTTGAGTGGTTTGACATTTGTGCGTAATATGAAGAAAGATCGTTAAGACCGAGATGTGGCTGCTCGGAGGCTTCAGTTCGTGTTTGCTCATCTCCTGTGTGGTGAAACCCTGGCATCTAGACAAACCCCCTTTCACATCAGAACAAAGCACTAGTTATGTGTGTTGAAATTCCTTAGAGAAAATGTCTTGCAAGCTGTTGGGGAGTGCATGAATACTGGAAATACTTCCCCAAGCGTTGCTCAACGTCCTGGGAAGACAGTCTGCTGGCATCTGGGCGCCTTACCCTGGAGAGGGGCTGCAGGGTCTGGCGAGGACAGAGGGGCATGTGTGGAAGGGTGGGTGGAGGTTGGGTCGAATGTTTTCTCTGTAACCATCCCCCACCCGGCTGAAGCCGGTTCCCAACTGCCCACTTTCTTGGCTATCGAGAATATCTAAAGTCAGCCTCGTCACCAAGGCAGCTGCCTCCCTTGCTTGGGACCAGATCTTCCTGTTTTGTTTTTTCTTATAAGCCCCGGTTACTTGGGTTTCCTCAGCTTTGACTTAGAGAAGTAAGAGGGGAGAGGAAGGTTGGAAAGGTTTTTGATCAGCATCTGAGGTATGAAATGGTTAAGTGGGAGGTCTGCGGGAATAAACGGGAAACAAAATCCACTGTGGCTCCAGCCGTTTAGAGGGAACTTGAACAGATGGGATTGAGTTGGCGACCAGAGTGGTGGTGGTAACAACCACTAGAAGAGGGAGGAGAACGGCACTGAGCCAGATCAGAGCTTCTCATTGTGGCCCCGGGACCAGAGCATCAGCACCTCCTGGGCTAACATGCTAGAGCTTAGTCCCACCACAGACCTACTGCATCGGGAGCTGTGGGGGTGGAGTCCAGCCATCTGTGCTCCCGGGACACCTCCCGATGATCCTGAGGCACCCTCAAGTCTGATAGGAGCCCTTCTGGAATGAGGGCGAGACTGTCTTGGATTGGGGGAGTGGAGGGGAGGAGTGACTCCAGTAAAGGAAAAGTGATGAGGGCTTCCAAAAAACATGAGTCAAGATCATAACAGGTCAAGGTTGTGTGGATTCCTAGTTAGCCCATGTCTACCGCTGACATCATGCAGAAGTTTTAAGGCGAGACTCAGCTAACAAGGGCAAGAGAACAAATTTGGAGGCAAATTACTCTCAGAAATTAGAAAAAGGGAATTACATTGCTGGGATTCTCCTGCAGATACTGGAGGGACTCATTCACTCTCTTTCCACTGTAGTCCTCTCCTTCCTCCCCCTCTTTTCCTCCTCCTTCTCCTCTATGAAAGTACAGCTGTTCCTTGCCTCAACCCTTTAAAGCCTGGATTTGTTAATGAACAAAAATCCTAACAGCTGTGGGCATCTTACCCCTTCCAGATCAAACATTCGCATATTAGTGACCTTCTTGAATCTGACGGTGAGGATTTCAGAGCCGTGGTGGACCGGGCAATGGGGATGTGTCCCTCAGAGGCCCCTGGAATGTTAGGACATAGCCGACCACTGGGTGCACCGGCAGACCCAACAGCCCCAGGACCAACAGAGAAAGTGACCCTACTTCTGTAGGAGCCCAGAGGTTCTCAGCTTCACAGCACGGAAAGAAATGTTTGCTCAAGCTTCTCCTGAAGAAGGCTTCCCTCAGAGAGCAGGCAGGACAGCAGCCGGCTGTCTGCTTCTGGGCCTGGCTTGGCCGCCCACTGGCCAAGGGGGTCCTGGGCCCTTCTTAATTCTTCTGAGTCGCCTTCCTTGCCTGTGAAATTTAACAATTAAGTAGGTGGAGTTAGGTCAACGTCTGACCAGAAAAATCAGTAGAAATCCAGCTCTCGGGGCCTCAGAGCCGACTAGTTGAATCTGACCCTCCACAGAAGGACGCGGGCATCTTTGTTTCTGATAAGCCCTTCTGATCTAATAAATACATACATACATACATACATACATACATAAATGAAAGAATATCATTTGTGTAGGCTTATTGAGGACTGAATGCCAAATGAACAAAGGGTACAGAATGGTGCCTGGCACATAGCAAGAGTTCAGGAACATGTTAAAACTTCAGGTCAGAGTCTCCTCTCTGCAGCCTTCTCCAGAGCGCTGAACGCGGGGACTCAGTCCCTTGCTTCTGCCTTTTTTTTTCTTTTTAAAGATTTTATTCATTTATTTGACAGAGAGAAACACAGCGAGGAGGGAACACAAGCAGGGGGAGTGAGAGAGGGAGAAGCAGGCTTCCCGCTGAGCAGGGAGCCCGATGCGGGGATTGATTCCAGGACTCAGGGATCATGACCTGAGCCGAAGGCAGTCGCTCAATGACTGAGCCACCCAGGCACCCCTTGCTTCTGCCTTCTTGACCATTCTCGGTTTCCTGGTTACACGACATTGTTTTGACTTGATTTATGTTTAAGTCCCAATAGGCACAGAATCTCCAAGCCTCAAGGGCAGGCCAGGGGCTCGTTTGTCTTTTTACCCTCAGTGCAGAGCAGACCTGGCAAACTGTAGGCCCTGCGTCCACACTGGCTGGGCCAAATGCGTCTCCAGGACTCTCCGTGTCTGCGTCCCTCTGTCTGTCTGTCTCCTCTTGTCTTTTTGTCTGCCTCGCTGAATTGGAATGCTCTCACTGGACATAAAAGCTGGCCTACAACGAGGCCGTAAAATGCTTTTCTGTCTGCTCTCCTCGGTGGGCGATGTACAGCACCCAAAAAAAGGCTACATTTCTTCACTAGCTCCGAGGCAAGCAAGAGTTTCAGAGCAGAGGCAGGGACCCAGGTCCAGACCCAGAGCCCCACTCCCCCAGGACACGGAGCAGGAGCTAAAGCATTTGTGATGTTTTGTCTGACATCCTGAGTCTGGGGGCCATTCATCCGTTCAGCCTGTGCCCTCAGGGAGTCAGGTCAGGGGACCTGGAGGTTGATCAAACTGCCAGGGTCTCGGAGAAGGGGTCAGGCTGCGGGAGGTGACAGACTGCTCCGGGACCAGCTCAGGCCAAGAGGTGGGGACTGGTCCTTGTCGCTGTCCTGCCACCAGCTTTCTCTGAGCTTCTCTGGGCGACACCACCAAGAAGGACAACAGTGGAAGAAAACCGAGCAGAAGTTCCAGCACCTTTTCTGAGCCAGGCTCGGTAGTCACCTAGAGTCCCTTCCTCTGCGGTCACAATCTCTCCTAGGTTCGAAGGGAGGGAAGAGAGGCCCCACGTCTTGATCGGGGAGGGGAAAAGCTGCCAAGCAGGAGGAGAGAGCGGGATGGGATCCGTTGCTGCAGGCCTGTGCTCCGGTCCTCAGAGAAACGGAACCAGCAGGAGATGGTATATTCACATGCATACATACGCACACACGTGTACACATACATGGACATGTATGTCCGTGATTCAAGAATTGGCTCATATCCTTACAGAAGCTGAGGAGCCCCACACCCATGGTCAGCAACCTGGAGACAGGGGGGTATGTTCTAGTCCAAGGGCAGGAAAAGACTGAAGCTCTGGCTCATGCAGGCAGGCAAAATTCCTTCTTTTTCAGCCTTTTTGTTCTATTTGGGCTTTAGTGGATGAGGCCCACCCACACTGGGAAGGCAACTTGCTTTACTCAGTCTGATTTGAATGTTAATCTCATCCAGAAACACTGTCACAGACCCACCCAGATATGCTCAAATCCATGGGCACCCCGTGGCCTAGTCAAGTTGCTACATAAAATTAACCATTGCAAGCCATCTCTGAGAAACCCCACTGTCACATTCTCAGAGGACGAGGGCACCAGCCCTTTGGTCCCCAGGCAGGCTCAGAGCCCTCTAGCCTTTCCGAGGGATGTTGCTGCTGGTAGACATGGGACCAAGATTCAGGCAAAGACACTTCCTCCTCGGGGTCCCCATTCCTTCCTTGATGAGACCTCATAAGGAAGGGAGTGCAGAGATGAGAAAGATGACTCCTTGCCCGGGCTCTGGTCCTGTGGCTTCACAACAACCCAGGGCCAGCATAGGCTGGAAGGGGGCGTTAAGGAAAGGAATTAAATATATTACTGGATTAGTATGGTAGCATAGGATTAATATGCAACATATACGAAAACCTTCTGAGGGTAGGATGTCATCCGTTTCAAAGTTTAAATGAAGACATTGAGAGAGAAAGAGATCAAATAATGTGTGGTAATCATACAGTCTGTGAGTGATGTAGGTTGGATTCCAACGTCTGTTGGACTTCAGTGGGTGGTTCCACTGTGGGCTCACTGCCCTCTATCAAGAATCTCTCTAGCTGGGAGGAGTGGTCGGGAATGGGGAAGCGAGGTTGCTATGAGGAAGCAGCAACAAGAAGCAAGTAGAAGAAAGAGGAATCAGATTTCCTGCAGTTCTTGGTGGCTGTTCACCTTTAATAAGGAGATGGGGAGGGCTGTCTGGTTCTAGGAATAACAGTGAATTTGGGCAGGAGGTGGTCTTGCAGAGAAAATGGGTAGTGATTGTGTTGGATGAGAATGGGAAGGGTCAGGGCCAAGGATGGCTGGCCTCCTGCTCATGGGCATCATCAACCTGCTCAGACCTGGGCATCACCGCACAGCGTTCAACTTTTCCTCTCTCTCCTGCTCTCCGTTTTCAGGTTCCCTGAGAAAATGTTGAATTTATTATAAAATAGTTTCCTGGGAGAAGGCCAGAGAGAGTGGATGGTGCAGAGAAACAGGAAACAGGAACTCTGCTCTGGCTCAGTCACAACTCGTTGGTGTTCTAGGAAAGTCACTTCACTTCTTGGGCCCCAGTGAGTAGATGGTCTCCAGACTCCTTCTAGCTCTGAGATGTGGGACTCTCGTTCACCACTGTGCCCACCAGGAAATAAATGCTCAAA
The DNA here is from genome assembly GCA_004023965.1 of Spilogale gracilis. NCBI lineage: Eukaryota > Metazoa > Chordata > Mammalia > Carnivora > Mephitidae > Spilogale > Spilogale gracilis. The sequence goes on from PITA01000738.1 coordinate 52,419, forward strand.
CATGCTGAATTATTGAACATGTTGGTCTGAATCCCCAGTCACTTCATGGCCAGGTAAGGGCTGTTTCTGGGCCAGGGTAAGCAATCACCCCGGCCAGATGAACTTACAGCGTTGTTCCTCAGCCCCAGGATTGGGTTTGCCCTGGGGCAGGTCACATCAGAGTTCGGTCGGTCTGTATGTCTCTCATGTAACTGTGACTACCAGGTCACTTTTACGTAACTTTCTGTGGCCAAGTTGTCCTTCCACGGCTGGTTTAAGAGCTTCTCCCTCTGGCTTTCCCTTTGTTCCAGATCTCAAAGCCATGGTGGGAATGCATACAATGAATCATGGGACTGAGCCTACCAGAATGTTCTGGGTGTTATGAAGAGACCCTGGTGGAGACTGAAGGATGCTCATACCATCTCATATATTCAAGGTTTAGTCAGGCTGCTGTCCACTCCTTGCTTTGGCTTTTCTGGACCCTGTCATCTGCTCCCTTCCTGTTCCAGACCCACCCCCGGCACTCTTGCATCAGGCTTAGGCTTCTCTTCACCCAGCGTCTGGTTGTTGGCTCCCCCATCCTTAGGGAGCATCCCCCTGATAAGCTTCCCCTCTGTTCCTCATTCCAGTCCAGTCATCGCTTGGGGGTATTGGAGCTGGGAGGACTTGGGACATAGCTAACAGCAGGTGAGTCACTCCCCAGGTCAATGTTGGGGGAAAAGAATGAGTGGATGTCCTCATAGGAAAATACTGACACTCAAGGGATGAGCACAGCTGAATCAGGCATGAGTCATTGAGCCCAGGGGAGAAGGACGCCCTCTCTGAGAGGGGCTGTGTACGTATGGAGGTGCTGGTGGGGAGAAGAGGTCTGGGGGAATGGTGGGACTACCACCAGTAGACTGCCACTACTACCAATGATGGACTGACTATATTGTCTGAGAGCAAATTGTGGGTCATTCAGATTCCTGAAAGATCATCAGTCTGCACCAGTGAGGGCCTACCTTGTGGATAGCTCTGTGTCTTGTCCCCTCAGTTGGTGTACCGTACTTTCACTTTTGTAAAGGATACATGGGAGGATGCTAACATTTGAGGGTCGGGGGAGTGGTATCAGACACCATGGTAGAAGGAGCATCCACTTTTCTGGAACCTTTTCCAGAAAGAGCATGGCTACCTGCTGTGTCTAAATGGCCAAGGGCCAATCGGAAGGTTAGGGGGCACCAATTTGTCTGGTATGATCCTCTGTGGCCCTATGGCCTCTCAATTTGTTATCTGAGGACAGGAGGATGGAGTCCCAAGAGGTTGAGGTCTCAGTCCTGCTAGAACATGAGTTAAGTGAGCATTCGTCTCTTTCATTGAGCTTCCTTCCTGCTGCTTTTGCAAGACATTTGGTCTCTCACCTCATTATCCTTCTTTTCTCCAGACTGGCTCCCTCGGTCTAATATTGACCATCCACATTTCTGTCACACATGTCGTCTCTGCTCCCTGAGGCCATAGACCCTAGAGTCACCTTGGCTTTAGTAAATTCACTGAGCCCTGTTTCATCCATTTCCTGACGTCAGTCCTGCTCCCCTGCCCTTCCCAATCCTGGCGATCTCTCTTCAACCTTCTTTTCTTCTTCATTGTATGCCACCAGACAGCTTTAGGCCCTCATCACAATCACTTGTGATTTTCTTCTTCTTCTTCTTTTTTAAAGATTTTATTTATTTATCTGACACAGAGAGAGATCACAGGTAGGCAGAGAGGCAGGCAGAGAGAGAGGAGGAAGCAGGCTCCCTGCTGAGCAGAGAGCCTGATGTGGGCCTCAATCCCAGGACCCTGAGATCATGACCTGAGCTGAAGGCAGAGGCTTTAACCCACTGAGCCACCCCGGCGCCCAACACCTGTGATCTTCTAACTGTCGACTGCAGCTGGCACTTCTCTCCCCACACTTCAATAGTACTGCGGGTGACGAAATGATGGACTGGGTCCAAACTGCTATCCACAGCTCCTTTGGGATTTTCATGTGTATCTGGGACAGTTACCTGCACCCCCAAAATCTATTTCCTCTTCCGGGGACCATGGCTAGCCTATATTTACTAGTCTCCTCTGTGTTTAGTGAAGGTCTCCTATCACTGAGTTCTAGGCAGTGGAAAGTGAGAAAAATGGCCAACACTTTAAGAAAAGCACCAGGGGCAGTTAAGCGTCTGACTCTTAATTTCAGCTCAGGTCATGATCCCAGGGTCATGAGATCAAGCTCTGTATGAGGCTCTGCCCAGGGCATGGAGTCTGCTTGAGATTCTCTCTCTCCCTTTGTCCCTCCATGCTTATGCATGCTCTCTCTGTGTCTCTCTAAAACAAATAAAGAAATCTTTAAAAACTTATTTTTAAAAAAGAGCACTAGCTATAAGTAGACAACAATAAAGCTTAGGAGATGTCATCAAAAGGAATGGAAGGTGCCTAGATTCCTGAAATACTATGAGGAAGAAAGCCACCCGCCAATGAGATTGGACCTCTAGCTAGATCAGCAAGAAGTAAACATGTACTGTGTTTGAAAATATTTGGTTCCATTTATTACTACAATAAGCTTAGCCTGATGAAACCCACTTAAGTCCAAAGTCCTCTACTAAATTTTTAAAGTACTCATGCATTGCCCTTCTCCACCTGGCTTCATTTCCCACTGCTCCCTCCTCTGCCTTCTCCATTCTGGTCATCTCCATTCTCTGCTGGCCCTGAGCCTTCCTGCTCTGTGCCTGCTCTTCCTCCTGCCCCTGCCTCCTTTCCTTTGCTTATCTCAATCTCGCTTTTCCAGGAAAAGCTTCATCTCTCCCTTCTCTGAATTAATAGGTCACTAATTGCTTCAGATGTGCTATTTTTCTCCTCCTCCTCCCAGGAAACTACTGTCTTTGTGTCTACTTTCTTAAGGCTGAGTATAAAGTAGGAGATAAACACTGTGTGTGTGTGTGTGTGTGTATGTGTGTGTGTGTGTGTGTGTGTGTGACTCAATTATCATTTAGCATCCTCAGGCTTTATTCCTTACCATAAATAACATGGAATATGTTCTTTAATAAACCATTTCTTCACTCATCAAAAGATCTACAGAGTGTAAACATTCTTATAAAGGGCTATGGTGAAAGCTAGAGGGAACACATTGAGAAGTTACTGACCTTGGGGTGCCTGTGTGGCTCAGTCAGTTAAGCATCGGACTCTTGGATCATGATCTCAGGGTCATGAGATTGAACCCCACATTGAGCTCCATGCTCAGCATGAGCCTGCTTGGGATTCTCTCTCTCCCTCTGCCCCTCCCTCCCAGAAATGAAATAAAATGAAATGAAATAAAACAAAATAGAATAAAATAAAAAGTAACTGCCCTTCAGCATGTATGTCAGAATATGAAGTTTTTGTTTGATGTTGTCTCTGTCCTGGTTAGGCCATGAGGTTGCTCATGTACTTTCACTTTCCCCCTAAATCTTTTGTTCCCTGTCAACCTTCTACCTCCAACACTGAACCATGAGGCTGTACACACCCAGCGATGGAGAGAGCAGGACCCCTAGAACAGAGGGGTCCCATTGCTTCAAACCTCACAACTGACTTTCTTTCCCTATTTATCAGGGCAATATCCTTGAACATCATAATTTGTTTCTGTAGAGAGAGGGAAATTTTGTCTAAATCCTCAATATCTCCCTTTGGCACAGTAAGAACCAAGATGGACTGGGCCTCTATCAAAGAGTAGTAGAGAGAACACAAACCTCCTGAGCCCTTCCCAACCCATTGCCCCAAAGAGGATATATTTGGGGCAGAGGAAGTCCTTGCCAAGGAGAACAATAAAGTGAAATGCCACCATCTTCCAGCTTTCTGGAGTGTGGGATAGAATGTGGGCCTCAGAACAGTATGCCCAGACTTCCCTGTCTAGGAGAGGGAAGATGATGAGAGGGAGGCACAGATGAGAGGAACTTTTGTTCCATTTCTTGTTGGGACTCTGGGAGGCAGCTCCTCTAAGAGTCCTCTCTCCACTGTCATGGAGCTGCTAGAATGTCTTTTCCACTAGGGCACAGACTTTGTTGACTGATCTTATGAACCTACAACAGTGCCTGGAACACCATAGGTGCTCAATAACATAGGGGTGACTACATTAGCATAAATGTGATTGGAGGCCGCCTCTGGGCAGAGCTCCCCCTGTGGCCTGGGAGGTATCCAAGAGTCTCTATGAGCCCAGTGAGGGGCACATGGATAAGTGGAGGGGGTTGGACGGTGTGCTTGCATGGAGTGCTGCCACAGAGGAGGCTATAGAGAACTTTCAGCTGGAGGGGTGATGGTGTCCTCAGCCAGTGTCACGGGGACACTGAGCACAGGTAAGACCTGATGGGGCTGAGTCAAAGAGACTCAGATATTGCTAACAAGCATATTTAAGTTTCCTTTCCACTCCTTAAATTGGAAGTGGCATTGGCCCCTGCTTCCCAGGGTTGCCATGAGAATTAAATAAGCACGATGTCAAGGGCATCTGCAGTCTGGTAGGTTGTAATCAATGTCCGTGCTGTGACTTGTTCTCTGGAGATGTGGCGCTCCTCGGGACAACTAGGTCAGTGATGAAGAATGTTCCAGTTATTTTGCACATCAGAGTAGAGTGTGAATATTTTTTTCTGGCACTACCGTATCCTTGCCATAACACTTAATAACAACACAATCCGAGTAGGGATTTGTGGTTCACAAGGCACTTTCTAATATTGCCCCTTGAATCCTCTCAACAATGCCACAGTGGGGAAGATCATTTCTATTCCAGTTCTGCAGATCTAGAAACAAAAGCTCAGTGAGTTTGACAGGCTCACCCGAGGTCATGCTTCTAGCAAATGCTGGAGCCAATTCTGAAATCCAGGACTCCTGACTCCAAATCCCCTTTTCTTTCAACACCATCACTCCTGTAAATTGGCCCCATGCCGCCACAGAGGGCGGGACCCTCCACCTACTTCTCGGGTCATGAGACTTCCCTCCTACAAGGAGGCTTTTGTTGAGTGGGAGCGGGGTGCTGAGAAAGGAACAGGATTACAGAGGGTCCCAAACATGCGGTCGTGAAAGAACAGACTCTATGGCTAACTCCACAAACGCTCGGCTCCTTGGTACCACCGTCCTGCCGATGAGACATGCGTTTCGCTGATACAGAGATCTCACCACCGTCCCCACCACGTCGTGTGCCGACTGAGCCATCCACAGACCCGCAAGCTCAGAGGCGGACCTGCCAGGCAGCCTTCCCAGGTCTGCAGAATCAGAGGTGACTCAGCTGTAAGGAACACCATCATCAGAACGTGGAAGCAGCCAGTAGAGGTGGCCAACGTCACGAACAAGGGAAATGAGGCCAGAAACACTTGGGTAACAAAAGGAAGGACTTTCCCTTCTGAATTAAGAACCTGATGGTGGCAAACTAGAGAAGCCCAGTTCAGACTCGATAGGGGTTATTTGGTTTTTTAAAAATGGATATTACCTAACATGGGGGGGGGGATGATATTCAGGGGTGTCTCAGAATCCAGGCCACGGCATGAGCTGGATCTGGGGGCCAGAAGGTCCTTGGGGGCCCGGACCTGTCTTCTTGTCAGTGCTGCCTCTCCCTTTCTCTTCATGGCCGGGCTGGTAGCCTCCAGCTTCCAGGTGGCCCGTGGAGGCTAGCCGCTCCCACGTGTGATATCAGATGCCCAGTGCGGGGGACTTGATCTGCCCGGGGAAGTCTCCGCACTCACTGAGGTGGAGTAGGCTCTAGCTGTTCTGAAGGTACCCCCCCGGGCCTGGCCTCCAGATTCAACCACTAAATGGTGGACAGATGCATGACAGGCCTCTGGGACACCAGGCAGAAAAGACTATTTGCATGTGGAAAAGCGAGTTTATACTGCCCTCTATTTTTTTATTGCAGAAGGACTAACTTTTTCTTTCCATTTTAGCCTTTACTTTGCAATCTACCCCAAGGAGGGCTCTCACCCCACGCACAGAGCTGGCTGCCCTCTGTAAAAGGCAAAAGTCGTCCTGTTGGTGGAACTACCTGCCTACTGCTCTGATGTGTGCAGTTTCCTCCATGTGCCACGCCTCTGCACCTGTTACGGCCAACGTCACGAACAAGGGGAGGCTGGGGTGCGGGACTACAGATGAGACCAGCAATGACAGGGCCCCTCAGCCTCCACACACAGTTTGAACTCAGTGGTTTGTATTCATTGCCTCCTCTTACCTCCCTATTTCTCATTCAGTGGAGGGACACCTGCTAACCCCACAAATTCTCAACTCTGGGGTTCACCTGCTGAAGGAACTGAGCAGAAAGGGGTGGCCTCACTTCACATGACATCTTGACTGGTGGGAGTTTGACTTCCCTGTGTGGACAGCTTCTGGTGTGCAAGAAAAATCTGAGGATTTGTCTCTTCCAATTTCAAACCCTCCAACATTTAACAGAACAATAACTCTAAGGAGAACTCACTCCACAGGGATGTTGTAAGACTGAGAATTTATGCATGGTACTGAGAAGTCCTTTCCTGAAGGGAGTGTAAACCAGGAGTTTCTTAGGTCCAGCCATCCTGATGTGAGTGTGAGAGATGCTCAGTGAAGTCTCTATCTTGAGCTACATTTGTGAGCTGCCTCAGAGTTGCTCCTAGGAGCACATTCTGGTTTGGGGTTACGCCCTCTCTGCTCCTTTGCACCCCAAGTCACTGTGTCGGCTCCTGTCTCCCCGTCTGGCAGCACCAATGGGGTCCTCCCCCTCTGCACTGAGGCTGTCCTTCTGCCCCATTCCCTGCTGTTATTGGTCACAGCATAGGGAGGTCACGAAGGAGAACTTTTTTGCTCATGTGGCTAACTTTCTATTATTCAGATCCAAAATGGGACAAGGTCCAAAATATCTACCATTTCCCTCAGCACCCCAAAGGGATTCTCCTCTTTGAATCAACTCAGCCTTTGCATTCATTATGCTTTTCCCTCCCAAGAAAAGTTACTTAGAAAGAAAATAGGGATGACAGTTATCATCTTTTGCTCAAGATTTATGTCATCACAGAGAGGGCTGCTACCGCAATGCTCTTACTGAGTACGTTTTGGTGCCTCATCATAAACAAGACCAGGCCAAGGTCACATGAAGCAACCGTCTGACCCAAAGCAGGTGCTTTTTCTGTTCAGTCATTTATTTTTGGTGTCACTATACTTGACAGAGAATCTGCCCCAGAAACCTCTGGACAGTATGGTAAGTTAATAGGGAAAGATGAAGGAGGAGTTTAGGACTGTCCCACTGCCTCAGATGACTTGATTTGCCCACAGCGTTTTTGTTTGTTTTTTTTTTTCTAAAGATTTTATTTATTTGTCAGAGAGAGAGAGAGAGAGCACAAGCAAGGGGAGTGGCAGAGGGAGAGGGAGAAGCAGGCTCTCCATTGAACAGGGAGCCTGACATGGGGCTTGAACTCAGGACCCTGGGATCATGACCTGAGCCGAAGGAAGCCACTTAACTGACTGAGCCACCTAGGCACCCCAATAAAAAAAAATCTTCAAAAAAAAGGGGGGCGCCTGGGTGGCTCAGTTGGTTAAGCAACTGCCTTCGGCTCAGGTCATGATCCTGGAGTCCCGGGATTGAGTCCCGCATCGGGCTCCCTGCTTGGTAGGAAGCCTGCTTCTCCCTCTCTCACTCCCCCTACTTGTGTTCCCTCTCTCACTGTGTTTCTCTCTGTCAAATAAATAAATAAAATCTTTAAAAAGAGAAAAAAGCACATAGGATTTAGCATCAGACTATCTGGATTCTTTTTTTTTTTTTTTAAGATTTTATTTATTTATTTGACAGAAAGAGATCACAAGTAGGCAGAGAGGCAGTCAGAGATAGAGGAGGACGCAGGCTCCCTGCTGAACAGAGAGCCCGATGTGGGCCTTGATCCCAGGACCGTGAGATCATGACCTGAGCTGAAGGCAGAGGCTTTAACCCACTGAGCCACCCAAGCACCCCAGACTATCTGGATTCTAATCCTGGTTCCGTCACATACTTGCCGTGTAATACAGGGCAATTGATATAATCTCGGTTTCACTTTTATTGTCTGTCAATTGAGGATGTTAAATACCTACCTCATTAGGTCATCTGACCCCGGGATCACAACCTGAGCCAAAACCAACAGTCGAAGGCTCAACCAACTAGGCCACTCAGGTGGCCCCAGACATTTCATATATATTTTCATAGATAGATAGATAGATATAGATATAGATATAGATATAGATATAGATATAGATGCAGAGAGAGAGAGGAGAGAAAGAGAGATACATCATACACCAAAGAGAATTCATTTATTCATTTGTTCATTCAACAAACATTCTTGAATGTCTACGATGTTCAAGATTCTGGGTATCACAGTAAATTTGAATTCCCTGATCTCATATTAGTGAGGGCAACAGATAATAGGCAAATAAAAAATGCATAATTTTAAGAGGATATAAGGTCTATGAAGAAAATAAATGAATGCTCATACTATACATACAACCAGTGCAATCTAGTCACTGATATGGAATCTTACCCTTGTGTTCAATATAGATCCACAGCAATGTTTTAATCTGGCTGAGCCGTGATAACCACTGACATAATAGGCACAAAACCACTCAGCGATGCCAGTGCTAAGAAAGAGGGTAGGTTTTAAAAGTAAGCTGAGCTAAAGTTAGTTTAAAGAAAAACTCTCATTATGGGGGACCTTGGTGGCTCAGTCGGCTGGGCGTCTGCCTTTCGCTAGGTCATGATCCTGGGGTCCTGGGTTCAAGCCCCAAATCAGACTCCCTGCTCGGTGGGAAGTCTGCTTCTCCCTCACTGTCTGCCCTTCTCCCCTTCTCATGGTCCCTCTCATGCTTGCTGTCACTCAAATAAATACATAAAATCTTTAAAATATATATATTTAAAATAAATAAAATCTTTAAAAAATAAAAAAGCAACGTCTAGAAAGATAGTTCACCCAAAGACTGGTGTGCTTGGCTCTGTGTGATAGAAGCTGTCTCTCCCTCCTCCCCAACTCCTTACTCCCCAGCTACATATCCATAAGTAAAAAATGATATATGAATATATTCTCAGTGTATAAACTTCCAACAATATGGGAAAAATGATAAAAATAAAAAGCAGAAGTTCCCTTTCATTCTGTCCTCCCCCCATCCCACCAATCCTGCCTTTCTTCCCAGAGATCAGCACCATTGCAGTTTCGTTTGTATGGTTCTGGACTTGGATGTATTCACATACATACATAGACAGACACGGCTTTTTTGGTGTGTTTTCTTTAAACAAGATGGATCTAGTCTGTAATATTGTTCTGCAATTAGCTGTTTCCATGTAGCAGTATGAAGTGTTTTCCATATCACTACATGTGATTCTTCCTTGCTTTTTTTAGCTGCTTTGCAATAGGTCTATAATATGCATGCCTTACCTCGTTACCTATATGGATGTATTCTAGTTTATTCTGTCACTCCCCCACTGATGGGCATTTGGATTGGGTCCCCTTTTTCACTCTCTCAAACTACTATTGTGCAAGACATCTAATCTGATTGCCTTTGTAGTCACTCTGGGTATTCTTGGGTTAAAGTTTCGAAGTGAATATTCCAGATGAAATACTGTATGTATTTTAAATATTGACAGTTTCTACTAAACTGTCTTTCCTAAAGATGACACCACTAATATTTTAGCTAAGAATGCCATTTCTCTACTCTCTTATCAACCCTGAACTGTAGTACAAATTCTTTAATGTTTGGTTGGTTTGACAGGTAGGAAAAATATATCTTTATATTGTTCTAATTTGCATTTCTCTGATAACTGGCGAGAGTGAACTCTTTTGCCTATGTTTATTAGACATCCCCCTCACCCCCGGGAAATCCATGTTTACATTCTTTTTTTCACTTTCCTATTGGGTTGCTTATCTTTTAGTCAAAGGTTTTAAAGATTTCTAACACCATATATTCTGATTATTTATTTTTTGTTACACATTTAAGAACCTCTCTTTCTCCAGATCAGAAAAATAGGTCCCTATGTGTTCTTCTGGTAGTTTCTATGGTTTTGCTTTATATATTTAACACTCTAAAAATACATCTGGTATTTATTTGTGTTTATGGTTGTGAGATATAGATTTAATTTTGAAAACTCCCAGATGAAGAGCCAATTGGTCTCATACCATTAACTGAATACATTGTCCTTCTCCGCATTGGAACACCACTATTGTCAAATGCCAACTGATGACATTATTTTTACTTGAATTTATTATACGTGTTTTTATTCTTAGTTTCAAAAAAACATGCAGTATTTTTAAAATTGGAAAATATAGTTATTTTCAACTTGAATATGTGCTAGCAGATAATATTTAAACACCATGCAAAATTATTAACGACATAGTAATTTAAAAATTCAAGGGATAGAATCGGGTGTATACTTTATCTCAATTGTGTAAATACATCTACATATACCTAGAGGCAGCAGAAGGAAAATGAGTAACATGCTAATAATTGTATTATAGAATTCAAAATAATTTTAATTTTATTCATGGTGCTTTTTTTGCTTTTGTGTTTTCCAAATTTTAAACAGTAAACATATTATCTTCATTCTACGAGAAAAGCTAAATCACTTAAGACACACGTAACAGTTGACTCTAAATTTTTCTTGGTCCTCAAAAGCAAGAATATAGACATTCTTCCTCTGAGAGCAGTTGATAAACAGCCAGTAAAATATCAAGATGTTGATTTTTTACTTGTCATTTTTCTGATGCTAATATTTTATTTTATCTTTGAGGTCTCAAACTAGCTGTGTTCGTTCCCAGGCTCATGTATTGTGCTAACTTTGAGTTCACTTTAGCCTTCATTATACTTGATTCCTTGTACCCTTGAAATGTGGGTAGCACCCCAAGTGGACCTAACTGGGGTTTTCTTTACTTTCACAAGCACTGTTTTCATTCCAAGCCAGATAAACAATGAAGCCATGATCTCCCCTAAACCAAGCTGCCTTCCTAGTAGGTAGTAGGAAGGAGGATACGAAAGTTTGAAAGAATTATAACCCAGGAGTCCTAACCTTGGGTTATGGATAAACAGCTCAGTGACTGATCAGAGCCTCCCTGGCTCCAACAGCTCACGGGAAAACAGCAGGTTCAACTTCTACAAATTTATAATCAACATGTTAGGAGAATACCTGAGTGTTGAAGAGCTGGGCAATGCTGCAGAAGGAAAGTGATGGCCAACCAGCCCCCTCTCCCTGCGAGCTACCCCCCAACCCCGCCCCGTTGCCTGGGCACTGTGACACGCTGAATTTCAGTCAGAACTTTCTCAGGGTGGGCAGGGCCAGGTGGCTGGAGGAGGGAGGGAGGGAAGGAGGGAGGGAGGGGCAGGATGACTGTTCGGGAGGTTCTGCCACGCATGAGCCGCTGCACTCCTGCTTCACTCTCTGACGGTGATTGGCGATTCTGTGTGCGATGGTGCAAGCAAATCATTCGAGAAATCGAGGTCTTGCTTCGGACTGCCTTTTCCCACTTGCAACCTGTTCTGTACCTCTTAGACATGTTTTAGGAGGTGTGTTGTCAATGGCCAGTCCCTCCCCTGCTGCATTGGGCAACCCGTCCCTCTCCTTGGCCGGGGCTTGATGAAGGAGTCGGCAAGTTCAGGGCCCACGTGGGAACATCCTGTCGGCCAGAGGCATTGTTTCAGCAGACAGGTAACTCTAGAACTCTTACCTGGGGAGGCTTGAGTATTTTTCCCTTTTGTCTTCATGACGTCCTTTAAACTTAATGCCTTTCTCTTGCCACCACCTCCAACAGGCTCTGATTTCAGTTCTTTTGGTACTTAGTTCCAGTTCTTTTCTCTAAGGGCGGAGTGGACGTCGGGAGCCGCCCGGGGCCCGCAAGCTCACAGAGTCACTGTGGGGAAGATGGCAGTCTGAGCAAGGCTCCTGCCTCACGGGAAAACTCACTGACTTCCCTAAGTCTCTGTGAGAAGGTAGCCATAGGAGCACAGCTCCTGCCACCGTAAAATAACCCCAGTAGGCCTGATGCGGTCACAGCGAGGGAAGAGCAGTCTGAGCCTTGCTCCTGCCGGTGGTGCAAAACTGGCATCTCCTTCTTTTTTACTAATTAATCTTTATCCTAAAAGCAAAGCACATTATTCTTAACAGGGCCTCAGGATGCTCTAAGCCAAACCAAATCTCTTTGCAGTCCTTAAGAGTGTACTTTTTGTACCTTCCCTTTAAATCTCCTGCAGCTCTCTGGAGGAGACTGTCAAGGCTCTTAAATGGTTAAATAAAGGGCTTACTATAAGAAATAAAACTGTACTAACAAGAACATTGTCACACACATAAAGGATCCATAAATAAAGAGTTCTGCACCCAGTCAGAGAAAAGAGGCTTGAGCAAGCGCTTTTACCTTTGCAAGATAAGTTATCTTTCTCCTTGATGCCAGACAGACTACCTCCTGGCTATTAAATTAATAATGTAGCTTAAACTTTGTAAATAGCTTATCTAAACCTTTTAATTGTTTTTCTTTTCTTTAAGACCTGCTTAAAAAACACCATATGATTAGTCTACCCTTTATCGTCTAGGCGCCAAATGTAAGAAATCATAGAAAACCTTACTGATTAACATGTCCTTGTTTTGGGTAAAGGAGTCGACTCTAAATTGTAGATATGTGCACCTGCAAAAACATGTTTCACTGATTAGAGCACTATGTTTTGCAAAAGCACTGTGTTTCTCTGACAAAAACACCATGTAGTCAAAAATCATTCTCTGTAAAAGATATTTCCTTCCTGAGAATCTTTAACTTGTTGCCTATAAATAAAGACACTGAAAGCCAGCAAGGCAGAGATGCCTGGCAGGTGATCGAAAAGAATCTTGAGGGCTCTCTCATTCACCGACACCATCCGTCCTTCAGGGACTCCTGGTTCAGCCGGAGCAGGCCTCCGGCAAGTCTCTGATTTTGATGGTTGCCTTCTTGTTGAACCATCTGAGAAGGGGATATAATATTTGCACTCAGAATGTTTGGTATTACAAAGGTGCCTGGGTGGCTCAGTCAGGAAGCCTCCAACACTTGGTTTTTGGCTCAGATTGTGATCTCAGGGTCATGAGATCAAGTCCTGAGACAGGTTCTAGTTCAGTTTAAGATTCTCTCTCTCCATCCCCCTTTGCCCCTCCTCTCTTCAAATGTTGGATGTTACAAGAATGTGGCTGACTCTGTCATCAAGGAAGAGAGGCAAGGGAAATGAGAGTCTTCCTGAACATCTACTAAGCATCAGGCACTGTGCTCAGTCCTTTGCATCACTGCATTTGATTCTCCCAAGTGTCCTCCTAAATAAAATATCACAATCTCCAATTTCCATGTGAGCATACTGTGACACGCTGAATTTCAGTAACTTCCCCTAGATTGCACAGCTAGCATGAGATAGAGAGGGGATTTGCACTAAGGTCCGTTGAGAGCCAAAGCTTCCAAACTCCTCCTTTGAGATGAAGATGACAGGCCCAAGGATCTGACGTCTGGAATGGGTTATAGTCAAATGTAAACTGCTTATGTCACCATCCCACCACCTCCCCTGTCTTCCACCAGAGCCCCTGGGCCTGAGCCAGAGGCTGCTGTACCCATCAGATGAAGCTACAGCGCCTACCCACATCACCCTTGAAGAGAAGGGTCTAGAACCTTGGCAGACTTGTCTTCACTCAGCTCTTGGGGGATCGTGCACCTGTTCTTCAGTCTTTCTGGTTTTTAATCACGATCCCAGCTCAGGCGATGGAAGTGAAGCAATCAAGAATCAGTAAAAGGAAACATCACACAGTTTTTTCAAGCCTTGTACTTAGTGCCGATACTCAGTGAGCAATTTCATTGCTCACGAAAGGTGCTGTCGTTATGATGTAGTTGGTTTTAAGGCCTTATGAGATGTCCTTGTAGCGGTAGAAGAGACCTTACATTCGAAATAGGGTTGGCTTTTTAAGAAAGAGAACATTATCTCTGGTCTTCCAGAATTGCCTCCTCCTTTGTTGTTGTATTTATAAAAATAAACGTGGTCTGCTTGCCCCTTCCTATGGATCAGGAAATACCAGCCTGGTTCCAGGGCAATGGTTGGCCCTACCCCTGGGTCCGTGCCACGACCAGCTATGACTTGGATCCTTCTACTCACAAGGTCCCAGTGGAGTTTGCTTCTATCAAACCCATGCCTTCTTTTCAAGTCCATTACTCAGCTAAGGACTGGGATAGAAATTGTGGGAACTGAAGTTCAAAAAGCTAGATTCTCAACCGCTTTGTCCCTCATACTCAACCCTTTCCTTTATTCAGGCCCTTTATTCTGACAACTTATTCTTTCTGAACGTGAACTCGAGCTATGGTTGGCTTACCAGGAAATAAGGGTTCCAAGCGTCCGAGACTCCCTGCTTCACACTGTTTACTTTGTTGGATTGTGTTTCCTTCTACGTCTGTGAATCCGAAAGCCACCCACCCTCTGCAAGGCTCTGTGTAAATATATTTGCCTTCGTGAAAGCAACCTGGGGTCCCTCCAGCTGCCAGCTGGAAGACAGCAGCCTGGTGGCTGAGAGCAAGGGCTCCAGGACCAGACCTCCATAGTCCCACATTCCAGCTCTGCCGCTTCCGAGCTCTAGGACTTTCGTAAAGTTTCTTAATATGTCTGAGCCTTCGTTCCCTTCTCTGTAAAATGGGGATGATAATAGTGCCTATCTCATAAATTATTAGGAGCATTAAGTGGCTAATATATATTAAGTGCCAAAAATACCAGCCGGCATAAAGTAAGTTCTGTGTACGTGTGGGCTAAATACAAAAAATAGCATTTCCTCCTCTGAGCTATTAGGCATTTCAGTGGTATCTTCTGTAATGCATGCCAGTATTAGCTTCTACCCTTTCTTAGATGGAAAGTTCTGGAAAAGAAATCTGTGCCTGATTCCTGCCCTATATCCCTCACCCTACCTCACACATGGTAGGCACTGTATAAATAGCCATGGTGATTGCTGCAGCTTGAGGAAACCTATAACTCTCAAAGAGCCTCATGGTATTGTCTTTCCCGTGCAAAAGGAGTTTGGTTCTTTCTCAGCCATGCCCTGGGATCAAGTTCTAGAAAATTTACTTCCTTTCAGAAAAAGAAAACACATTGGAATGTACATCCTGCCAAGGGTCCATTCATCCCATGGCCACTGGAAGCTCAATGAGAAAGTGTGTCCAGGCTGCTTTCCCAGGATGCCTGCTTCCTGGTGGCGTCGCCGCAAGATTTGGAAACTTTTGTCAGCTCACTCAGGGATAATCTGTTTGCTCAGAGGGGCTCGGTTCATTCATGTCCAACTTCCAAGATGTTGTGTAACAGACCAAAATGGCAAATCGTCAGTTTTCAGCATTGAGAAATAGATCTCCCGGGGAGGTACTTAAAAGTTCTTGTTGGCAGGTTAGCACGTCCTCTCTCCAAAATGGAAATTGATCTGAAAAGTCAAACCAGTATCAGAATGTTGCCCAGTGGCCATAGAGTTGAATGAAGAAGTTAAATGTTCAAGCTACTGATTCCTTAGTATTCCCATTCTCACCAGAGGGATGCAGACCAGAAGGGGCAGTCTGCTCCCCTCTCAACAGCACTGGTGACACTCACAGATTCTGACCATCCTTCTATCCCTTTCCAATATTCTTGGCCAGTCGTTAAAACTTCCCCTGCACATTATTCTCCTACAGTGGCCATGTTTCAGTGTCCAAGATTACAATTTTTCTTTTGTCAAATGAGCCCGTCTAAGGGAAGTCTTTTCTTTTAGAGTACTCTAAGCCCTTGGCTAATACTGAGAAAATGCTCTAGCTTCATTAGCAACACAGTAAGATCAGTGTTCGGTGTGTAACTTTTTGGAGGGAAGATAGCAAGTATCCATTCTTATTAGTCTCAGGTCCTGTTGCTGATGTGGTCTGACCATCGTCTCATGTTCCAGACGTACCCTGTTTGGATGGAAGTGCTTCAGAAACCTGAATCTAGCAGGCACCTTAATTTCACCAGGAGGCAAAGGCTTCCCATTCACCTAGTAGTTCCCATTTGTCAAAGCTGGTCCGGATTTATTAAATATTGCGGTGTGACGTCAGTAGACTCTATAGCGAAGGAGCTCATTCCTGTAGTTTTTGGCACACATGACGGCACTTTCCCCAGTAAGTGGGAGACTCTGTGGAGTTACACAGCAGGGCTTTGGTTTTGTCTGTTTGTTTCAAATAGAGCTGAACTCCTTGCCTGATAGGGGAATTGAGCGTATGGAACGTGCCTTGGGCCCAGAGTTTGCTGGTAGGCTGCGTTCTCTGTACGACCCTCAGTGAACCCCTCAAGGTCCCAGGACCAAAATGGCATGGTTACAAACGTCCCCTGCTCTCAGCTAGTCAGGTAATCTCTACCACTTCTGTTCTCTCCATATCCTCAGCCATGCCGTGTCACTCTCTGAGAAGGAGTCCTGAGTTTCTTAGAGAACTGAGTTCAATATGAAGCTCTTACTTGAAAGGCAGAAAGAAAGCTTATGTTTTAGGGAGGTATTTCAGAAAAAGAAGATTCCCAAAGTGTTAGTGGTTGAACATGATTTCAGTTGCATTACATATCTGGGTCTGCGGGGTGCCTGGGTGGCTCAGTTGGTTAAGCGACTGCCTTCGGCTCAGGTCATGATCCCGGAGACCCGGATGGAGTCCCACATCCAGCTCCCTGCTCAGCAGTAAGCCTGCTTCTCCCTCTCTCACTCCCCCTGCTTGTATTCCCTCTTTGGCTGTGTTTCTCCCTGTCAAATAAATAAAATCTTAAAAAAAAAAAAAATCTGGTTCTGGGTCGCCTAGGTGGCTCGATTGGTTAAGCTCTTGCCTTTGGCTCAGGTCATGATCCTGGGGTCCTGGGATCAAGCCCGGCCCAGGGGGGAGTCTGCTTCTCCCTTCCCTCTGCCCCTCCCCAGCTCACGTGTGCACATTCTCTCTCTCCCTCTCAAATAAATAATAAACTCTTTTTAAAAAGTTGCTAAGAAAGTAATCTCAAAAGTTCTCACCCCAAGAAAAAAATTTGTAACTGTGATGATGGATGTTCATCGGAATTACTCTGACAACCATTTTGCAACATGAACATTTATCAGATCATTATGTTGTACAACTAAAACTAATACCGTTTTAGTATGTCCCTTATGGCTTAGTTTTTAAACTGCCCCTCAAAAAAGAAAAGGAAAGGAAAAAAGAAGCGAGCCTCAACAGGCCAGAGAAGGTGCCTTAGAGAAACTGTTTTCTACACCAAAGTCTGAGGATGAGTAGGAAGAAGTCAGATGGGGAGGAGGAGGAGGAAGAGGACTCATTTGCTTCCCTGGTGTGTCTCCCCGCAGTGGGTTAGCAGGTGCTGTGCCCTCTGGAACTGCCCTCCACATGCTGCCCTGCCCACAACCTCACCCCCTCTGCCTGCTGAACTCACTCATCCTTTCATTTTGGGGGCAGATTTAGACCCTTCAGAAGCTCTCCCTTACCCAGCACAGGCAAAAGGTCTTTCCTCTGTGTTGTTAGGATGATTTTTACCCTTTATAATTGCAATTGCCTATGCTGAAAATGCATGCTTGTCTGTCTTCCCCACTAGATTTCAAGCTCTTGGAAAGCAGGGGCCGGTCCTCCTCATGCTCTCCAATGCGCGCTGCCCGGTACAGGACAGGGAGGCAATGAATACTGACATTGGTAAGTGACTGGCCCCGGGTGAAGCCTACAGACCTTGGAAAGTGCGACCTCAAAAGCGTTCCAGCCGCATTTGCTTCTTCGGATTATATTTGAAGCCTCCACATTTCTAAAATCAGTATTAGCGAAGACCTCAGAGTGGCCTTTCGAGAGAGTGAGGATGTTAACCTTGCCAGGAGGATCGACAGTGGCCACCCGGGAGGGCGTGTGGCTGGAGGCGGAGGCCCAGGGCCCAGGTCCAGCTGCAGCCCTCTTCCCCACCAAATTGGTGAAGCGCGGAAGCTCACGTCCCCGCCGCGGAAAAGCCCGACCACCCCAAGAGGTGTGCCGAGGGGACAGAGAGTGAGAACCAACTTCCCCTGCACTCTGGTGACTTACCTTGGGCTGAATTCTTACCGAGAAAAATGGGAACTTAGGGAAGTGTGGAGCCAGACAAATATTCGGAGACAGAGTGAGAAGAAGATGAGCCGTCTGCGTGGGAGCAAGGAGAACGCGCCGTGCTGATGTTGGCCGGGCGGGGGCGTGGTGGTGGTGGTTCCCCTTGGGAATGAGGGAAGGCTCCTGGGAGCCTCTGCGTTCTTGATCAAACTGTTCTTTTAAACTAAGTCACAAGCATTTTTTTTAAAAGCTATTTTGTTTTGTTTTGTTTTGTTTTGTTTTAACACTGAACCGGCACGTTAGAACTCGTTTTATTCAGCTAGAAGTTTTACCAGCACCCAAATGGCCACAGTCACCTGCATTGTCCTTGTTGGAAGGGACCATTTCCCCTGCTCATTCGTTTCCTACTCACATCTAAAGAGTTAGCATTTCCATTTGAAAAATATCTGCGTTCACAGCAACCGCCCAGGACACTGATTTTGGTTTAATCATACAAGTGATATGATAAACTCCACTGGCAGACAGAAAGTGTCTAAAGCAAGACATGCTCTCAATTATAATCTCCTTCTGTCCACCACATTTTATCTGTGCTGGAGAGACAGACGTCTCCACTCCTCTGGGCCAGGCTCTTCTCTGGGCTAGATAATTTCTTATACTGTTCCACCTAGACTCCCAGTCATCTCAACAAATCTGCTCATTACGGAGTTGTTTTTGTTTTGTTTTGTTTTGTTTTGTTGGTTTGTTTTTGGGTTTGTTTTTTTTTAGAAAGACCTAGATGGGGGGGCGCCTGGGTGGCTCAGTTGGTTAGGCGACTGCCTTCAGCTCAGGTCATGATCCCGGAGACCCAGGATCGAGTCCCACATCGGGCTCCCTGCTTGGCGGGAAGCCTGCTTCTCCCTCTCTCACTCCCCCTGCTTGTGTTCCCTCTCTGGCTGTGTTTCTCTCTGTCAAATAAATAAAATCTTAAAAAAAAAAAAAAAGAAAGAAAGACCTAGATGGGGCAGCTGAGGCCACGCAGGGCTGGAAACTATGTGAACGTCAGGTGAAGGGTTGTTGCGTGAAATACGGCAAGTGCATTTTCTTTGCAAACCACCATGGGCCTCATGTCCTTATCTAGCAAATGAAAGCTTCCAAGGAGACAATTTCCAGAGTTATTTTCGGGCTTTTATGGTTTTGAATCTACCTGAGCTTCCATGAGTCGCCCTGTTGAGCCAGGGATGGGGCCGTGCAGAGGGAAGCTGGAAAGACGCTCTAGTTTTTCCTGCCCTGCCCTCCTGAGACTCTACCTACTCCTGGAGACCTGACGGAACATCCCTGGGGGGGGGGGTGCTTCCTGCCCCTCCAGAGCCCTTCTCTCTCCCTAGAGCTCTTTAAGGATGAGCAGTCCTGGACTGGGGGAGTGAGCCAGTTGGGCTGCCGGGCAGAGAAGAGTGTGCTCTGCACAGAGAGGAGTTCAATAACGGGACATCAAGCAGAAACCCCTTCTGGGTATGACTGCTGCAGCAGTTTCCTGGATACAGCATGTGGGACGCAGATGAGAGCTGGAAGAGAGGGCTGACTTTGGGGGTGTAGGGCATCTGGCAGTGAGAGCTTGAACTCAACAGGGAAAAAACATGGGTTCTTCTGAGTCTTTCCTTCTTCCCTTCCTTTATGGAGCCTCGAGGCTGGGTCAGGGCAAGTGGTCTGCTCCCAGTTTGTCTCCCGTGACAGAATGAGATTCAAGAAAAGCAAGTGAGCTCAGAGGAGGGGTGCATGAGTGCCTAGCAGTTCTTGGCTGTGGCGATCCCTCTTCCTGTGTCGGCACCTGGGAAGCTAAGGCGACCAGTCAGCCTCTCAGGGTTGTGTGCTTCCCTCAAGCTCACACGGGGCTTTAAAAGAGGCAAAAATCAGACGATGAAGCAGAGAAAGGGGGGCATGTTTAGCGTATTCTATTCCCCAAATCCGCAGAGGAGGAGGCCTTTTAGCCATGGCTAGTGCTAAAGGTCTCTGTTACTCAACAAGACAAATTAATTCTCAAAATTCTTATCGAATGCCTCTTGGAAAATCAACTGAGATGCTTCTTAAAAAAGCTTTACTATGAGTCCCAAAGCATTCTTTCTGGCTTTGCCTGCCTGACCCTACCTCATTAAAATTCCAGATGTCGGAAGGAGGCTACGCTCCATTCCATGATTTAAGGCCCCCTTTGTTAGTTCAAAGCGACCTCCACTGCCCTAATGCGAAGTGCCAGGTTCATGCCCTTAGCTGCACTCCATTCAGAAGGATGCCAGGTGGGCCTGTCTCCAGAGCACCGTGATTTGTCTTAAGACAAAGCGTTCTCCAGAGTAATTGGGCCCCCAAAGTATGTGTGAATCTCTGGAAAATGTGCTGGGTTTTCCCCCCTCAACAAGGCTTGAACTTTTATCATATTCTAAAAAAGAAAGTAGGAGAAGGGAAGCACAATGCCAAACCTCCTCCCCCAGGTCTCCGAGTGACTCACGGTGCAGGAGCGGGGGTTGGGGGGTGCATTCTGTTCTGTCTCTGTTCTGTCCCCTTTCTCCGTACAGCCCAAATGCTCCACCTATTTTCCCCCAAGTGGGAAACCGAAGCACCCCTCCCGCCCCCTGAGTCATCTGAAGGCTCTCTCTTGGCTGCGCAGCCATCATTGCCAGACTGGAGAATTCTGGAAGAATAAAGCAGTGGGGGCCTTCAGGGCAATACATGCCCACCTTGCGCCAATCACATCCCAGAAGGACCGCAAAGAGATGTCCCAACAGATGCGCACATGCCCTCCGCCTTTGCCCACTCCCGCAAGCGGACGCATGCACTTTGGCTGGCCATTATTCAGGGCAAGACAAAACTCTCAGCTCACTTCCTGGGAGCAGAGAATAGGGAAAAGCCACTGTAAGGTCTGGAAATGGGGCGAGGCCCCCTCCCTAGGGTGAGGAAGTGGGGGCGGGGCTTGTGAAACTGGCGGTGCCACAACCTCTATGGGAGAATCTCAAGCTCCCCTCTCTGCTGCTAGCTCTATTCTTTGTCCTGCTTTTTAAAATCTAAACCCTTTGGGGTTTTGTGTAGGTTTTTTTGGTTGTTGTTTTTTTGTTTTAGTTGTTGTTGTTGTTTACCACTGATGGATATACTTGCTGATTTGCTAACAATATTGCCTTCAACTGATGGGGAAGAACCTATATCTGGTGACTTGACTTTGTTTTAGATGGCCGGCCCGTGGGAAGTGGGGTGTCTTGACATTGATTAATGGGATGTTTGCTTGCTAAAGAGTGGGACTCCTCATTTATCTCTAGGCTTTCTCTTTTGTTTATGTCACTGCCCACCCCCTGAGACTTTCCTCAGAGACAGAAATGGGCTACCTTGGTATTTTGAGACAGCTGAGCAAGGTGCTTTTGCTGGCCGGCTGTGCTGGTCTCAGCCCCCGTTCTCCACCGAACCAGAAAGGTCTCTGCTAATTCCAAATGCCTCAGTGTTGTGATGTGACTGATTGTAGGAAAAAACAGCAGGTGAAAAAAAAAAAGAGAGTTCTCTTTGGATCTAGTCTGGCCTTATTGGATTTAAATTGTGGTTGGAAAAACTGAGACTTAGTTTGTTACTGGAAATTGAGAAGTGGAAACAGAGTGTGAAGCTAGGGGAGGGGGTCATTTCTAGCAATGAGGAGAAGGGGGGAATGAGAGTGATTTTTCCCTAGGAAAGTAAAGCCACTCACCAGTTAGGATGGACAAAGATAAAATGGGTGAGACAGTTTGTATAATGGAATGAGTGCTGAATTTGGGTGAAGGGATCAGATTTTAAATCCCAACTTTGCTGCAAACTAGCTTTGTGATAATTTCCTTGAATCTGTTTGGCATCTCTCCAGCACAAAGAGTAACGTATCAGAATGGTTGTACTTGCAAATAACCGACCACCCAACTCAACATAAGGTAAATAGTAGAAGAGATGATTTAGCTCATAGCTACTAAAATGTCCATGAGTGGCAAAACCTTCAGGCATGGTTTGATCAGAGTTCCAGATGTGTTTCTCTCTGAGTCTCTTGTTTCTGCCCCTCTTTGTTTCCTTTTCTCTTGAGAGAAAAATGTCAGCAATAGTTCTATGCCTCCCAACGTGCACATCCTCATGCCAGGAATAAGGTAGAAAATTTCTCTTCTTCCATCACTGCACAAAATCTTTGGACCTCACTTTGGCTGGAATGACCTCAAGTGGGCAGGGCCCGGGGGCAGGCAAAGGAGAGAAAGAATCTCAAACAGACTCTGTGCTGAGCACAAAGCCCAATGCAGGGCTCTATCTCATGACCCCGAGTTCATAGCCTGAGCGGAAATCAAGTCAGACATTTAACCATCTGAACCACTCAAGCATCCCTCCATGAAGGATTAAAGGGAGAATTAAATAATTCGGCATGTATGAACATTCCCAACAGCACCCTAGCCCATAAGAAATGCTCTGACATTAATCAAATCTGAATTTGTGGTGAAGTGTCCTATATTAGTTTTCTGTTACTATACAACAATTTATCACAAACTCAGCAACTTATGACAACACCCAGTGTATTAGCCCAAAGTTCTATAGGTCAGGAATCTGGGGCTGTATGCTTGGTTTCTCTGGTCAGAATATCACAAGACCAAAATCAAGATCAAAGGCATTCTCATCTGAAGCTTGGAGTCTTATTCCAAGATCGAACCAGTTGTTAACAGATGTATTTCTGGGGCACCTGGGTGGCTCAGTTGGTTAAGCCACTGCCTTCAGCTCAGGTCATGATCCTGGAGACCTGGGATCGAGTCCCACATTGGGCTCCCAGCTCCATGGGGAGTCTACTTCCCCCTCTTAGGTTCTCCCCTCTCATGCTCGCTCTCACTCACTGTCTCTCTCTCAAATAAATAAATGAAATCTTAGGAAAAAAACCCCACAGATGTATTTCTTTGGGATGACAGGTCTGAGGTCCCTGTTTCCTCATTGGCTGTCAGCAGAGAGCTACTCTCTGCAACCACAGACTATGTTTTTGTTCCCCTCCATCTTCATAGCCAGCATTGGAGAAGGTTAAATTGAATCCTTTTCATGTACCAAATCTCTGGGTCTCTCAACTCAAATTTAATGGGCTCTTATGATTACACAGGCCCTCCCATATAATTTCCCTTTTGAGGAACACAAAGCCAAATGATTAGTAGCCTTGACTACACCTGCATGTAGCCATGTAACATAATCACAAGGGTGCGATCCCCTCCTCTCATATCTCCAGACTCTGCCCACAGTAAATGGACCAGGGGGTGAAAGTCTTGGGGGTCATTTTCGATTCTGCCTACCACAGAACAAAGACCCAGTTATCATAACATGTATTGGTCACGGTGAATGGCACTCTAGGAGCATCATAAATACTGGTTGAGTGAACAAATGAATGAACATGGTTCCCAAAGCCCCTCAGGATCTGGCCCATTCTTATCTCCTGACAACTGACCCCAAATACACACACACACACACATGCACACACACACACACACACACACGTACACGCACACACATCTGTCTACACTGCTAGGCCAACTCTTCTAGGCCTTCAGACTCAGCTGCCTCTGGCCTCGTCCATCTTCTAGATCTAGGTCAAGAGCCTCCAAGTCCCCATAAGCACCCTTATCACAGCATTTCGTGGAGGGCAGCATGTTAGCTCCCACTCGAGACACTGATTGCAGGGAAAGCAAGAACTCATCCATGCAGGCTGGTTTGGAATGTGACTGGCCATGAATTTTGACACATATTTTCCCAAAGACTCAGATTTTTTAACACCAACTGTACCGCTCGATCTAGAGTCCCCTGAACACTATGCCAGTCCCTTGACTTTCAACCCTGTTTGGCTTCAGAGTTCTGCTCTCATCTGCCTCGTCATCGAGCAGAAGAGCTTGGGTTAAAACACACGGTCAGCAGCAACATGGCGGATAGCACAGGATGCCGTGTGGGGTTGGATACAAAGCTGTGGTATGGGCAAGTGCTTCTCGCATTTCAGCCAGGTTTTCACCGTAAACAAGATTTCCCCTTCCCCTTTACTAGACCACCTGCAGATTTCCCTGCGACACATGGAGCTCGCTGGCTGGTGGGCAGCAAGGAAGAGAAGTGGGCATCTTAGGAAATTCTCTTCCTGTTTAAAAGTCTATTTCCCTTTCATGTACTTTGGGGAGGCGATTCACCATTGGTGCTGAGAGCCGGGCTGGTAGGATGAGATTAGCATGGCTACCAAGTTAGCAGGAAATCCCAGACTGGACTCTGTCTCAGTTGTTTCTGAATTTGGACACAGTTCTTCCTCAATCTTAGACATGCTGCTAGGCTCTGGAGATTAAAAAAAAAATGAAGAAATAATTTCTGCCTTTGTGGAGCTGCCAGTCTCAGGGTAGAGATCAAAATGGGAGCAGAAAAAAAGTGACCTATCTTTTGATATATAGTAGAACAGAGGTGATGCGGTACAGAGGAAGGAACCGGTAATGACAGTTGACTTTGACCTTAAGTCTGAGTGGGAGTTTGCCAGCAGGAGTAGGAGAAGAAGGCATTCAGGCAGTGAGAGCAGCTTTGAGAAGAGAAACAGAGGCACCAAGAGGAAAGGGAAGAGGGAAGAGAGTGTCACTGCGTGAGGCTTTGCACGGACATGCGTGAGCTCAGACAGCCAGGGCAGAGTACAGAGAATGGGAACACAGGAGGATAATGGAGCCATGAAAGGAAGAGCTCTGCTCTCTCAGGCAAACACACGTGGGGAAGAGAAACAACTGGTTCAGGAACACAATAGGAGTTGCTGTGGTAACAGCAAGGGTTCTTCAAACATTTCCCACGTTTCCCTAGAGTCTCCACTTCCTTAGCACACTCTCTCCTTATTGGGGCAGCGTACCTCCACCTTGGGTAGGTAGAGTCAACAAGGGGTCATAGGAACATTAGGGATCTTGGAGGATGACTTTGAGTACTTAGAAAATGTCTTTCAAAAGAATTCGCCCCAGGACCCCCACCCAGAGAAGAGAGATCTAGAAGTTCTAGGTGTTGTGAAACCTTCTGGTGGAAATAAATCAGTTGGCATCAGTGGAAACACTTTTTTAAAAGCTCATCCTCAGATTTCCTACAAAGTGGTCAGGGAGTGGGGCCACATATTGTGAAGTCTCGTTTTGGCTCATGGTTGTGCTGGGCAGCATCACTACTCCCCCAGGTAGTCTGACTTATGTGTAAGGGAACTCTGAATATTTCTTAGCTCTTTGAGAAGAATGCTTTAGAATGTATATACCATCACCAAAACCACACTTGATTCTTTACCTCATGAAATATAAAGCCTGTGCATAAAAATGTATAATAGTCATCCCAGTCAAGATCTGTAGCTCTTACAAATCATCTTTCAGAGGGGAGAGACCCTATTCTGTTAAGTACAGATTCCTCATTGCTGTTCACTTTCAATTAACACTCATCCAGCTCTCATGCTGACCCAGTTACTGTATCTGGGGCCTGGGGAAAGCTTTTCCTTCCAATAAGTCCAAGAAAAAAAGACTTAGAAAGATTAAGGAATTTACTCAAGTTTATAAAGCAGAGGCAGGATTTGAACTCACATTTCTAGATTTTAAGTCTAATTGTTTATTTTTTTTCATGGGTTCTCATAGAAATGGAGTCATTCAAGTGATCATGTCATTCATGACCTTCAATAGAGTAGGTTTATTCATGAAATTCCATGAGCTCTTGATTGGTATTTGATTCCTTACATAAGATCTCATTCTCTTTTCTTCTCCTTTGGGTAACAAAATACTGTTCCTACCTACGACCATCACTTATGTCAGGGCACATGGCTGCCTGGCAAACGGTTATATTTCCTAACCCCCCCTTGCAATGAATTGTGAATGAAAGTGATCTATGCAATTTTTGGATCTTGGCCTTTTAAAAAACTTATTAGGCATGCACAGACACATGCTCCTCCCTCAGTGTTTCTTCCTTCCCCTTGGATGGGAAATGTTGGCAAATGGAGAAACTTCCTTGAACTCCATGATGCAAACCATGTGTTGATGACAGCAGAGCCATATTGCCACCCATGGACCGCCAACCTCTGGACTGCTATGGGAGAGAGTATCAGTTGGTTATTGCTACACAATAGACCATTGCAAAACTTCGTGGTATAAAATAACAACCAACTTCTATTTCTCACAGGGAGGTCTGCTAATCTGGAGTGGGTTCATATGACCTTGGGTAAGCATGTTGACACATCTGGGACCAGCTAGAAACTCAGCTGGGAGTAGGGATGACATGGGTCTACTGAAAAGAGTCTCTTATCCTCCAATATGCTAGTTCAGGCTTATTCTCATAGCAAGGCAGCAAATCAAGAGAGAGTGGGTGGAAGCATAAAAGGTCTCTTGAGGTCTAGATCTGGACCCAGAAAACCATTGCTTTCACCATCGTATGCTGGGTAAAATAAATCATAAGGTCAACCTGGGCTCATGGGTCAGAGAAGAAACTCCACCTTTCAATGGATGAAGCTGCAAAGTCCACACTGGATACAAAGATGGGAAAAGAATTGGGGCCAGTTTTGCAATCAGTATACCTCAGTCCAGTATCTGGTTATGTGTTCACATGCAAGATATACTCACACTCCACTCAGATCTCCAAAATCTACATCTCATTATGGCATTGGATGTTGTTCTAAGTCCAGGATCATGTGACTAACATCAGGTCCAAATGTGGTTCTTCCTGATCCAAAGACCTATGAACTAAAAACACAACTTATCTGCCTCCCACACACCCAACATACAATGATGAAACAGGCAAAAGATAAACATTGCTCTTTAAAGAAGGGAAGATTGGAAAGGCACCAGTCTTTCACGATTCTGAAATCCCCTGGTGTACATATTTCCATTTCCGCCATTATGGAATTGGGCAATGGTCCTGGCAGTACCTCATCACTCCATTGTTCTCCACAGCTCTGCCCTGCAGGACAACCTTCCTTTCTCATCACCCTTCTTCGCCACCTCTGAAGAGGACATAGGAAAATGTAGCACGTGAAGTGTTGGGGACCTACTTGAAAAGCACCGGGGATCCAGAAAACTTTGAAATTATTGGACAATTTTAATTCAGAGCTTTTTAGTCAAAACTGGTGGCACCTTTGCCTTTACAATTCCTTTGACAATTTCATGGGATTACATTGGATTTGGTTTGAATCCCCTCTAGTTGACAAATTCTTTCTGAGACATGCTTGGTTCTCCAGACTTATTCTCAGCTACTTTTTGTCATTTGGACTGCATTGGGGTGGCATCTTTAAGACTCCAGAAGCCCAACTGTCCAGTCAAGAGAATATATTAGGCACTGCCTTCATCCTTTCCAAGGTCTTAACAAAGGGTGTTATAACTACAGTCTTGATTTGTGGTTTACTCTAAGCTCACATCTTTCTGGCAATGCCTTGGGTTGGCACTAAAGGTGGGCAAGTTCTATTTTCCATCCTATCTTGTTCTGTACCCTCTGTATTCTCTCTAAATTCAGCTTGCAAGCAGCCAATTCTTTCTTTGGCAGTAGACAATTTCAAGTTATGTCTGGAGTTCTCATTGCTTGAATCTAAAATTCACCAAGTACCTTTGTGTCTTTCAACCTACCATAGGCAATGGTTCCACCGTTTTGTACTATTTAACATTTTTCCAGACTCCAACTGTTTTCCACCCATTGTCTGGCCTCTAAACCAATGCCACCTGTTTTAGGATTTTGTTGTTGCAGCTCCTCAGTTACACATAACAATTGTAGCTTCAGTTAGCTATTGCTGTGTAACAAACCACCCCCAAACTTACTGGCTCAGAACAGCAACCATTTCTGAAGCTTATGATTCTGCAGATCAGCACTCTGAACTGGGCTCAGATAAATGGTTCTTCTCTTCTTGGCTGGTCTCTTTCATTTGTCTGTGGTTAGTTGTGGATTGACCTAGGTGGTTCTGCTCTTGGAGATGACTCTCCATTGGCCAGATACTGCGACCCTTCTTCACGTGTCTCATTCTCTAGGTTCCCCCACCCCCACATCCCTCCAGCATGCTTACTGGGATTATTTTTATGGTAATGCCAAAGTTCAAGGGCAATCAGCCCAATTATTCAAGAGAACAAATGGAAGTATATAAGGCCTCTCAAGGGTAGGTTTGAAACATGCATTCTGTCACTTCTGCTGCATTCTGTTGGACAGAACAAGTCACAAGCCTGAATCATTCAGAGTGAAACTATGAATCATAAGGCAAAGGGCGAAGATACAGGGGACCACTAATTGGGGCCATTAACACAGTCAACTCTAGGAAGAGAATCTATTATATTTAAATCTCTGTGCTTTGTTACAGCAACATAGTTTGTAATGTAATAAGCTTACTCTGTGCCCAACAGCATGCTTGTGATCTTGCTCCTATTTCCAAACTTAACAGGAAGAAGCATTGTCCTCTGGCAAATATGCAACCACCTCTGTCAAGCTTCTGCATTTCTCCATTCTGGTCCTGGCTTTTGGTGCAGAAAAGGGTCCTGGCAAACATGATTTTTATTATGATGTACATAAAGTGATTAGCCTGCAGTCCCAGGGAGGTGTAGCATGTCAGAGATTCCAAAATAAAAACACAAACAAACAAACAAAACCCATTATGGTCCCTGTTGACAATACCATCTTTAAAAAGCAATACTTTGTCTTCAGAAGACTCTCAAATGGACTTTCCACTCAAAGCCAAGTGAGCATACTCTAATATGCCTTCAATAGAGAAAATTTAAAACCCACTATGTCTAGAAAAATGTTACTGATGCCCTCTTCTCTGGGCAGAATTGTGTCCTCCCCAACCCTCCCCATCCCTGCATCCCCCAGATTCATGCACTGAAATCTTAACCCCCAGTACGGGAGGATACAAATTTCTTTGGAGAAAGGGTATTTAAGGAGGTAAAGAAGTTAAGATGAGGACATTACAGTGGTCTCTAATCTTATATGACTGGTGTCTTTATAAGAAGAGAAGATTAGGACCCAGACACATGGAGGAAGACCACGGGAAGATACGGAGAGAAGATGGCCGTCTACAAGCCCAGGAGAGAGAAGGCAGAAGAAACTGATTTTGCCAACCCCTTGGTTTTAGACTTCCCACCTCCAAAATTGGGAGGAAATAAATTTCTTTTGTTTAAGCCCCCCAGTCTGTGGCACTTTGTTATGGCAGCCCTAGTAAACTACTACAATCTCTAAGATGTTAATGAATTTGGATTCTTTTTGGCTAGATTAGCTCACTTTGAGTGTATACAAGTTTCCTTGTCCAAGTAGATAGCAGAGCTTGCTAATATTAATAACAAAATTTTGTTGAGTATTTACTATGTTTATGTGTATTTTCTCCTTTTGCCTTCAAGGCAAAGCTGTAAGAAAAGTACTATACCATGCCCATGGTATTATTTTATTTATTTTTATGTAAGTTCAATTAGCCAACATATAGTACATCATTAGTTTCAGATGTAGAGTTCAGTAATGCATCCGTTGTGTATAATAGCCAGTGCTCATCACATTATGTGCCCTCTTTAAATGCCCATGACCTAATTATCCCATGCCCCCACCCACCTCCCCTCCAGCAGTCCTCAGTTTGTTTCCTATAGTTAAGAATCTCTCATGGTTTGTCTCCTTCTCTGAGTACTTCCCATTCAGTTTTCCCTCCTTCCCCTGTGATACTCTGTGTTGTTTCTTATATTCCACATATGACTGAAACCATATGCAAATTATTGTTCTTTGATTGGCTTATTTTGTTCAGCATAATACCTCCAGTTCCATCCATATCGATTTCAATGGTAAGTATTCATCCTTTCTGATGGCAGAGTAATATTCCATTGTATGTATACCACAACCTCTTTCTCCGTTCATCTATCAATGGACATCTTGGCTCTTTCCACAGTTTGGCTATTATGGATATTACTACTATAAACATTGGGGTGCAGGTGTCCCTTTGGATCATTACAGCATTCTTTCTTGATTAAAACTCTCCACAGTGTAGGGATAGAGGTATGAAACATACCTCATTATTATAAAGGCCATATATGAAAAGCTCACAGCGAATATCATTCTCAACGGGGAAAAAACTGAGCGCTTTTCCCCTAAGGTCAGGAACATGGCAGAGATGTCCACTATCGCCACTATTTTTCAACATAGTACTAGAAGTCCTAGCCTCAGCAGTCAGATAACAAAAAGAAATAAAACCCATTCAAACTGGCAAAGAAGTCAAGCTCTCACTCTAGGCGGATGACATGACACGTGGAAAACCCTAAAGACTGCATCTCAAAATTGCTAGAACTCATACAGAAATTCAGCAATGTGGCAGGATATAAAATCAATGCACAGAAATCAGTTGCATTTCTATACACTAACAATGTATAGAAATGAGACAGAAGAAAGAGAAATTAGAGTTGATTCCATTTACAATTGCACCCAAAACAATAAGATACTTAGGAATAAACCTAACCAAAAAGGGAAAGGATCTGTACTCTAAAAATTGCAAAACACTTATGAAAGAAATTGAGGAAGACACAAAGATATGGAAAAATGTTCCATGCTCATGGATTGAAAGAATAAATATTGTTAAAATATCTATGCTGCCCAGAGCAATCTACACATTCAAAGCAATCCCTGTCAAAATAACATCAAAATTTTTCACAGAGCTGGAATAAATAATCCTATAATTTATATGGAACCAGAAAAGACCTCAAATAGCCAGAGGAATGTTGAAAAAGAAAACCAAAACTAGAGACATAAAATTCCAGACTTCAAGCTCTATTACAAAGCTGTAATCATCAAAACAGTATGGTACTTGCAGAAATACAGACACGTAGATCAATGGAACAGAATAGAGAACCCAGAAATGGACCCTCAACATTATGATCAACTCATCTTCGACAAAGCAGGAAAGACTGTCCAATGGAAAAAAGACAGTCTCTTCAACAAATGGTGTTGGGAATATTGGACAGCCACACGTAGAAGAATGAAACTGGATCACTTTCTTACATCACACACAAAGATAAACTCAAAATGGATGAAAGACTTCACTGTGAGACAGGAAACCATTAAAATCCTTAAGGAGAACACAGGCAGCAACCTCTGTGACCTTGGCCACAGCAACTTCTTGCTAGACACATCTCCAAAGGCAAGGAAAAGAAAAGCAAAAGCGAACTTCAGGGAATTCATCAAGATAAAAAGTTTTGCATGGTGAAGGAAACGGTTGACAAAACTAAAAGAAAACCAACAGAATGGGAGAAGATATTTGCAAATGACCTATCAGATAAAGGGCTAGTATCCAAAATCTATAAAGAACTTAAAACTCAACACCTAAAGAATAAATAGTCCAATCAAGAAACAGGCAGAAGACATGAAGAGACATTTCTCCAAAGAAGACCTCCAAATGGCCGACAGACACATGAAAAAATGTTCAACATCACTCAGCATCAGGGAAATATAAATCAAAACCACAGTGAGATACCATCTCAGACCAGTCAAAATGGCTAAAATTAACAAGTGAGGAAATGACAAATATTGGAGAGAATGTGGCAAAAGGGGAACCCTCTTGGTTACACTGTTGGTGGGAATGCAAGCTGGTTCAGACACTCCAGTAAACAGTATAGAGGTTCCTCAAAATGTTAAAAAAAAAAAAATAGAGCCATCCTATAACCCAGCAATTCCACTACTAGGTATTTACCCCAAAGATGCCTGTGGTTTTAAAAGAGGGAATAGATCCTTATGTGACTAGGGGTTAAGTGACATGTCCTGAGTCTCCCAAATGACAGGACTGGATTTCCACCCTCTCAGCTAGGAAAGGCCTAGGTTTTGAAGTCAGATGGATTTGAGGTCGAATCCTTGTTCTGAAAATTACTAACGATGCTGCCTTGAGTGGTTGACTTCACTACTCTGAGTTTTAGTGTCCACAGCTACAAAAGTGATCCTAACAATGCACAGCTCATTGTAATGGTGAAATGATACAACTCATGCCTGCCAAAATGTTTTAAGAAGCCTAGCAGAATCCTTCTTACAAATCAAGGGCTTGGTGAACGTTAGCCTTTGTATTTTAAGACCACATTAGGCCCGTGGCCCTGTAAGCATCTCTAATCCAGCCAGTCTGTGTGTCCGGGGGCCAGATGTCAAGGCTGTTTCCTGTGTTACATTTTTTTTTTTCAGTTCCTTGTCCCATCTGCTCTTACGTTCCCTCAAAGGATATGACCTTTACCCATGACCTCACATTGTAGACAAGGAGGTCACAAAAGGTCTCACGCAAACTGAGGAGGCTCAACATTCAACACAAACCATTGCACAAAGAAGTTAAAGGCCATCGTGTACGTCTTCCGCACAAATGGCTGAACCCCCACCCACAATAAAAACGATGTCATGTGAAAAACGGGTTATTTTCCAAGTTGTGATTTGGAGGGTATTGCTTTCATTCATGAGTTTTTCTTGATCAAGAGTGTGATGGTGGCATTGTGCTGAGCACATCATGGGAAGTAAACTCTGAAGACTAATATCTCCAGACCCAATGTTATAAGGGCCTTTAAAAGGGCAAAACATGCTGAGAATTTAGGGGAGGGAGAAGAAACTTTCATTTGGAAACATACAAAGGTCTTGGAGAAAGGATGACATTCAGGTAGGACTTGAAGGGAGAGAGCATGGAGATGGCTTTTCATCTAAGTATGTCTCCCCTTGGCTTGTTTTTTTACATGGTCTATATTTAATTGAGAGTGTGGATAAGCTGAATTGCAACTATCTGTAGGGAAGTACAGTTTGCAGCTAATCACTAATACACTGCAAAGACTTGGCAGGATGAGTCTAGGGACAATTGTTTGAAGGACAAATAGTTCTTCAGTTCTCTTGGCTCTTTCAAGATCTTTCTTGGGATTAAGTCACATAAACAGAGCAGGGCTGCTGGATGATGTTGGTATGGCCATTGGTTGAAGTGTTTCCCTGAGGGGCACATTGGGGGTGATGGACAGACATCGGCATGGGGATGTCTCCAGGCAGCCCATCAGTGCAGTGCTGTGACCTGTTAAGTTAGGGCTAGGAGGCCCCTGTGGTCCAGAGTCGCCCTTCCCCTAAGGAAGTCTCTGATGGAGAGGCCACCAGCTTTTCCTTTTGGGGTTGATTCCTAGAGTCAGATTAGTGGCTCCCTTGTGACAAGCACATGTATTATTAAGGAATGCTATCTTTAAAGTCTTATTCTTGGCTCCCTTCAAAATCCCCACCCTTGTTTTGATTCCTTTTTAGTTCCTGTTTTTGATTTATGCCTTCTTGTTCCAGCTTTTATATCTTGTGAATACTATCAATCTTTTCTGGAAGAAGGTGTGGTTGGTTGAGTCACACTATTCCTGCCTTTCCTTCAAGCTTAAGATCTTCCCCACATAAGGTTTCTTCTGCCGAGAAAGTTCTTTCTTTCCTTTCTCTTTTTCTCTTTTCACTTCTCCATGTTTTTCCCTTGACATTCCTGAAACCCTGCTCTCGTGTATATCTGTTTCCATATCACTTCCTCTCTGTCGGTGAGAGGATCCTTCTTACATGTTCCTGTAGGCTGCTGCACTCTTACTCTCTGTGGAATGGCTACTTCTTTGTCTGTATCCCTAGCAAGACTGCACACTTTGTGGGGGTCGAGAGTGTATCTGTCTTCTTCAAAGTTGCCTCCATAGGACCTAGAATTTTGTCTGCTACATGTTAGACATGCAACAAATGTTCATTATATGGATGAGAGAAGTTACACGTTCCAGACCCTCAGTTTTCTGATGTGTCAATAAGACTCTAGTTGTTACACGGGATTGTCGTGAACATTACAGAAAATGATTTGAATAATATTCCCAGTACAGAACCTGCCAAATATGGAGGTGTCTTCTTACTTGCAACCCCACACTCCACAAGTGATTAATTTCTTAGCACAGAATTCTGAAGAACTATGTCGTTCCTGGGAGAAGCATAGTTGCTCCAGGAAGAAAAGATACAGATACTGAGAAAGTGACTAAGGAGGGCTTCCTGTCTAGGTAGAGCATCGCAGAAGCATTTGAATGAGTTAAGACCTCAGATGATAGCCCACCTCAGAGGGGTGGGAGAAGGTGTGCTGGGGGTAGGAGCCAATCCTGGGGCAAGCATGGGACCCCAACTCCATCTTTCCAGGTCACTACTCTGATTTTCATGATGTAGCCTTGACCAATGCAGCAGGCTTGGGGCTCAGCCTGAAGGGACCTCTAGGGAGCATTTCCTGGCATTTGTGAATGCTTCCAGGCATATTTTTCATCTTTGTGGTTCTAGAATCTAACATATTTTCCCGTTCCAATGCCCATTGAACACAATTCTCTAAGCCACTTCTCCCATGGCCTTTCTGTCAGCCAATAACACCATATAGAGTATCTCTTTTGTCCCCAAACACCTTCCCCCCCACCTTTGGCTGTCAAAGCAACAGAGCATCCAGGGATCCCAGAAACCACTTGCATACACATCTCTGAAAAACTGCATGGGGGATGGGAGAGGCATGGTGTCTTCCACAAACGTGCACTGAGCCCTTACTAAGTGCCAGGCACTGAAGACAGAGGTACCCTTTTTTTGAGAGAGAGAGAGTGGGGAGGGGAAGAGGGAAAAGAGAGAGAGAATCTTAAGCAGGGTCAGCATGTGGCCAGTACCAGGGCTCCATCTCAAGACCCTGAGATCATGACCTGGGCCGAAATCAAGAGCCTTAACGAACTGAGCCATGCAGGCACCTTTGCAGAAGCTGTTCTGTCCTAAGAGGTGGCTTCAGCCCCTTTAATGGCTTCATATTCTGTTACTTTTCCTCGGCCCCATCAGGTCACCCCGAACAAATGATTCGGTGGTTCACCATACCACCGAAGCTTCACAACGCATCTTCCTATTGCTAACCGCGGTAGAGTCCCTCCTACAGGAAACTCCCTGAGCTGCAGCTTGAGGACCTGGGACAAGAAAGCATGCAATGCCAGTCTCAGGAGCAGATGGGGGAGGTCTCCATTGCTTTCTGGGATCTTCCTGTATGTCAAAGTCTCACTCTCCCCATAGACCTATAGAAGCCAGTATGAGAGACACACTTGGGTGACTCTGTTGGTTAGGTGTCTGCCTTGGCTCAGGTCATGATTCTCGGAGTCCTGGGATCGAGCCCCACACCGGGCTCCCTGTTCAGTGGGAGGCCTGCTTCTCTCTCTCTCTCTCTCCTGCTCCTGATCTCTCTCTCTCTCTTGCTCTCTCTTTCAAATAAAATAAGTAAAATCTTTTTAAAAAAATGAAGAAGAGGAAGCCTGTATGAAGGGAGTAGCCACCCCATCTCCTTCATCATCTTTCCTTTTTTGCCTCCTTTTAATACAATGGAGATGTAAATATTTCAATATGACAGTTAATAATGCTAGCTCAAGCCAGAAACATACTATTTTAACAGAGTCCTAGCTCAGGGATATGGATAAAGCAAGGGCTTAATAAATCAATACATGTTGTTCGCTTGATTGTGAGCCCTTCATCCCGGGAGAAATGTGAGGAGGACTGGGATCATCTTCATGTGTTTCTTGTTTTATGGGAAACAGAGAGGCTCTGAGCAGCAAAACTCAGAAGAAGGAACATTCTCTTTTGTGGCCGAGAAAAGAGAAAAGAGCGTTGGGAGGTTGTTCTTACAGTCTGCACAGCGCCCGAGATCCAAGTTTTCCGTACTGAAAGTGGACAGCAGGCAGATATCAGAAAATTATACTGCCCGTTCTCTGCCAAAGATCACCAGAGCAAGCGCAGAACTGGCTGGGAAACTCTTATTCCATTTATTAAAACAATAGTTCCTTGGGACACTATAGAATTTCACTAATAATTGGCTGAATATATGTTTAAGCCCAGTAATAATGGCTAGCAAACTAAGAGGTTCTTACACTTAATTATACCTCTAGCGTGTAGGTTGGCACAGAGGGAGACCTTAATTACCCATGTGTTATGCCCCTGCTTTACATATAACAAATGACTTTAATGCGGCTATTCGCATTATAGTGTAAACATCGTGGTAATTAGGAAGTGGAAAGTAGGTGTCACGGAGGGACCTGCCACTTTCCTGAGCTCTATACGGGACCTCTCGTGCTCCATACTTTT
The DNA here is from genome assembly GCA_004023965.1 of Spilogale gracilis. Lineage (NCBI taxonomy): Eukaryota > Metazoa > Chordata > Mammalia > Carnivora > Mephitidae > Spilogale > Spilogale gracilis. The sequence continues at coordinate 88,421 of PITA01000738.1, forward strand.
GAAATGTTTTCCTAAAGGAGGCAGGACGAACCTTGGACCGGAGGGGTGCATAGCACAGGCTTCCCGGGCATAGGAGGTGGCCAAGGGCAGAGCTATTCACAGCATGACATCTATTTACTTAACACTTCTTTCCGGAGACCCTCCTACCTCCTGGGCACTATTCTAATCACATGTGATGTCAGCAAACAAAACAGAGTCTGATCCTCGCTTCTGTGGAGCTTCTACTTGAAGCTGGTTCAGTTATAGAATTCAAAGAGTTGATCCCTGGCTTGGAGACGGCTGCCAGTAGTGCGCCCTGCCATCGGCTCTATCCTGTCCAGTGTTTCTTTCAACAACTCGGTTGAAGACAAAAAAGGCATGTGATCAATTCTTCAGAGATCAACAGCGAGTGAGTACTGGATGCCAACCAGTTTTCCGACCTGATTTCTCAACTTCATGACAATCTTTCGAGGCAGGTATGACCATTCCCTTCATTGGAGAGCACAGAAGCCTGTATGATTCACTCAGATGGCCCCTCCAAGTTGGCTTCCCTCCCTCTGAAGATGCCAGGCTGAGGATGGCATGGTTAATACCGGATGACAGAATAAGGATTCCAGAGGTCTTTATTACCTGAATAAATGAGCTTAAACGTACAATTTGCATTGGGATGTACTATAAAGCAGTAAGACACAACAATGAGAGATCTGAATTCTCTCGGCACTATTTTTGATGATTATCTATTTCTGTGATTACTTCCTGCAGTTTATGAGATTTCAGCTTTTCCCTATACTCTGAAGGACGTTGTCATTTAAAGGTAAGATTAATAAATTTAAAAGTCAAGTTTAAGGAATAAGGGAATTTAGTGATATGTTTTTCTTGGGCAGAAGCTGCCATGGCCAAAGTGATTTAGGGTTTGAAATCTGTTTGAGCTACCTCTTGCTATGTAGTAAGCCAACCCCAAACCCAAAGATGTGAAAAAACAATAGTTTTATTATACTCAAAGATTCTAAGAGTTGGGAACTTGAGGAATGCCAGGCACAATTTATCTATACTCTATAATGTGTAGGATAGGACAGGAGTGGCTGGGGATGATGCAGATTTCTGGGGGCTAGAAGCATCTTGAGGATTCTTCACTCACATGTTTAGTGTCTGGACTGGGATGACTTAAAGATTAGAACTGTCTACTGGAGCTTTTCCATGAGGTTTGAGCTTCCTCACCGAATGGCAGCTGAGGACAGTTGGGTTTCTTATGTGGTGGCTTGAAGCTCCAAAATCAAGTTCTAGCAATCAAGGTGAAAGGTACATCACTTCACCATATTCTATTGGTCAAAGCCGCCACAATTCTGCCTCGATTCAAGAGGAGGAAACACAGACCCTATTTTATGATAAGAGATAGGTCAATGAATTTGTGACCCTATTTGAAAACCACTACATCCCCCTCCTGCCAGAGCATATCCTCCCTGTGCGTTTTTAGCTCAATTCACTCTTCCAGAATAACTTCCAATTTGTAGAAGAAACAACTGGGGAACAAAGATGTAAATGTTGAATTAAGCTTTTTGAAAGACTGTGTCACATGCGAGAGAGAGCAGATTCAGCCCACAAGACTTCAAGTACAGAAGTAAGAACCAGTGAGTAAATGTCAGAGGAGAGTGTATCCATACTTATGGTTGGCTGTCAATGTCTGGGCTGGCTAATAAGGTAGTGAATTCTCAGATTTTTTTGCACTATGATTAAGTATAATTCTGGAATGTTCTATAAGAACTCAAGGCATTGTCATAGAAGGTGGATTATATTTAGGAAAGCAAGGGCTATAAGTGACTGTAGGTCAGGCACATCACCACAGATATAGGGAGTGATGAATAACAGTGCAAGACTTTGATTCTTTTTTCCAAGTCACATCGTGAGTCCAGGACTTTGGGGATATTGGGAAGGCCTGATGGTACCTCCCTTCCTGTGCCCCTCTCCTGTATCACAGCTGAAATAGCCCCGTGAGAAATTAATTTTTTAAATATAAGCCTTTTTCCTTATTAAAATGCAATACCCTGGGAGAGGTGAGAGCCAAAGCTCTTTGGTGTAATTTATAATTTAAAAGGAACATATTTCAAGTCCTATACTCTGAGCATAGTGTGACAAGACAGGGCAAGGAGAATCTGAGAAGGATGGAGGGGAAATGCACCAAAAAGAGAGAAAGGGTAGGGAGCGGCTGCAGGGAGATGCATAAAGATCTGGGAGAATTGAAGGCTTTGGGAACAGTCCTTCTGAGGGCTGATGTCTAATCAGCTTCATCTAGCTTCATTTAGGTGGATGAGAAACTGGATGACGGTAGGTGCCCTAGTCGCTGTTTCCTGCACTTGAGAAATGCAAGAGTGAGCTTACCTCCACAGACCACAGACCCCTCTTTCCTGCTTAAAAGAGTGGAGGCAGCTCACCCCTCCTCCTTTATTCCTGTTCCCACATTTTTAAATTTACTTAATCTGCAGGGAGCCTGGGTGGCTCAGTCCTTAAGCATCTGCCTTCGGCTCAGGTGGGGATGGATCCGAAGTCCCAGGATTGAGCCCAACATCAGGCTCCCTGCTGGGTGGGAAGCCTGCTTCTCCCTCTCTCACTCCCCCTGCTTGTGTTCCCTTTCTAGCCATGTTTCTCTCTGTCAAATAAATAATAAAATCTTAAAAAAAAAAACAACAGTAAATTTACTGAAGGAACCCTGTTCTGCTAGAACAGAGAAGAGCTGAGGCCTAGCCCACTTCCTGAGAAGTCATGTCAGCCTCTATAAACAAAGTAAAAATCCCAACCCTGAAACTCCACAGCAAGAGAAACGCCAGAGGCAGACAGAAACAGTGTCAGAGACCTACAGAATCCAAGCGGGGAAGCACCTCAGGTTGGGCATATTCGATCTGGCCATTAAAAACTGACCTCTTGGGGTGCCTGGGTGGCTCAGATGGTTAAGTGTCTGCCTATGGCTCAGGTCATGATCCTGGAGTCCCAGGATGGAGACCCTCATCGGGCTCCCTCCTCAGCAGGAGGCCTGCTTCTTCCTTTCCCACTCCCCTTGCTTGTGTTCCCTCTCTCGCTGTCTCTCTCTGTGTCAAATAAATAAAATCTTTAAAAAAAACAAAAAAACAAAAATAAAAATAAAACTGACTTCGGGCGCCTGGGTGGCTCAGTGGGTTAAAGCCTCTGCCTTCAGCTCAGGTCTTGATCTCAGGGTCCTGGGATCCAGGCCTGCATTGGGCTCTCTGCTCAGCAGGGAGCCTGCTTCCTCCTCTCTCTGCCTGCCTCTCTGCCTACTTGTGATCTGTCAAATAGGCAAATATTTTAAAATAAAATATTAAAAAAAAAATAAAAAATAAAACTGAGTTCTTTCGGAGGGCAAGGGATAGCAGACTTCACAGGGAGGCTATAAAATTTACGGCAGAAACAGAGCATTCAACACAGGGACGAATAAGTAACCAATGGACCCCTACACCTTCTGTCATCCGGCACTGCCCATGCACTTCAAAGGATTTCTGAACCAAGAGGGCAACATTTCATGTTTCTACCACTGTCGAGGGCCTTGACTTGCACTTCTGCACCTTCTTTCCCTCAAACAGCACAGCCCAGAGTGCACTAAGTGGGGGCGAAAACCAGCTGTCAGGAAAGCATTTGATGCCAACCATTTGCATCTTAATGTGATATAAAGACAATGGGCTGCCTCCCTCAGCATATTTCAATTTTAAGGCTAATTTGCTAAGGCCAAAGCCTGTCTTCCAGGGGAATTCAAGCTGGGGAGCAGAGATGGGGCAGATGCTGGGGAAGGAGCTGTAGCCACAAGAAGCTGAGCAGGAAGCCACCACTTCCGCTTCCGGGTACCAGGGAGGCCCTGGGGCTGGTTTCATCACGGGAGCCCAGAAAATTCAGACTTCGGTCTGGAGCTGGGGAGCCCCTGGAGAGGTGGAGCCCAGACTCTGGTCCAGGATGAGCCAATATGTCCCTCTCTTTCAGCCTTCTGTCCACCGGGGCTCCCCGTTCCATCGGCAGCCAGCCTCAGGGAACTAAGTGTACAGGACTCCCTCTCAACTGCGGGAATTTTTAACTGGGTTCTAAATAGACCACCACTACAGGACCAAAGGAGAAATCTTCCAGGTGGGAATTCTGCATGCTCATAGCATTACAGTTCCATGGAGATCTCAGGATGAAAAGTTGCAAGGAACACCAACTGCTATTTATTTTCCCCAGTATATAGAAAACCAGGCCCCGATTCTGTTATGCACCTCCAATAAGCAGGACATATCAGCAGCTCCTAAAGCCCCAGCAGGCTGTTTTTCTAGGATTACACATTCTTCAAGTCATAGATGTCACAGTGCTGCTCTAGTGGAGACTGAATGACAGAATATCATCCCGTTATAAGACAAAAAGACATAAAGTAAATTCAGTACACAAGATCCGATGTAGGCATTTCCTTCTCTTTTACTCTCTCCTTCCCTTCCTTCCCTCCCTCCTTCCTTCCCTTTCTTCCTTCCTTCCTTTCCAGTTACTATACCAGATCTTGATTGTGAGGAACTTTTAAATGTTCACAAGCACAGTTACAATGTGATGCTCAACAAAACCCCTTTAAAGGGACCATTTGATAGAATTAGGAGGAGAGGATCAATGGCTCTAAAGCTTCATTTAGCACAGATCTTGTCCAAGGAAAGGAAAAAGTCTTGGAACTCAATATGAATCCATTTAAATACGACTCAGGAGAGAAGGCATTTTTTAAATACATGAATCTGAGCTGTGTGAAACCAACAGCAACAAACAGGACTTGTAATATTACCGAAGGCCAATAAGCAAGAACGAAAGTCTGAAAGAACATCACACACTAGGAACCAACCCAGACAGCCAACATCCCATTCAGTCAGATAATTTTTTATTGGTCCACATTCATAGGAATTCAAACTGGCTATACAGGGTGCAATTGAGAAATTCTTCAAGGACATATTTGTGTGGGCGTGTGCTGCCCTGACAGTGAGGAAGAATAAATAAATAAAATTACTTACTCATTCTTGGAGAAAAGACTCAGAGACTCAGATTTGCCTCAGTTAATCAGAAAGCATTTTAGCCAGACTATTTTCCCTGAGGATTTGTCATAAATGTTTTGCACAAAAAAGAGGACCACAACTCCAGCCTGAGTTCGGGAGAATGTTCGGCGTGTCTATAATCTCAGTATTTCGGCTGTGCACTCTGGAGGTAGAGATCTCTAGGACCTTGACTTTTCTGACAGGAAGTAGCCATGTTTGGCACTCTAGTGGTATTTATAGGAATCGCACATTCTCACTGGAAAATTTGCCTGAGGCGATGGTAGCCTATCAGTGCACAACCACGCAGACTACCCCAGAGGTCACAGAGCGGAAGGGCTCAGACCAAAGGAATATTCTCGAAACAGTGTTTGAATTCTTTTGAATACACAGCTAGAGGCAAGAGAGCACAAGTGAGGTGGGGAAACACAGCTGACAGAGGGTGCGGGTGCAGTGGAGGAACCACGTTACCTGATCCTCAGTAACACGATCTTCATACACCCTCTGTCTCTCTCTCTTTCTCTCTCCACCTCATTAGCCTGCCCCATTGAGAGTTATGCAGACAGAGATGAGGTTGAAGCAACGGGGCTCAGCCTGAAGGTGCCTAAAGTCAATGCAATTTGCTCTATCAGGGAGACACAGGGCAAGTCCCCAACCAAGAGCTGTAGTTTGCCACTAAGCTTGATGAGGAGCTATGGAATTTAGCTACGTTTCTAAAGCAAAGGGTACATGATGCAGGACAGGTTTCACTACTGGGTGGTCAGGGTGAGACCACAAGAATACTGGGTATCTCATATTTCTCATGTATATTTAGAGCTTCATGGGTATCTGTTGTCTCTTGGTCCTTCTGGCCTTTTCTATCTGTGTTCAGCAATACCCGGTTTACTAACTTGACCCGTGTCCCACCTGTCTCATGGGTTACTAACTTACTTACCTGTTTCTAACATTTCATGAATTCTATCTATGTATCCTGAGGTACCTCTTATTCATAACCCATATCTCATGTATCTTAGAAGATTCATTCGTCTTACTGTTTTCTTGTCTTTTATAACAGAATTGACTATTCTCAAATAACACAGCAAATACACGTTACAGTGCTGATACGTTTATTTGTTTAAATTTTAGAGGTATTTATTCATCTATCCTTTTTTCCATCTACGCACTGATGCAATGGATACTTGTTGAGCACCTAATCATTGCCAGGCACGGGACTAGGAGGTGGGAAGGTGAAGACAAAGATGACATAGTCTGGCCTGAGGTGATGACCATTTAGTACTAAAAAGAGACATAAAAACAAATACCAACATGAAGTGTTGTGGGTTTTGTAAGAAACCTCTGTGTAGAGCACAGTGGAACAAAAAACCCCATGATCAAGTGGACAGCATGTGCGGGTGGGAGAGACAGTGACACGGCTTCCTAGCAGGTGTGGCGCTGGAGCTGTCTTGAGACAAATATGTCACGGAGGCAGAGGGGAGCGAAGGGCCCTGCCAACAGATGGATCAGGGTAAGTACAGCCATGGAGTCTCTCCAGGACATGCTGAAGTGTCTGAGGCCAGGAATGGTGGCAGACAGGGGGCCTGAGATACCTGGAATTCTCACAGAATGTGAGAATAGTCTGTTTGATCCCAAACTCTTCAGAGTGGGAGGGAACTCCTGCTTGGTCTATAAGTTCTATGATTTATTATTTGGGAGGTCTTAACTTCTCTGAATCCCTTCTTCCTCATCTGCGACACGGAAACAATAACTCTATGCTGGGAAGTTTGTTGTGGGGATTGAGAGATTCCTGGCAAAAAGGCTTGGCTTTCTAGAAGCCTCCAATGAATGGTATTGATCATTAATATAATCATCATGGCGACGATCCCAACTTTCCAAAGGGTTGAGTGAGATATAATAGGGTTTCGATTTATTGGACACCATGATCATTTACAGAATGCCTAGTGACATTCAGAGAAACATTCAAGGAGTAGCACTTGTCCCCATTAGAACAAGATGAACTTAGAATCGTGACCTGGACACTAGCCATGCCTAAGCCATACCTTGAAGTTCTCTGGGAATAATAATGATGGCAATGTCCTGTGATATCATTACTCTGTCCAAAATATAGAATGATACAATCTGTGTAATTTTATGACATTTGGGACAGCAGGAAAAATTGAAACCCACATATTTCTCAATTAACATCATGTCACACTGGAAATGAATACCCCAAAAAGATCACTTGCAACAAGGCATCGTGGAAAATGTTGTGAGGTCTCAAACCAGCCCCCTGGGTCAGGCTGGGGAGACCGGGGGTCTCGCCTTTGTTTGGGGCTGACAGAGAGACAATGGGAAATGTCTCGAGATGATGTGCTGCCAGCATCTTCAAAAATGAGAGACGATGGAGGGAAAGATATTACCCGGGGCAGGGCTGGTACCATGAGGAAATGGTGATTCAGTTTATTGCCCTGGCCTGTGTGGTGCTTTGTTTAAAATTGTGCTGGGCAATTCCTTTAGCATCAGGAAGAGAAACAAGTCTTGTCAATACATTATAGTGGATGTGGGGAAATCACTTCCAGGGTGAGGTCTGGGACTGAATGAGTCCTGTGAGGTCAGTGCCACAGAGGCAACTGCCAAAATTTACATTTTTCTCTTTGCCCTTGGATTCGGGGTGGATATAAATCCACCTGCTACAATCATGGAGCCCCCTCCCCCACCTGCTGGCCTCACGCTGGGGTAAAGGGAGGGAGAAGAGAACGTATGACCCCACAGACGCGGGCTCCAGCTTTATGATGACCCCGCCACTCTTGGCATCTTCTCTAGATTTCTGGAATCTACCAGAAAATGACAGTCACCTTATGGCAAATAATTAATTTGTACTTAATGCCCCAACTGTATGGATGGCAAAAATATTTAAATCGCGAAAGACATGTTTTTAATTATAAAAACTATCCATATATATGTGCACCGTAAAACCTTCAAAAGCATTTAAGTGTAGACAAAATAAGTCAAAGTTGTTCTCTCCCTACTTCCTACCTAAATCCAATTCCTGAGAGACAGCCGCCAATCATTTGACGTGTATCCCTTCGAACCTTTTATTATGCACAAAATATAGTGGCAAAGGCTCTGAAATCAGACTGTGTGGGTTCAGATATGTCTCTGCCACTCAGTAGCCATGTAAGCTTAGACAAATTCCATAACCTTCCTGCACTTCAGTTTTGTCATCCTTGAACTAAGGATAATAATGGTATCTACCCCGTAGCCTGGCATGAGGATTAAATAGATGCATACACACACAAAATGTATGTATGTCTAACACTTAAGAAGCAATAAGTGTTTACAAAAATGGGAGTGTGATGAAGGTGGTATTGAGAGAAAAATGGAATCCTTAGGGGCTTTGTTTCCAGAGAGTGATAGAGTAGAAGAGTAAGTTAGTTTGTTGGGCCAGCATGAGTTGGACTCAGCTCTTCTAAGTTTTTCTCCAAAAGCAATAGTTTCTTCTTCTTTCACAGTAAATACAACTACTTTAGGAACACAGGCGATGAGGTGAGGCAAGCAAGGATTGGGAACCAGGCCCTCTACTTAACAAGTATTAGGATAATGGCACGTTCCCGAACTTCTCTGAGCCTCAGTGTATTTGCCTACAGAGGAGGAACAATAGTTTTGTTTCAAGGATCCTGTGAGTAATACATGTGAAAGACTTTCCCTGGCTCAGAGTCAGCATTCAGAAGTGATAGATAGCTGTGGTAGCATGAAGCAAAGGGCTTGATGCTTCTTTTTCCTATGCCTCCAACAGACGTAAAGAGCACAGGGCTGGCCCCATTCCAAGGACTGTGGAGGGACAGAGACTTGACTTTGGTCATGCTGGGGATGGCTGGTTCATACCCCAATTGTTGTCTGTGATCTTTGGCAATCCATCTTTCTTACGTTGGGATACAGTTTTCCAGTTGACAAAGCACTTGAAAAAAAAAGATTTTATTTATTTGAGAAAGAAAGAGCATGAGCGGGAGTGGGGGGCAGTGTAGAGGGAAAGGAAGAAACATACCTCCTACTGAGCAGTGCACCTGACAAGGGGCTCAATCCCAGGACCCTGAGATCATGACCTGAACTGAAGGCAGCCGCTTCAACCAACTGAGCCACCCAGGCGGCCCAACAGAGTATTTTCAATTGCATTCAATACCGTAGGAAGCAGGAGGAAAGGGAAGGTATCATAGCATTAGACAGCAATGGTTTCTGCATAACAAAACTGAGACCCAGAGAGACAAAGTGCTTGGCCAAGGTCAGCTAGCACAATGCAGAGCAAGAATGGGCACTCTGCTGGGATAGGTCTGCCCATCCAGGTCCCCAAGAAGGCCATTTGGAGGCCAACTTGTCATGTGTGGGCTGCACAGGTAAAATAAGGGCTCTGGGGTCACGATTCAGCTCAGAGTCGGCCCCCAGCAAATAGGTCACCATTGTCATCAAAGCATCTTTATGTAATATCTACCTGTCTTCCACTGCTGCCACCATGACTCAGTCTAGATTTGTTTTTCTGGGCCTGGTACAGCTGATGAAGCTAATAATACTGACCTAAAATAACTATAAAAGCCTGGACAAAAAAAGTTTTTTTTTTTTTCTCCCTACCCAAGATGATCTATATTTAGGGAAGTGTGGCTCTTCTCTTCCTATATCCCTTTCATATATTTTGAGTCAAGAGCAATTTTGTTTGAGAAACATGGTCAGGACAATTTCATCTGTAACTGCATTGGAAGGAAGAGGATAATGGAAATTTTAATGAAGATGCTAACGCAATGAGAATAGGAATCAGTTCTTTTGCAATAGGAAGCAGCTACTTTGCTCAACAGGCAACAAAACCTTTAGTTTGTGTTCATGAAAATTATGATCATCTCCGTCTCCGCCGAGATTTCACCAAAAGGAAGGGAAAAGAAAAAAAAAAGAATTTAAAAAGTTCAGCTGCAGTTCACTCGGAAGCTTGTCTCCAGACTTCAAGAACATTTCAATTTTTCAAAAGGGCACACCAATAAAGAGGCCGGAGGCTGGTACAAAAAACGCGGATTCTCTAGATCCAAGGACTCTGTGAGACAGTGTGTTGCTAGTTGTCCGGGCTTTGTATCTCATGATGATGACACAGCAGGATGAATAATAGCTCGCTGGCCCCACCACGCTCAGCCTCGGGGCCTTGGCCGTGAATGGGACAGGCTGCAGTACAGCTGTAGTCTTCGGCCTGTGCCATGCCCTGCGCTTATCCATGGTGGGGGCTAGCTGGCAGAGGCGAGGGAGGCCTGGAAGGTGCGTTGGGGGACAGAGGAACCGAACTCCAATCAACTGTGGTGCCTGAGCCTGTCTGCTAACCCATATCCTAGGGGCCCCAGGGAGAGTGGCACAATTACAAAGGCTTTGCTACTGAGTGACGGGAGAAGCGATGGCGTCGGACCAGCACCTGGTCTTCCATGGAAGAGAATGAACATGCAAGTTCACAGAAGTGTTACCATTACAGCTTGTTGTGCGATGTGTGACAGGCACAGCCAATATCCAACTGTCTAGAAACAACACACTGTGCGGGGTGCCTGGGTGGCTCAGTCGTTAAGTGTCTGCCTTCGGCTCAATTTGACAGAGAGAAACACAGCCAGAGAGGGAACTCAAGCAGGGGGAGTGAGAGAGGAAGAAGCAGGCTTCCTGCCGAGCAGGTAGCCCGATGTGGGACTCAATCCCAGGTCTCCAGGATCATGACCTGAGCCAAAGGCAGTCACTTAACCAACTGAGCCACCCAGGCGCCCCTAAATAAAATTTTTAAAAAAGAAAAAAAAGAAAGCTCTTTCAAATGGAAGGTTCCCATGACTGCCCCCTCCTGGGTTCGATCACTTGCTAGAACAGGTCACAGGACTCAAGGAACCCTTAATGTTTGCTGCTTTGTTATATGAGAAATTATATGCTGAAGGATGCAAATGAACAGCCAGATGAAGTGGAATATAGGTGGAGCTTGAGAGGGTCCCAAGTATAGGAGCTTCTGTCCTCGTGGTGTTGGGGCACAGCACCCTCCCAACAGATGCATTCATCAAACCCATCTCCATGTCAAACGCATCTTGGAAGCTCTCCGAACTCCATACTTAGGGGATTTTTATGGAGGCTCCATCATGTAGGTATGATCGAGTATTAATTCATTTTCCAACCTCTCTCCCCAGTCTGGAAGATGGGAGGGAGTCAGGGTGGAAAGTGCCAGCCATCTAATTGTGCCTTGATCTTTCTAGGGACCAGACTCCATGTAGGAGCTCACCATGAGTTACCTCATTTGAACAAAAGACATTCCTCTCACCCGGAAATTCCAAGGGATTTAAGAGCTCTGTGTCTGACACTCCCATCACTGAGGAAATTTCAAGGTTTGAGGAACTCTCTGTCAGGAATCAGGGTCAAAGACAAAATATTAGCAGGAACCAGAGGCAGATATATATACCTTATTTCACACCAACACAATTCCCATTCTCTTACCCTTTGCCGCTCAGAGAACTACGGTTTTGTTCCAGTAGGAGAAATAGCCTAGAATAACTACCATCACAGCTTCCCTTGCTGTTAGGGATGACCATATGACAAATCAAAGTTCTGACCGATGAGAAGTTGATAGAAGTCAGAAGTTGATAGAAGTCAACTGACTTTGTGCCTCTCCATGGTTGCTTGCAAGAACATTCACGATTCCTTCCATTGCTGTACTCTTGGAATTGACTTTGCAACTCTTTCTCAAGAGGCAGGGACTATTTCTCCACCTCTTGACTCTGCGTTTGTTCTGTGACGTGCTTTGGTGAGTGTACAATAGGCAACAAGATGTGAACCAAAACAGACGTGGGATTGCACAATGGAACTTGCCCTCTCTTGCTACTGGAAGGCTGAGACTGCCACAAGAAGATACCCTTCTTTGCAATAATTAAACATTTAGATAACAGCAGCAACCGCAGCATGTGCGGGCCTAACATTCTCATACTCATGAAAATGTACTTGCTCTCTCCCCAAAAGGGAAGACTTGAAGTCTCACAGATTAGGGTCTCCCCCTCTGCGTGCTGTTTATTACTTGACTAGAGCAGGCACAATCCCATATAGCTATCCAGTAGCCTGGGGACTAAATAAGTAGTTAGCAGGGGGACTGTAAATGCACACTCATACACAGTCATCCATGCACGTGCGCGCGCGCACACACACACACACACACACACACACACACACACATCCAAGAAAGGAAGATCCCCATAGAGGCAGCTCCTCTAGTCAATTTCTGCAGCTGGTAAGGAGCAGTGACAGAGGATATGGCTGTGCCCAGTGGAAGTGCCAGTGATACTGGCAGGTAGGATGGTGCCAAATGGACATGGTGCCATCTAGGGAGGTCTGGAGCAAAGAAAGGAGAAAAAGAGGACTGAACAGAGTATACAAAAGCACATATGAGACCACCCAAGGTTTCTGGAAATACCAGACAGAGTCTTTGTAGGGGTCTGGATTCCTACATCTTGCATTTTATGGAAGATGACACTTACAAGATGAAGTAAAGGAGAACACATGTTAAAGATATAAAAAGACACAGTCATTCCCCCGACCCTCCCATTAATGTCCAGTTGGGAAGACAATTACTCAATGCACAAAATATCTACCCAAACCGTCGCACAAATGTAGGATTAAGAGTGTTCTGGCTCTGTAAGAAGTACTGAGACAAGGGAAGAAGGGAGGGAGAGAAGGACTGATCTTGGGTGCGTCTATCTGGAAAAGACAACAGCTCATCATGGTGGCCAGTGGCTGGCACAGTGTCCCTGCTATGTTCTCAGACAGGACAAGAGTTAAGAAGTCCCAGAGACGTTAAGTGCCTTGCTCTAAGTCCACAGGTAGTGAGAAGCAGGGAGGGCATCCTTCAGGATAGCATCATGGCAAGCTAAAACGGAGTCATTTGTAAGAAACAATTCTTATGCTGATTTTCCTCTTGCACTTTTCATTCTCCTTGCAGTCAAAGAAAAGAGCTACTGTCTATTTTTGATTAAGTCATTTGATTTCCTTGTGCCTTCAATAGGCAAACTTCCCCAACCAGTCATCTGTTTCTCAGCTGAACTTTTCTGCCTAATAATAAGGACAGAAGTAGTTTCTGTCACAATAGTATCTTATGTGCTATCCGATAGAAAGGACACAGAAGGCCAAGTCAGGAAACCTGAGTCCTTCTCTTGGCTCCATCTGTGAATATGGGGGTGTTTTGAGCAAGTCACTTCATCCCTTGTGGGTCTCTGCCGTTTCATCTGCAAATAAAGGGCTTGGCCTACATCAGTGGTTTTCCAGTTGCTTCTTGGAACCCTAAGAGTACATGGTAGTACCCAAGGAGCAGATAAGTGGGGAGACCCAGTGGGCAAAACTTCAGTTCCTCCATTCCACCTCAGTTTTCTATATTGGGGTTCCTAAGCTAAAAAAAAAAAATCATCTAGAGAATTGTCGAGGCACCAATAATCTGTCTTTCCAAGGCATTTGGTTGATGGTTCTAAAGATAGTTCCATGCCCACTTGCCTCAAGTGAGTAAAATTTTGGATGGACTAAAAATAAAGAATGCTGGTTGGATTTCCAGATTTTTTCAGAATGGCACAGAAGAGAGTAGACTGAGAAAAAAAATGCTTTATGAGTAGGGAATTATTTTGCCTTTCTGCCAAGATTTATTACATAACCACGTTTTGTCCTTAGCAGCACCAAGCCTGGTGTGAACACTATCTCACTGTACATACATCTGTCCTGAGGACATAAACTGGAAGATACATACCATGTCCATCCTGGAACCTTCTCAAAAAGATTAGTGGGAAAGATGACAAAGTCCCATGTTCCTTCTTTTCTCCTCTAGAATCTCAGCTATATGAGGAATTTACTTAGCCTTGTTATAAATACCCTATGATTACAAAGACAATTACACTGCAAATTAACATTTAAAGAGAATTTCCAAGCAAGTGACTATAACCACCTTTAGTCCAGAACATCTGTTAAATGGTCTGTTAATAGAACCATAAGAATACAGAGATTCTCAATGTGTTGGTTGATACTAAAGAAAAATTGTTGCAGCTAAACAGACTTTTAGCTAATGAACAAAAAACAGTGATACATGGGACACAAAGTAAAATTTAAGGAATGATAGACAGGTATCAAGGTAAGTGGAATTTTGTTTACGGATAAGCCAATTGGAAGGTACCATTAGAACTGTCTTCAAGCAAATGAAGAGGTTTTGTTCATCAAATCCTTCTTAATCATTTCCTCTATTACTAAAAGAACGAGGAGGAAAGGGACTTACATTTAGGAGAAAAGATCCTGACTTGTTAATAGAAGTGAACCGAGATTTTTGGGGCGTAATAAAACGCTAAGGTGGCCAAAATAAGGTCACCCTCAGATCTCTTGTCATCTGTCCATCTGTCTTGGACATTTGCCTATTTGAAAGGCAAATGGTTGGAAAAAGGGATCTTTATGATCTTTATCTGTATATGGAGCATGTACAGAAATGTGAGCTGGTGGAACTATTATTAGGATATCACATCTATAAAAGTTTTGATGCTTTTAAAAATCCTGTTTCTCTATATGATCTCATCCGGGCTCTGGGACAGGTTCAGAGGCAGCAGGGAGAAAAACTGAGACACGAGGCTTTCAGAGAGACCTGCAAGAAAGCTATGAAAAGCCTTAACCAGAGCCTCAAGGAAGGGAGTGACGAAGTCAGGACCAGCTCCAGTCTCCATTCGGGGATTCCCTTGTGGTCCAATATTGTGAGAGAGCAGCCAGCAGCGATGGGGGCGATGGGGCAAGGGAGTGAGGGCGACCTCCTGGAAGAATGTGGAACTTCGGGGAGGCACAGGGAGAGGTGGAGGAGGGGCACCGTCTAGTGAAGAATGGGGCTCCATTGTTACCTCAGAGAACCAACAGCCTTTGGCACTGGTCCTTACCTCTTAGCAGGCCCACAGACCCGACGAGGCTTAAGGTGACAAAAAGCCACACCGGCAGTTCTCTTACTTATGACAAGAGTGATCCCCTGCCCCAGTGACGGGAATGCTCCTGTCCACACGGGGCTGATGAGCGTGTGTGAAAAGGTGGATGCTGGGAACACATTACTAGGGCCCCGGGGCTGGGAAGGGGACCTAGGCCTGACCATGCTGCAAGTCAGGATAAAGCTCTTGGGAAGCTTGTCAGCTGTCTGCCCTCGCTGAGGCCCCGGAGCTGGCTTCTGCCCGGAGGCTCAAGCCTGTTCTCAGCACTCCTGTGTACGTGCCCGTACTCCATCCCCAGAACCAAGGTGTCTGGTCACTGCAGAATTGATAAGAAGCGTGTTTGGTGACCGCAGAATGGGATCAAGCTTGGAGAAACAGTTCACAGAAAACCCTATGAAATGTACCTACAACCCAGGCCTATGTCTCTGGCGATCCCTCAGGTACCATATCCCTCTCCCCATAGAGCTGAATGCACTAGACAATTCTGCCCTTTGAATTACATCTTTTATTTTATTTTTAAAAAGATTTTATTTATTTGTCAGAGAGTGACAGAGAGAGCGTATGAGAGCAAACACAAGGAGGGAGAGCAGCAGGCAGAGGCAGAAGCAAGCTTCCTGCTGAGCAAGGAGCCCGATGTGGAACTCGATCCAGGGACCCCGGAATCATGACCTGAGCTGAAGGCAGACAACCGACTGAGCCACCCAGGCATCTATTTTAAAATTTTTTTTTTAAGATTTTATTTATTTGAGACAGAGAAAGAGAGATCACAAGCAGAGGGAGGGGGAAAGGGAGAATGATGAGGGGCTCCCTCCCAGGATCCCGGGATCATGACCTGAGCTGAATGCAGCCGCTTAACCGACTGAGCCACCCAGGCATTCCTGAATAACGTATTTTAACACAGACCATATTACTTTCCTGCGTCCCATGGCCCATTCTTTCTTTAAGCACATTAACATTATTCTCACTCCTGTCCTGGATATTTGGTTGTCTTAGTGGTGCCACTCTCAGGCTTAAGGGACTATAAGACACAACACTGTCTGAGGCCTGGGGTCCCAAGTGTGATGGAAAGGGCCCAGTTGGCCAAATCAAGAATCCGAGATAAACAACAATAAGAAATGACTCATGTTCCTCAACATCTGATCTTTTTGGTATGTTGATTTTCCTTCAAACAAAGCAAGAGCCACATTGCCAGAGCTTTCCTCTCCCACCCCAATATCCCACCTCCCCAACCCTGTTTTCATCACCAGCAGCAAATTTCTCCCAGTGTCATAAGGGCCCACGAGGGCCGCTGCTGTAGGACACTGTTATATCTCCTCTCCTCTCCATGCCCACTCATGGCTCACCTGGTCTGACCTTGCTTTGACCTTGGCATGACTACTTTGGGCCTCACTGGCCCATTTGCAGAAGGGGGTCTTAGAAATGAGAATCTCAAAAATCTTTGCCAACTCTAGATTTTCAGGATTCCCTCAGGAAAAAAAAAATCTAAAATTAAGTAAATTGGCATTGGTTTTCTTTCTCTTTATTCTGTAGCTGCCAAGTCATTTTCTAGGTATTTGAAACTAAGTGGAAAGGTTTCCCCATGGGTTTAATTTCAGTTGCTCTCTGTGTAATTTTTATTATGTACTTACCCAGGGATCAGTTTCTGTAGCAGTCCCCCAGGCACAAGTGTCCTTTTAATTCTCAGGAACTTGGCAACCCACGTAGAGTACTCTAATTAAAAATGTGCATTTTGAGAAAAAGTTGAAGTCACACCCTCATGCAGTGGAAGAAAGGATCTCTGTTAAAACTCTCCATAGAGATGAGAAGGAATTCCACAGTTCCACAGAGATTTTCTATCTACCACGTCAGAATCCACTGCACACACTGGGGTTTTCGAGTGGCACCATGGGTTCTCTACGCTCAGCACAGAGTCTGCTCAAGATTCTCTATCTATCTATCTATCTACCTCCCCCTCTCCCCCTCTCAAATAAGTAAATACATCTTTAAAAACTTTACGCGACCCAAATCTTATACAGATGGGTAAACTGAGGTATGGGAAATAAACTGCCTCTAGTCACATAGTTAGTTAATGAAGGAACGGGCTTTTCCTGGGATTCTTTTTATCATGAACTTTTACTACTTCTTAAATTCATCAGAACATCCAGTATTTTGTAAAAGGTTATTAATAGTAGTACCTATGTATCTTCTTCTTCCATCACTAATGGAAGTCCCTTTTTCTTGAAATTTCTGGTGGAAAAAGGGATGGGGCTGAGATCCTCTGAGAATCCCGCAAATATGTTTTTTATGTTAATTTTTCAAAAAATTCTAGTGTAGTTCACAGTGTTATAATCGTTTCAGTGTCCAATATAGTGATTCAACACTTCCACATATTACTCAGTGCCCATTAAGATAAGTGTACTTTTAATCTCCTTCTCTTAGTCCATCCATCTCCCTTACCCACCTCCCCTGTGGTAACCGTCTGTTTCTTCTCTGTAATTAAGAGTCCGTTTTTTGGTTTGTCCCCATTTTCCTCCTTCAGTTGATTTGTTTTGTATTTTAAATTCCACATATAAGTGACATCATATAGTATTCATTTTTCTCTCACTGGCTTATTTCTCTTAGCATTATACCCTCTAGATCCATCCATATCATTGAAAATGGTGAGATTGCATCCTTTTTTATGGCTGGAGAATATCCCACTCTACAAATACACCACTTCTTTGTCCATTCATCTGCTGATAAGCACTTTTGTTGCTTCTTTAGTTTGGCTACTGTAAATAATGCTGTTATATAAGCACTGGGTGCATATATCCCTTCGAATTGGTGTTTTTGTATTCTTTGGGTAAATACCCAGTAGTGCAATTGCTGGATCATAGCATAGTTCTATTTTTAACTTTTTGAGGAAACTCCACACTGTTTTCCACAGTGGCTGCACCAGTTTGCATTCCCATCAACAGCACATGAAGGTTCCTTTTTCTCCACATCCTCACCAACACTTGTCGTTTCTGGGGATTTTTATTTTAGCCATTTTGACAGGTGTGAGGTAATATCTCATTGTGGTTTTGATTTGCATTTCCCTGGTGATGAGTGATGTTGAACATCTTTTCATCTGTCTGTTGAATTTCCTCATGTCTTCTTTGGAGGAATGTCTGTTTATGTCTTCTGCACATTTTTAAATCAAATTATTTAGGGTTTTGGTGTTGGTTTATGCAAGTTCTTTATATATTTTGGATACTAACCCTTACTGGATATGTCATTTACAAATATCTTCTCCTATTCAGTAGGCTGTCCCTTAGTTTTGCTGGTTGCTTTCTTTGAGAATCCTGCTAAAATTTTTTTGGCTTTTTTAAAAAAAATTACATTATTTTATTTTTCCAGTGTTCCAAGATTCATTGTTTATATCCCACACCAAGTGCTCCATGCAATATATGCCCTCAATATCCACCACCTGGCTCACCCATCCCCCCACCCCCCCAAGATCCTCAGTTTGTTTCTGAGTCCAAAGTCTGCCATGTTTCATCTGCCTCCTCAATTTACCCCACTTCCCCTTTCCTTTCCTTCTCCTACTGTCCTCCATATTACTCCTTATACTCTACAAGTAAGTGAAACCATATGATACTTTCTCTGCTTGGCTCATTTCACTCAGCATAATTTCTTCCAATCCAGTCCATGTTGCTACAAAAGTTGGGTATTCATCCTTTCTGGGAGGCATAATATTCCACTGTATATATGAATTACATCTTCTTTATCCATTCATCTGTTGAAGGGTACCTTGGTTCTTTCCACAGTTTGGCAATTGTGGCCATTGCTGCTATGAACATTGGGGTACATATGGCCCTTCTTTTCACTACATCTGTATCTCTGGGGTAAATACCCAGTAGTGCAATTTCAGGGTCATAGGGTGGCTTTATTTTTAATTTTTTAAAGAAATCTCCACACTGTTTTCCAAAGCTGCACCAACTTGCATTCTCACCAAAAATGTAAGAGGGTTCCCCTTTCTCCACGGCCTCTCCAACACTTGTTGTTTCCTGTCCTGTTAATTTTGGCCATTCTGACTAGTGTAAGGTGGTATCTCGATGTGGTTTTGATTTGAATTTCCCTAATAGCTAGTGATGACGAACATTTTTTCATGTGTCTGTTAGCCATTTGTATGTCTATGGAGAAGTGCCTCTTCATGTTTCCTGTCCATTTTTTGATCTGATGATCTTTTGGTTGTTGAGTTTGAGGAGTTCTTTATAGTCAAACCCTCTCTCTTCATAGATGACATGATACTCTATATGGAAAACCCAAAAGACTCTACCTCCAAACTACTAGAACTCATACAACAATTCAGTAATGTGGCAGGATACAAAATAAATGCACAGAAATCAGTTGCGCTCTTATATGCCAATAATGAAAATATAGAAGGGAAATCAGATAATCTATTCCATTTACTATAGCACCAAAACCTCTAAGATACCTAGGGAGAAAACCTAACCAAAGAAGTTAAGGATCTGTACTTAAGAAACTACAGAACACTCATGAAAGAAATTGAAGAAGACACAAAAAGATGGAAGAACAGTCCATGCTCATGGATCAGAAGAATAAACATTGTTAAAATGTCTATACTGCCCAGAAAAATCTATACTTTCAATGCTGTCCTAATAAAAATTCCATCAACATTTTTCAAAGTGCTGGAAGAAACAATCCTAAAATTTGTATGGAACCAGAAAAGACCCCGAATTGCTAAGGAAATGTCGAAAAAGAGAAACAAAGCTGGGGGCATCACGTTACCTGATTTCAAGCTTTATTACAAAGCTGTGATCACCAAAACAGCATGGCACTGGCACAAAAACAGACACATAGATCAATGGAACAGAATAGAGAGTCCAGATACGGACTCTCAACTCTATGGCCAAATAATCTTCGACAAGGTGGGAAAAAATATCCAGTTGTAAAAGACAGTCTCTTCAATAAATGGTGCTGGGAAAATTGGACAACTATGTATAGAAGAATGAAACGAGACCATTCTCTTATGCCACACACAAAGATAAACTCGAAATGGGTGAAATACCTCAACATGAAACAGGATCTACCAAAATCCTAGAGAACACAAGCAGTAATCTCTTTGACATCAGCCACAGCAACTTCTTTCAAGACCTGTCTTCAAAAGCAAAGGAAACAAAATAAAAAATGAACTTTTGAGACTTTATCAAAATACAAAGCGTCTGCACAGCAAGGGAAACAGTCAACAAAACAAAGTGGCAACTCCCAGAATGGGAGATTGGATTTAACTTCCAGGATTGCTGTGAGGCCAATAAACCAAATCCCTAAGATGGTAGTTGGCACATGGCATTCAGTAAACACATATTCCCTTTCTTTATAGAGAAGCACGAGTTGAGCACTACTCCAAGGGCTTTACAAATATTAACTCCATTGTCTTTTCTCTTCCCAGTGAGGAGGAATGCCCTATGGAGGGTTCCACATGGCGTTGGGCAGTACCACAGGCCTTTGGAAATAGGAATAGCTTATCTTGCCTAAAAATCATCCACCCAGGCTTTCAAGCAGGAACCTGGGTGTTTTCCTAGACTCCTAGATAGTGGTTGCTCCCCATATTGTGCTGATTAATAATATTGATAATTTCACTGTGCACATCCACTGGTTACTCACTCTCTAACAGCATCTCTTGCTGTACCTTCCTAACCCATTTTCTTTACAGCAGGCATGCACTTGGCTCAAGTCGATCATATGAAGTTGCTTGTAGTCACCAGAGGTCCCACTATTTCATGTCACAGGCCACACTTTTCTTCTTTGCCTACACTGTCATTCCTCCTGTGTTTTCCTGGCAACAGTTATTTATTTATTTATTCATTTATTTATTTATTTATTTATTTATAATTTTTTTTATTATGAAACCTAAAGAAATCATATATTTATTTTTTTTATTGTTACTTAAAAATTTTTTTTTCCAGTGTTCCAAGATTCATTCCCCAACAGTCTTTTAACTCTCATTCCTCTTGGCCTTCCCTGACCTTCTGGGTAGTATAGGCAGCTCCCTGACACTACTTCCTCTTGGCCTTCCCTGACCTTCTGGGTAGTATAGGCAGCTCCCTCCTGTGGGTGCTCTTGTACCCTGTCCATGGCCAGACTATAGAATCTTGTAAGGGCAGGGACTGTGTCTTACTCAGCTTTGTACCTCTAGCATCTAGCCCAGTGTCCCATAGTAAGGAAGGAAGGCTGAAGGAAGGAAGAAAAGAAGAGAAGGATACGGAAGGAGAAAATAGAAAAGGAAGGAAGGTAAAGAAAAAGGAAAGAAGAGGGGAAAGAGGGAAGGAAGGAGGGAAGGAAGGAAATAAAGAAAGGAAGGAAAGGAGGGAGGGAGAAGGGAGGGAGACAGCATCAAGTAATTAGCCAACGGTAACATTAAGGCAACTTCTCTCACTGTTGGTCCCTGTTGCTAGCTCTCACTATCCCTGCCAGGTGAAAACTGATGTGTGAAGGGCAAAATGGTTGTCATGGTTTGATATTAAATGGCCATTTTTCAGATGTTGGAAGGTAGATGCTCTCCTCTAAATGAAGCTCTTTGTCCTCTCTTATTGTCTTGAAAAATAAACAAGACAGAGCATTCCTAGAGCTGAAGGCAGAAATGATAAGCTTGGAGATCAGGACCAAGTGTCAGCTCTAGAGCCTGGGCCACCATGGGCTCACTCTTCTATTGAAAAGAGGCAGAGGTGTCAGGGAAGGATGAGTGATGATCTCCAAAGGAAAAATGTACCAGGTAGAGCTTC
Organism: Spilogale gracilis; assembly: GCA_004023965.1. Taxonomy (NCBI): domain Eukaryota; kingdom Metazoa; phylum Chordata; class Mammalia; order Carnivora; family Mephitidae; genus Spilogale; species Spilogale gracilis. Next base: position 110,129 of record PITA01000738.1, read on the forward strand.
TTGGAGTGTAGGCCCCTGTGACATGGGATTCCTGTTTCCTTGTATCACCATTAAATGAAATCCTTTCCTGAGGTCATCGCCTGGCATCCAACATCCCCTCACTAAGCTGGAGAGACCAATGGGGAATGATAGGGATGAGGTGAGGCTATAAGTACACTGAAAGCAGAGAGCTTTCAACCATCCATCCATCCACCCACTCTACAAATGTTCCTTTAGTGATTAATGTGTATTGGAGGTACACTGATGAAAGACAAGGGCTTTGTTGATGAGAAGTTCAAAGCTTCTCCCCATCTCTGTGTTTCAAGTTCTCATCAATCAATGAGACATTTGGATACTTTAAGGTCATAGTTCCCCATGACCCCAATTCATATTTCAGTGAAGTCTCCTCTCCCTAAAAATAAGTAAACCCACACAATTTTGCATGTTATTTCAAGAAACTCATAAACACACTGAAACCCATTCATGAATACCAGGTTTAAAACCTTTCAGGACTACAATATTATCCCAGTGTCTTCCTACCCAAAAGTCACTTCTTGATTCTAGAATACAGTTGCCCCAACAGAGACTCCTTTTAAGCATGGTACTCGCTAACATTTAACAAAGCTCTCAGTCTTTGACTTAGGCAAGCACTTTGTTTGAAAGTAATGCAAGGGAACCAGCTGGGAAGGAGGACAATGAAGGAAGAGGAATGAATACCAAGCACCTTGGCCTTCCCAGCTTATCATCTTTTCCATCCACCCCAGACTTGCCTTGGCAAGGGGAATAAGAAGTCCTATGCCTAGACCTCATTTGGCTCAACAGGGAGCTGATTTGGCTGCTGATTGTTCTTTGACTGTCATAGTTCAGCTCTTAGTGTCTGGGATCCTGCCTCAGGTTTTCAGGTTTTGCCATTCCTGACTTCATAAAACTTCCAGGGCTGTTTGTTTTCCCACCCAGAACTATTCTTCCCCTTGATTCACCACTGTTCACCCAGATCTCAGACTTCAGCTAAAGGCACCCATAGCCTGGCCTGATCATCCGCTCAGGGCTTGATCTCTTGGTTGCAGACCAGCAGAATTCCCTACACCCTGATTCCAATTGCTAATGCACCGAGGCCTTGACTACTTGAGAGGCAGTTTCCCCAACATGTACCCCATTCACACTTCTCTGTCTGAAATGTCCCCCTCTGCCATGTCATCCCTGACCCACCCTGTCCCCTGCCATCCCCATCTAGAACCCTTGCAAGTCAAAGAGTAAATAAAAGATGGGGACAGGACTGAAAAGGACTAGAGTGAGGGGCCCAGGGAGGCACTTGTTCTCTGTGAATCTTGAACTTGCATGGCCCAGAGAGGGAGTTCCTCCTTGAATTCTGTTCCCCTAAACACTTCTCTAGCCACACCCACTCCCAATCCTAATGAGGTCTCCTAGGCCTAGAATAGACTTAAGGCACTCTCTAGACTCGAGTTTCTTCAATTTCTGGTTTTAATTTCTGGAAAGAAATATTATTTAATTATATATAAGAAATTCTTCTGCCAAGAGGGGGAAATTCATGGGGAAGAGGAAAGTACTTTATATCAAGTGCAGCCAGGTTCATGGCTGTGATTAATCTTTTCGTGGAAAATGGCAATTTTAACACTGACGTGAGTAATCACACCTTTTCTTTCCAAAGTAGTTTAGCATTTCCTGCTATAATAATTCAGGCCCTAATCCTTCATTCAAGGAAGCAGAAGTGTCAGCACACTATTAGTGTTCTCTGCATTGACCCAATTGTTTCCTCATAACCTCGCCCCAAATCTGCCACCACACTGGCCTACGGTAGTGATTCATGATGGACATCAACCGAGGCTCTAAAGGCCATCACCAGGAAGGATTTCCACATAAAGAATGATTCCTCAATGAGGTGACAGCTCAGTGAGTGACCCAGGGATGCAGTCAGGAGCCTCTTGTGTCATGAAGTCCCCTGCTGTTGGATTTTGAGACAATGCCATTGTCTATGGAAAGGCAGGAAGAAAGAAAAAGTCTCTGAACTAAGGGTCAGGTCTCTTGGGTCCTAATACCAGTTCTGTTGCCCGAGTTTGCTAAACTTCTTGGCTTCTCCAGGCTTTCATTTCCTCATCTGTGCAAAGAGGAGAGTGGCTGAGATCAACAGAGACAGCTTCAGCACGAAAATGCTCTGCTGCAACTTGGGTGTGAATCTCTAGGGGTTTGAAGCTATTCTTCAGAGTTCCTGGAACTCTTTCCTGTCTCTGTTCTCTGAAAGACTTTGACCACAGCGGTGAAGGTCTAGGTTCATGCCCACGTTGTCACTTTGGTTTGCTGAGGTGGTTGATGAACATGGAAACAAGGTGGCTACACTGTCCTCGTGACCTGGAATGTAAGCCTTTCCTTTGTCCTCTCAGGGTGTCTTCAGGACGTTTGTGCCAGCTTCTCCTCCACTGAGCTGCCAACTCATGCCTCCCTGAAGGAGGCCTCGTAACCATCCCACCAGCACCATCTCCTTCCCACGAAGGTTTCTGACTCACAGCCGCAGTGTAGCGTGCGGCACCCTTAGACAAGAATACATCTTGCAAACTGCACTGGGGGCTGCCTCTCTGGGCTGCACCTTCTGGATACCAGAAGCAAGATGACAACCAGAGTTGAATTCTTCACAGATTGGAGAACATCTAATTATACCTGGAAGAGCTTTCTAATTCAGAGGGTTTTTTAAAATATGTATATATTTTATATGTATGCATGTATATACATTTCATAATAGTTCAACATGACTAATACTTGCAGTATTGTTTTAATTCTTTCAGTGTAACTGGGTCACTCATATCTGAGTATCCACATATCATTAAGACTCTAAACTTTGACTCTGAAGGATATACTAAGAATAAAGTCTGACACATTTCTCTGAACATGATTTCTCTGAAGACTTTTGGAAAACAACAAAGCAAATAGGGCTTCTCCTGTCTACGACACCAATCGGTTTAGGGTGGATCACTGTGGTTACGTGGGAAAGGATCCTGAGACGTAACTTGGCCAGAAGAAATGCCTCATGGAGAAGCAATCTCTGAGTAAGGGGGGAGTTGGGCGACATACAAACCATTTATATGCCATCCTTGGTTGAAACTGAAGTCATTTTAGAGAGGGGGTTAAAAAAATGTAATTGAGACTTCCTAATGATGACAAGAAAGTTTAAAGGGAAGGAAACTGAGTTCTCAAACAGTGTACTCCACAATTATGATGCAAATAACTGTATGTAAGGCAAGTAACAGAGAATCTTTTGTAGGATCCTACTACTGAAACTCCTTTTATTCCTCACTAAGAGAATGGCACATTCTTAGGCAGACAGGACTATGGTGAATCTCCCTGGCTAATTCTGTGTGTATTCTATTTATATTTCCTTATCCTGGTTTACCAGCCCTCTCCCTCTTTGCCTCCCAGGACTTGCCCCAGTGTCTCTTCATGCTAGAATGGGTTCTTCCTTCCATAAAGGCCTAAAGCATCCCAAATGCTGAAAATGCTGTTTCTCCATCTGCTCTTGCTTTGGACGTTAAAGAGTCATCAATTAGACTCCTATAGCTCTAGATATCTGCCTTTTAATTTGACAATTGTTTGAAATTTAAAGAGGTTCCTTTTGCCACTGATACAGGACAATATCCCCTCTCCATATACCCTACTCCACCAACACCCCCAAATCTCTGGACTCTTTCCACCTTGTACATCACGGGGCTTTGTTTTCTTTCTCTCTGCTCTCATCACTGGCTCATGGTGTGGCTCTAGGAGGGATTTCACTGGGTGAGAGACAACATATTTTAGGTTGAATAGGAGCTAAACAAGAACGATGATGGTTCAGTGATACTTTCTGGGGGTCAACATCAAACGCTCTACTCTTGCTGGCACACAGTTACTTGTTCAACTGCAGGAAAAACTGAAGTCCTCACTCTTCTCTTGGTCTCATTTTTATGGAAAAGGTGGAATGGAAGCCTGAGTAGGGCGACATGTTGCTCCATTTGGGGAGGACAATCCCCAGTTTTGACCTGTCCCTTAACTGGGCTTGGAGGGAACAGATGCAAGGAATAGATGCAGGCTCACACGAGGAAGTAAGCGAGAACAGGAATGTATTTCAGCAAGCCTCATGGAAAACTGAATGCCTGCTGAATATTCAGTGCATTTTTAGCAAGCTGAGATGCTCATGCCCACTCAGACTTTGCTGTATGTTGATGCCCGCACTCTGTTTCTGCTTTCGTAGGTGGCAGTGACACCAGCACCGTGTACTAATGTAATTCCCCACAGTTGCCCTCCTTTTGTGTTCCTATCTCCTGCTGCTTTCTCTGGAATGTATGCTCTTTCACCCCTCACCCCATCGCTCCGTGGTGTTGCAGACGTAGCAGCTGAAACTTCCCCTTTGGTAGTGCCTGGGGAACGATGCCCTGTGAACCCAGAGGCTAGGATTTTTCTAGCGTTAACCCCTTTCCTGAGAGTATTAGTGTACTATTTTCTTCCTATTCTCTTCTTTGCCATTGTTTCCCACTTTGGTTTATTTAATACCAGTTCCTATTCCCTTTGGATTAATCAATCCTGTCTCCCCTATACTAAACTGATTAGTCATGAAGTGAAGGTAACATCAACTGTGAACTCTATTATCGAACATCATTCCCGGAGCACTGGCAAGGAAACTGCATAAAATACGGACCCCCGCTTCCACCGTTATCCTCTCCCTGACCCTTGCACTGGTGAAGTAACAGGGAACAATATAGCTCATAACACACACAAATGCTCTGTGCAATGCCTAGTACATTTTAGGTGCTGCATGACACATATCTGGTGGACAAAATAGATGAATGCTTGATCTTGTGGTTAAGCATGGAGGAGCTCTAGAGACTGGAGGCTGGAGGCTGGAGAAGTCAGGGAGGGTTCAAGTAAAAGGCGAGTGGAGAGGTGCCAGAAGGTATGTTAGGACCTACCTAGGCAGTCTGAAGTAGAGGCAGGGGTAACAGGCTCAAGGGGAGCCCTCAGTTCTCCAGGTGAAAGCTGCTTCTTTGAGTTAGCTATTATGGTGACGACTGCTACTGTTGTTATGGCTAAATTTACTCTAAATAGAAATCTATAATGATCTCAATGAGCACTAAAGAGCGGCTTAGTCATCATGGCCACCAAATGTCATCACATACATTAAGTGCACCTAATGATCTCCAGAAATGATCCAGCCACCCTGTGAAGTGCACAGCCTCTGCTTAGCTCCCGTCATGTGGGCTTTCGGATTTGACAACGGACATATGAAGGAAGCAATCTGACCTTAGAATAAGAGAAAAATTTACTCTCTACATCCTGTAAATTGGATTTTTGCTATTACCTAGCATAGAGAATTTTAGAAGTGAAATGGCATTTCATTCATTTGACAAATAATTATATAATATTAATAAGCCAGTGGGCATAAAGCAGGGAGAAGAGGGAGGCAAAATTAATAAGTAATTACAATTAATTATCTAATTATAATTGTGTTAAGTGCACAAAGTAAGAGGACAGGGTGCTACAGAGCATCAAGTGAGGGACCTGACCTAGTTTGGGGCCAAGAAGTTTTCAGTAAGTACTTGATTATTTAGAAGGATGAGGAAGAGCCGGGAAAATAGTTGGGTGAGGAGTATCTGGGATTAACTGGTAAAAGATCCACTTTCCTGTGGCCATAAAGTACATATTTTGTTAAGTTACCACTTCTTGTATGAACTCTTTGGGCTGTTCTTGACCCTCAAGAGGTTGGCTCAGCAGGTGGTATTGTGACCACAGCAGCTCCTTCGGATGTGAGAGGCAGAACAACAACTCACTATCTCTGTGCCCCCCCTTACACGTTTGCTTTGAGTCTTAGAGTTACATGGAGTAGAACATAGACGCTCATGGACACACACAGCCCAAGGCAGTACTGTATGCACCTATAACTGTTTTCTGGCTTTGCTTGCTTAAGCTTCTCAGTGTTTCTGAATATTTTATGCACTAAGTTTCTCACAGAAACCTCACCTCTTGCCTCGCCAGCACCCCAAGCTCCCCAGTACCCTATCCTCTCCTTCCGATCTGCTTCATGCTCACTTTCTTCCTCCACCCATAGAGCTCTGACTTTTCAACATGTAGACACTGAGATCATTGACCCTTATGCTTCACTCTGTAATATGGGACGGAGTTAATAGAGATGATATTGACAGTTTTGTCAAAGCTGGAGGCCTGGCGGTGAACAGAGAACCTTTGGTAGCAGCCATCTCAAACTTGAACTTCTAAGAAATTAAGAGAAACCAAGAGGTCTGAAATGTATTTATGATCAGCTTTCTGGGAGCAAAGGGATGAAGGTTACTTCTTTTTTTTTTTTAAGATTTTATTTATTTGATGGAGAGAAACACAGCTAGAGAAGGAACAAGCAGGGGGAGTGAGAGAGGGAGAAGCAGGCTTCCCGCCGAGCAGGGAGCCAGATGTGGGGCTTGATCCTGGGACTCCAGGATCATGACCTGAGCCAAAGGCAGGCGTGTTTAACAGCTGAGCCACCCAGGCGCCCCTGAAGGTTACTTCTTAACTGGCTCCCCCGCAGCCTTTACAAGCTCCACTCTGGGGAAGGGGTGGTTGAGCTGTCACTGACACAGCCTTGGACTGCGTCAAGGGATGAGTAGTGAGTGGGAGTCGGGGAAATTTTGTCACAGTTGCTCTCTCAGGCTTGGTTCCAGGACCACCTCCTTCAGGAAGCCTTCTCTGGTTCTCTCAAGGCAGAGTGAGTTATTGTCACTCTGTCCTCGCAGTGTGTCTGCTGTTGTACTATCGTCTGCAATGGTGTGCCTGCCTTCACGTCCATGAAGGGCCACATCGAATTCACTCCCTCATCTCCACGGCCCAGCACAGGGCCTGCACAAGAGCAGCTCCACAGTGAATGTTTGCTGAATGCACAGGGAACTCTTTCTTGGATGCTGAGCAAAGTACAAAAAGACGAAATCCGTTATGTGTGGTCGTCAGTTGGCAAAGTGGCCCCAGAGCCAGTTGATAGGGCTAGCGGGGGTGAGGGGGCTCTTGGATGGTCTGAGGAGGCAGAGCAGCTCAGGCAGGAGCAGCTACAGCTGGCCCTGGGGGGTGGGGGTAGGTGGAAAGTAGGCGAGTGACATCCTTACTAGAGCCCTCCCACAGTGTCCCAGTCAGCAAGGGCAACAGCAATAGAAGGCTCCAGAATGCATGCCACATCCCCTCAATGACACCTGCCTGCAGCCTTACCCTTATGCAGGGAGAGGGTTGCTCCTTCAGACTTTGCCCTCTCCCCATCTCTTTGGGTTGAGAGGGTCAGTGTTACAGATATGTATAACTATCGACCACCCCCGCCAACCTCCAGGCTTTTTCACTTGGCTCACCCATCTGTGAGCTCAGTCTTCGGGAGCTCCCCCGCCACCCCCCCACTCCTCTGTGCACCTGCAGTGCCATGGGGTGCCCCTAGCTGTGCTCTCCTCCACACTGCTCTGTGTGGGTATTGTTCTCCGTTAGGCTGTGAGTTCCTTGAGACAGGAAACATGGCTCATCCTGAGTCGTGGTGCCTGTCAACATGTCCCATAGACGGCTGCTGAAAGAATGGGTGGATGGTTTGTGAATTCTTCCTGCCCATGTCAGACCTGAGCACGTTGTGCATGGTGCAGCACAGCGCGGGTCACAACCTCCGACAGTCATAAAGAGAGGCAGGTAGGGTCACAAAAAGGAGAGAATCTCACATTTCTTCTTTCAAATGTCAGGGGACAGGAAGAAATAGAATTTCTAGATGACTGCACTGTCAAAGCTAAGATGGCTACATTTCTCCTTAAGACTTCAAGAAGTCTCCCTGCTCCAGATCTGTGTGTTGCCAAGACATTTAGCTTCTCAGACAGTACTCTTCACCCAAAAGCTTTCTCAGGTATGTCAGGGGAAAGAGATGTAAGGAAGAAATCAGTGGGTACCCCAGCCACAGATCCCTGATGCCCCACCGTCATCTCTGCTGGAGACGGGGCAGAGGTGCAGGGAAGAGTAGAGGAGACAGCACACAGAGCTGGGTCCAGAAGGCAGCTCGGAAGGCAGCCTCAGCCCAGTCCTCACCCAGAATGGAAGGAGGAAGCCTGCTCCCTCTGCCCTTCCTTCTCTTAGTCCAGTGGAGATTAACAAGGTTTGATATGACTCATTGTGTGAGTCAGACAGGGAAGGAAAAACAAGCACGTCCAAGTCTAACTTTCAGATGGGTAAAGATTTAGCAGCCTGATCTGTGACCAAAATTGTTGATTTGAAGAACTGGACCGAAACTGCAGAGTTCTCTCTCTTCCCGTCATAGAAGGAGGCTATGCCCTCCATGGACGGGCTGAGCCGCGGGCAGCGGGGAGGAAGGCGAGTGCAGAGAAGTGCTCAGATCAGGGAGTATCTGGGAGAAATGACCCTGTGAGGCCTGGCACTGAGATGTGAAGTCTGTCTGCTGTTTTTCTGGGATCCCCTTCACATATCCCCGCTTTTCTTTTCTTTTTTTTTTTTGCTCTTAAGCAATAATGGCCCCTGTCCATTTCCCAGTGTGCCTTGTGTTCTTGACTTCTGCCTCCCTTGTTTTGTGGTCCTCAAACTTGGCTGTACGTTGGGATCTTCTGGAGAGACTAAGACCAACCGAAGCCTGGTCTACTCCCAGGACCTGCACATCTAGGGTTTTAAAGGCTCCCCACATGATTCCAGTGTGCCATCGACTTTGGCATCTTGTTCCTCATCCAATGTATACACTCTTCATGGGAATTTGCCTGTTAGCGTTTGATCTGTAATAGTCTAATGACATGCTCTGTCTCGAGTTTTAAAATTTCTGGCTTCAGGGAGATAGTGCCAAGAGCTGTGAAGCATTCTAAAATCAACAGCATCAGATATCAATACTAAAGATAAGCGAGTTATGGTTGATTTAGGATATTTTAGGTCTGAAAGCAGAGTGAAGGGTACAAGACAGCATACTTCTCTTATAACTTTCTTCTCTTAATTATCAATTTTTCCCTCCCATTCTTCTTCCCTAATTCCCAAAAGCTGGGGAGTCAGAGTCTATTCTGACTGGTCCCTCATCCCTTCCCTTCACAGCAGCTTGCTGTCCCTATAACCCAAAAGAAGGAAGTCTTGGTGGGATATTCCACCAGGGACTCCAATCTCATGATCCAGAAAGTTCCTCCCAAATCCTCCACTCTTCAGGGCACCAGTTGCTCAAGGGTCTTCAGTCCCAGAACGGCAGCAAGGGTGCGGGGACCAGGTGTGGGACCCAGGTCCCTCATGTTGGGGGCAGAGCAGCAGTTCCCAGGATTTTTGGTCTTAAGACTCCTTTCTAGTCCTCAAAATTATGGAGGGCCCTGAAGAGCCTGAAGGTCATGTGGGTTACATCTCTTAATACTGACACTATTAGAAATTAAAAAAAAATTCTATAATCATTTACTTCAAAATAACAATAGTCAACCATTCCTGGTTAGCATAGATGATATATTTTCTGAAAAATAGCTATTTTTTCCAAACAAAAACATGTAGTGAGAAGAGTGGCATTGTTCCCCTTTCTGCAAATCTTTTATGTCTTGCTTAATAGAAGACAGCTGGGTTCTCATAGCTTCTCTGGTATTCAGCCTGTTTTGATTCACACATGATGCAGTAGCCTCTGGATAATGATACTGGAAATTGATGAGAGACTGAGAATAAAAAAAGGCAAACAATTATGAAAATTGTTTAGACCTAGTGGGTTCCCCAAAAGTGTCACTGGGACCTCCATGGGTATTTGAGCCATACATAGAGAACTACTGGTGGAGACAAGCCTCTAGGGTCAAGAGAGCCAGTGCGGAGTGGTGATTAAACAGCGCGTGGGGCAGGAATCAGCAATAACTGGGAGCCTGAGTGTAGATTTCAGAAGACTTGCAACATGAGAAAAGGACAAAGTAATGACTGATTTCACCCAATGCAAGTGACAGCGGCTAATGTCGCCTTTGTATCTTTCTTGTCAATGTTTACGTTTCTGGGCAGTATACTCTATTCCGTGTTAACTTGAGGGTAAAGCCAGTTTGCTGTGCACTGGGCATGTTGGCCAGTGTGACAGAGGCTGGAGGGCTGGGACCGATGTTCTGGCAGACCTTCTGTCCCAGCCCTGCCTCCGGTGACACAAACGGGCTTTCGGTTTCTGTTTCCCTCTCTGCAGCAAGTTAAATAGCAAGCTTATCCAAACCTTATCTAGTTTCAACATCCTATGGTTGCGTGTTTACAACTTTCAAAAAAGGTTGGGGAGGGTCACAGCATTCTTGAAAACATTCTGGCTGAACTGAGGAAGTAAATACTTAATTGGATGACAGAAAAATAAGAAGGAAATAAAACAACAGTTTCTGAACTCTGGGAGAAAGGTAACTTTCAAAGCACTGTGAAGCATTTATAAAATGCAAAAACTACTGAGAAAATAGTAAAACTGACCCAGTATATTTTTGGTATATTTCCTTCTAAATGTTCTTTTCCAGATCACACTGTACATGGAATTTAATGACCTAATTCTTTTAGGTAAACGTTTCTACTAAGTATTTATGTAAATCCTTTACAATTCCCAGTTAAATGAATAAAATTCCACTGTGTGGTTATACTGTATCTTACTGAATCCCCTCATTTTTCGATATTTGAGAAGCTTTTTTAGGGTTATGGAATTATGGCTGATTTTGTTTCTATTTCATTTTACTTGTCTATTTTCTCTTGTGTGGTCATTCTTAGTATTACAAATAATTTTAAGGCAAGGACATGTTTTTTTAAAGAGTGGGAGGAATCTGGATTGCCTACACCAAGAAATCCCATTCTTTGAGGAATCTCGATGCAGATTTTTCTCGGCTCTCATTGGACTCTCAGGCTTCCCAGGACTGCAGTCCCAAGGGTGCATAGAACCCCACACGTGACCATCAGCTGTCTGAGTCTACCTGAGGTGAGTCATGCTGCGTTCAGGCATGATCCCGTTCCTACCCAGATAACAGGTTGCCATGTCAACGCACACAACCCCCACAACATGTAGCAACTTCACTGGAATTCACTATTCCTGTTATGTGTGGGTTTTTTTTTTTTTTTCGCCCCTCCCAGTTCTAGGAAAGTATCTTGGAAATCACTCTGCCTTGTCCTACAACACTGATTAACCAGGTCCTCTAATAAACAGTCAAATCCCAAAGGAGCCAAGGGAAGGCGGGAGGCCAGGCCTCTCTTTTCCACTTGTCCCAGAGTCATAGGAATGTCCAGTCTGCCTCTCTGAGGCAGTGAGGTTGAGCTGAGTTGCCAAGAGATGAAAACATTACAGAACTAAATGTCCTACGCAATGGAGAGTTATTTGTCCAAATGGAAAATAGCATGGACATGAAGGGGAGTCCCTGCTCCTGCAGGAAGTGCCCACGGCCCCCCTCAGCCCAAGCGTACCCACTCCCCCAAGCCGCTTCTTGGGTTCCTCTTGCCTTTCCAGGGTGCCTGCCACCCATAATCGACCAGGTCGGACGGGGTCCTTCCGTGGCACAGTGCTCTGGTGTACGTGTATTTGTTTCCTGGGACTGCCATAGTAAGCTTCCACGAACTGTGTAGCTTACAACAGCAGAAACTTATTGCCTCATAGTACTGGAAGCCAGAAGCCCACAATTGAAGGGTCTGCATGCCCCCCTCCCCAAAGTGCTACGCAAGGGTCTCCTCCAGTAATACCCCCAGTTCCCAGTAACATTAGCACCCTTCCTGGAAGGTGTCATCTTCTCCCTGTGCTGCTCACAGCGATGCCCCTCTGCGCATGCCTGTCTCATCCAAGCTTCTCCTCCTCAGGAGGATCCAGTCCTATTAGATTAGGGCCCATCCCAGTGAGCTCATTTTAAAATAATTAACTCTGTAAAGACCCTGTTTCTAGGTAAGGTCACATTCTGAAGTACTGGGGATCAGGTCTTCAACACATCTTTTCGGGGGGCACAATTCGGCTCCTAATGAATGCAGAGACCCCAGTAAGCAGAGATGGGACTCAGAGCTGTCACCATGGCTTTTTCAGGGGAAGTAAGAGGTCTAGGGGAGTGCTATTCTCGGCAAGCAGATTTTCCCTCCCGGTAGTAACAACATGGCGTGGTAAGGTTAGCTCTAAATTAAGAGCATTTCATAGCCACGGATTTTACTGCGGTTCATAAATGTGGCCTGTAGAAGGAGCCTAAGGTCCGAGCATGTTATCACTCACAGAGTCTAGAGGAGCTGGCTGATTTTTGCTCTCTTAGTCCTGGGAAAGCCTGCGGTTGCACATCGTGCCAGGGAGACCCCTCCAAGCGGTGTGCTTCCTCCATGGCAGGTATCTGGGCCCCGATACAAACCACCTGCATGGGCTGGGGCCAGACCCCCCCAGGGAGGCACCTGGACCACACCAGTTAGTGACGCAGCGACAGTGGGACGCAGATGACAGAGACCTCAGTCCTTACCACGCCTTGAACAAGTGACCGGCCAGTGAGTCCAGCATCGCATTCCTGGCATCTATTCCCATCGACGTGGGTCTAACTAGCAACAGAAGCTCACTTACCATGGGGTTTAAATAACATTTAAATGTGTGTGACTGGAAAGCCCCCACTTGGCATTCTGCTGGGAGGGGACCACCAGGGACCGATGGCTTTCTTCAGACCAGAGTTATCGAAATAAAACACTCTTCTAATTCTGGACTTTATTTTTTTTTCTATGTTAGAAGTCAGTGATGCTCACTGTAGAGAATGTGACTATCCCTTATTTTCATCAGTATTACCATCAATAGATAATAACAAATGTGGGGGGGGGGCATAAAATCACACAGGGGCGGGAATCTGACACTCACTGAGGTCTCCTGTCCGCTGGGCACATACCAGGAACTGGGTGAATGCTGTTGAACACTAACCTTCCACGAGGCCTGGGGCCTGGGGCACTCTACCCACTCTCTGGGGGGAGGGGGGAGGTTGGCAGCGAGCCTGCTTCCTCGCACTCTGCAGCCTTTCAGCCTTTCAAACCTGGTTCTGAGCTCACCTCTTCTTAGAACTCTTCACTGGGAAAATTTATCCAAATGTTGACCTTTCCGAACATCCCTTTGCCTTCATAGACCCCATTCCTATATGTCTGGTGCAGTTCAATGGGGGTTTGATGGCTATTTTAATATATTTATTCATGTCCCCATCTGAGCTGAAAATTTTTAAGTGCAAGCATGCAGCATTTACTTCACCATGTGATGAATTATAGCAAGGTTACAAAATAAGTGTGGAGAAAAAAAAACCCAACCCAACCATCTGACTGCTCAGAAGATGTTTATCTTGGAGCACGTGTGTCAGATTTCTCCGCATTGGACTTGAGGGTTCGGAGGCACTAAATGGGTTAATTTCTTGGTGCTTCTGGTCAGGATTTCCCTAATAAGAGACTGTATTTGCCAGACCTTGGGGAAGAAGGCTCTACTCCACAAGGGAGCTATAGGGACTTGGGGGAATTTGAGTCCTCCTTTTATATTTATAATTGGGAGAGTTTTCATTGTGTTCAAAAGGGACAGGTGAATGGGGTGGAACTCCTCCTTGGAGGAAATCTGGGCATTCTGGGATGAGGTGAGTTGGTCCCTGCTTGCCCAGTAACGTCCCCTCATCAGGCATGCAGAGGGCATTAGCACAGGCATGCTTCTCTGCAGACAGGGAGCTCCTGAAAGGGGTGGGGGGCCGCACCTAACTGATCTCTGTGCATACAGCAGGTGTTCAAAAAATGTCTGGTGAATAGAAGAAAAAATAAATAAGCTGGTTTTTTTTTAAACTTCCTGTGAAGTACTGTCCATTGGTCCAGGGCATGGGAAGACTGTCTATTTTATGAATGCTCACTGTCCCTGCCTTTGATTTCATCCTCTGGGCCTGTGTTAATTTGCTTGACTAGTTTAACCATCAGACATGCCCACTATGGGGGATTTAGAAACAGAAAAAAGCACAGAGCACTTTAAAGAAAGTGGGATCTCATGTTCTCAGTTATTTTGGCATGAAGTTCCACTGAAGCCTAATTACGTAGGTGTGAATGTGTATCTGTTGAATGAATTGATATATAATTGCAGAGTTATCCACCAGGGGCTTCTGATTAAAATTTTATACTTTAAGGCATGCAGCAACTTAATAAAAGGTCAGAGGACAAAGCAAAAGCTGAATGCCTCCACCCCACATCCCTCCTCCAGTCCATATCCAAAGAATGTGAATAATTACAAACCTGTCCCCACCCATATCCTCATTATTTCTCCACATTTCTCTGTCCCACCCACTCCTAGTCAGACACAAATCAAAGAACTGGAATTTGCAAAACTTTCAATGCTTCATTTGTTTCCCATCTGTTTCCTGGATGTGTCTCAACCCTTAGACTCTTAGAAATGTCTGCCTCTCTACCCAAGAGGTGAGTGACAACCTCAGATAAAGCAATTGTAACTTTCTTTTTTCATGCGGCATCTGTCCCAGGACTGGATACAGTTGATTTACCTGTAGGAAAAGGGACGGTAACCAGAAAAGAGGATTATAGTATATTCAGAGGCAGTCAAGGGAAGAAAATAAACCAAGTGCCAAGAGGGTATTGTATAACAGAGCTATCCGCCGGAGTAGAATAAGCTTAGAGAGTAAAAAAGAAAATAAATAAATAAATTTTCTAGGACAATCCCTGTACTTCATAAATCTGGAATTTTGTCAGGAGCTTGATAATTGGTTTTCTATTTTAAGTAATTTAACAGGTAGACACGGTTTAGTGGGTTTTGTTTAAAATTTTGCTCAGGGAGTCCCAGAAAGACTTTTTATTGACAAAGTCATTCCTTCTAAAGCATCCTAAGCTATAAGAAATGCATATTCTTAATTCCTTCTATTGCATATGAATCAGAGTGTGGGTATGTAGGGAGTGTTGGGGGTGCTGTATAAAGCCACAGGAAATGGGGAATTGCTTTGAACATAAATTGTACTTGAAAATCTGGGGAAGACATTATCTTTTGTATTAAACAAATGCACATTTTTCATAAAATATATGAGCATTTTTTGCATGAATTTGAAAGATTTACATGAGACATCAAATTGTTATGCTGGTGACAGCCACCTCCGAAAAACAGATTTCCTCCCTTCTCCCACTCCTGGGGGTCCATTTTGTTACTGAACCTCTAGACAAAGAGACAGACAAGAAGCCTCTGCCTTATGTGTTGCTACAGAGTCAAAAGACTACTTTTTCAATCCTCATCCACTGGAGTTATCATTTCAGCTATGGAATCGCAAAGGAGTCATTGCTTGGGTCCTGCCTCTCTCTAGCCAACTCCCCAAGCCTGAGACTCTGCTTGTCACCAAGAAAGATTATCAAACAAAGCAATAAAATCTGAAGTGATACATGAACGCTTTCTAATTTTTATTACCGCCCCCCAAAGGATCACAGTCTCTATAGTGAGTCACGGGCAGTGGGTCTGAGAAATGACCCTGGCTGAGTTCAAAATGAGCCAGAGAAATCAGGAGACCAGATCCTAAACAAGTGGTAGAGGGAGGTAGGAAAAGATCAAAATTTAAGTTGAAGTGTCTTTGTGAAAATTACATTAAAAAGGTGAAGCAAAACTACTTCAAAAGGTTAGGTATGATTTGTTCATACTGGGATTATTTGTTTATACTGGGTATGACTGTTCAGCTAGGAAATTTCCTTTCCCCTCTTCTGCCTTGGGAAAGACCATATAAAATGAAAACTCCAGTCTTCAATTTTGAGACTGAATGGCTTGTTGAAAAGAGGTCCGCCTGGGAGCTGGACAGACCTGAGTTCAAATCTGCAAGTGTCATACACTAGCCTTGACCCAGGACAAGTGACTGAGTCTCTCTGATCAATCACATCCGTAAAGCAGGGCTAAGACATTACCTTTACATGAAGAGTTGAAGCAAGTAATATGCAAACTATCTGACACAAAGTATTAGTCACCTATGTCTGTGTAACAAATTACCCAAAACATAGTGGCTAAGCATCTCGTGTTTTTTATGGGTCAAGAATCTGGACCCTCTGGCTCAGGGTCTCCCCAACATTGCAGTGAAGGTATTGGCCAGAGCTGCAATCTTATCTGAAGGCTCAAGTGGGGAAGATCTGCTTTTAAGCTCGCTCATGTGTTGTTGGCAGGCCCTGGTTTCTCCCTGGCTATTGGTCAGAGACATCATCTCATTGCCACCTGGGCCTCTCTCTAGGGTAGCTCATAACATGACAGGCAAGAGAGCAAGAGAAGGCTTGTAGGATGAAGCCATGGTTATTTTGCATCCTGGTCTTAGAGCCAGTCTTCTTGCAACCTAGTCTTGAAAGTCAGAGCTCATTGCTTTTGTGCTAGTCTATTCATGAGAAGGCAGTCACATAGCCAGCCTACACTCAGAGGGAGAGGATTTACATGTGAACATGGATACCAGGAGGAGGGGATCATTAAGACCACACTCTTGCATTCAGCAGATATTCCTTGAGGGTCTACTGTTATCTAGACCAAGTCCCTGTGATATGTACTTTTTTTAGCAGCACGAGTTGTCATTTTACCTGAATTCATGTCTGCCTCCTCTTTTGTAAGCTGCCTGGAAGTAGGTACCATGTCATTTCACCCGCTTTTATGCTTTCTCATCTAGCACAATGCTTGGCCAACAGTAGTCTCTCAAGAACTATCTGGACTGTGCCCTTTTGCTCTTTTTTTTTTTTTTTTTTAAGATTTTATTTATTTGACAGAGAGAAACACAGCCAGAGAGGGAACACAAGCAGGGGGAGTGAGAGAGGGAGAAGCAGGCTTCCCGCTGAGCAGGGAGCCCGATGTGGGACTTGATCCCAGGTCTCTAAGATCATGACCTGAGCCGAAGGCAGTCGCTTAACCAACTGAGCCACCCAGGCGCCCCCTTTTGCTCTTAATGACCTTATGAAAAACCTGAAAAATCTTGAGTGTGGTCTCAGGGTTAGATGGTGGTGAGGCACCCATGTTAACTTCCTGACCTTGGTGATTATATCGTGGTTTTGTAGGAAAAATCCTAAAGTGTGAGAAATATACTATAGTTCAAGGGTTGATGGGACATCATGTAGACATGTAATTAACTGGTTTAGGGGGAAAGATACATTTGCAATTATCTGTAAGTCGGAGATTGTTTTGAAATGCAAGCAAGCAAACAAACACACAAAAACAACGAGGCGATCGCTGTGCCTTGAAAGACACAAAACAGTATACAAAAGGCAGGAGGGATGACGTCATCCTCTGTGCCTCCACCTGCTGTTCGCCCCACGCAAAACCATGATCATGTCCTTCCCTTTCTACTTGCAGATTGTCTCTGGGTTCGGTCCCCTTTGTCACTTTCAACATCACCACCTGGTTTAGGGTACCAGAGCTGCTAGGCAGAGCCAAAGCAATGGCCTCCAACCTGCGCTTCCGGCCTCCAGCATCAGCTTCTCTTTCTGTCCCATCCTTCCCTCCTCCCACAACCCCCACACCTAATCTCTTCTCCATACTGCTAACTGAGGGGTTTTTCTAAAACCCAGACCTGCTTGTGTCCTGCTGAAGATCTCTTAGTCCTCGCTCCCTCACTGCCTACACGTGAAGTCCCAGCCCCTTTTCTGTCCTCTCTTCTGCTTATAGCCTGTCCTTCCACTTCTGCTTCTGCTCACTCCCTTCCTCTAAGCATTAGCAACACTGAACCCTTCACCTTCCTGGGAACCTACTGGTACCCTCCTGCCTCCCTGCCTCAGGAATGCTATTCTTTCCTCAGCTTTCTTCTGTCTTCTATTTGTCCCTCATCAGACTGTGAGCTCCTTGAGGGCAGAGAGTCTGTCTTAATATGACTGTCACCAGCACAGTGCCTGGCATCTTACTGGCATGCAATAAACATCTGTCGAGCAATGAGGCCAATGCCGTGGGAGCTGAGGGGAGCGCACACTTTGGATGCTCAATTAGCATTAAGACACTGATGTTAAGACCCTTCCCTCCTGGATGGAAGAGTCTGCAACAGCTGGAGATTTGGGGATCTGCCACATGCACTGGCATAAGTAAAGTAAGTTAAAGGCAAGAAATTCTGCTCCCTGACACTGAAGCTTGCTTTCTCTTCCTTTCTGAGCAGTTCTGAAGCCCCGCAAAACAGCACACTCCTTTTATGCTTTCCCCACATGAAGAAAGACTGACAAAGTCTGCTCTAGTTCCCCAGCATCCGCAGGGTGGGGGTGTGGGGGAGGAGCCTGTCCAGCTGGGGCCTCTGCTGGGTAGCCAAGTGTGCAGGAGTGGCACAGAGGGAGCAAGCTGGGGTGGGTGCCCCCTTGGGATGCCAGCAGGTGGAATGAGAGAAGCCAGCAGCTGCATAGAGGACCAAGGTCTAAAATGCTGATTGGAGAGCCAGGTCCTGCGTCAAACCCCCTGGAGGGTCAGAGCAGCAGCCGGGAGTGTGGTGGCGGGGGAGGGGAGGTCAGCAGCCGCAGAGTGGAGGGAGGGCTGTCAGGAAGGATTAGCTTCACGGCGCAGTTGACACAGACCTGTCCTTTGAGGGCTAGCAGGGGTGCAGAAATATAAGTGTGGGTTAGTGCATTTGCGTAAGGATTTAGAGTGAGTTCGGTGACAAGGAACCATAAGTGATGCATACGGCCTCTCATACTATCACGAATATTTCTTTTTCCTTGTTTCAAAACCTCTTTGCTTTTTGTGGCATTTCAGTTTGCAGAGAGATGAATCTCTGGGGGGAAAACAATAATGTCTTTCTTGGGCTGGGCTCATTGAGGCTTTTGGGGACTGGACAATGAAGTCCCACTGAGAACCTGCTAAACAAGACTGAGGGTCACACCAAAGGCATCGGGTCAGCTGGCTGAGGACGACGGAGAGTCACCACATAGTCAAAATCAAGCTGATTTCAAAGTTCGTCTAATATGAATGTATGCAATCCAGGTATATCTGTCTTTAAGCTAGCCCAGAGGGAATGAGTCATTCCATTTACAAAAAAAAAAAAAAAAAAAAAAAATTCACAATAGAAAATTCTTTTATAGAGCAAGCTGCCCACATGTATTTAAAAAGAGCTAAGAGTTAGAAAAACTGTAATAAGCCCCCGAATGCCGAGGAGCGCATCTATAGAAGTCGATTATACCCATCCCACACATCCAGGAAAGAGAGGCGAGCCACTGACAAAACCAAACAAGTCAACAACTGAAGCTCATAGAGCTAGAGAAGCATTGATTCCAGGTTTCTGATTCAAGAGTTTGACGTCTATTTTTAAAAAGTCCCCATCTTTCATTAATTCAATATTTACTGAGCACCAATACCTTGTTTTGCACTGAATATATAATTGTCAACAAAGTGGAAATAATCCTTCATCTTACCAAATGCTATTCTAGTAAGAAAGACAGACACAATACAAGTAAGGGGACAAGTGATTTAAAAGCTGTCAATTGTGATGTGGTGTGCAGGGAACAGCCAGGAAGATGTGTTGGGGAGGCAGTTTGGAGGAGGGGGGTTGCTTTAGATGGAATAGGCCTGAAGGCCACTCTAAGAGGGGTAGCATATGAATGGGAACAAAATTGTTTGCTGGCAAGAGGTAGTCATGTGATGCAGGGGACAGTTCCAGGCACAAGGAATAGGTTAAAGAAAGGCTTGGCCATTTTGGAGAGCAGAGAGGTAAAAGAAGACCGTATGCCTGAGCTTAGTGAGTAAGATGGTGTTATGAGATGTGGTTGAACCAATAGACCAGAGGCTAGTCATGCAGGACCTAAGGATAATGGGGAGCCATTACACAGATTTAAGCAAATGAATGCTATGTTTTAATGTAAGAAGATTACTCTTGATGGTCATAGCCAACTGGATGGGGGAAGACCATCTGCATGCTGAACCAATTGTCTAGGCAAGCAATAAATGAAAAGCTGGATCAAGATGGTGGCATGCAAGATGGAGACACGTGGATGAACTCAAAATATGTTTTAGAAATCGAATCAACAAAGTCTGCTCCCTGTTAGATGTGGGCCAGAGGTAAAGGAAAAATCAAGAATGACTTCTAGGTTTCTAGGCTTCTAGATGAGCACCTGGTTGGTGTCATCTCCTGAGATGGGGAAGATGTGCACAAACAACAACTTTGGGAAAATTAAGAACTCATCTTAGATGTTAGCTATCTTTGAGACATAGACAGTTGGATAAATGCATCTGGAGTTGAGAAGTGATGTCAGCTTTGAAGAGGAAAAAAAACCCATGTATATCACTGTGTAGACAGTAGTTGGACTACTTTAGGGCCAATTTGCTTACCCTAAATATTTGCCCATCATCCTCAAGACAATCTTAGAGGCAACATATCTTAAATGCATGGCAAATTACTTTTATTGCTTAAAAGGTATCTTAGAGTGCTTACATTGGTTAGTATTTACTGATTGCGTTAGAAGTGGCAGGAACTCTACTTAATATTATCTCATTTAATCTCTGCAATTATATGAGGCATAGAGGACAGATGTGAGCACACTTCAGGGGCAGATGGGTCCTGGAAGCTGAGAATTGAAGTGGTCTCCCTGCAGTCCCACAGCTGGTGTGTGGTAAAACACAGAGTAGTAGCCAGGCTTCCTGACTCCTGGATCATGCTCTTGTCTTCATGACTCCTCTCCTCTCCATAAAAGTCCCCTATCTACTCTCACTGGGGAGCAATGGCTACAGTACTATACTGGTACAGTCGCTGTGTAAGTTGTAACTTGGGGCAACTGCTGAACCCCCTCCAAGCCTCCATTTCTTCAACTATGGGTGATGGCTAATTTTATGTGTCAACTTGGCTGAGTTATGTTGCCCAGATATTTGGTCAAACATTATTCTGGATGTTTTTGTGAAAGTGTTTTTGGAGGTTTTGGAGATTAACACTTAAACTGGTGGACTTTGGGTACAACAGTTTTCCCTTCATAATGTGGGTGAGTCTTACTCAAGCAGTTGAAGGCATGAATAGAACAAAAGTCAGACCTCACCCAAGTAAGAAAAAATTCTGCAATGGACAGCTTGAACTGTAGCATCACCCCTTCCTGGTTTTCCAGCCTGTCAGCCTACCTTATAAATTTTGGACTTGTAAGCCCCACAATCAGGTGTGCCAACTCTTTACAATAAATCTCTTTAGGGGCGCCTGGGTGGTTCAGTCAGTTAAGCCTCCAGCTCTTGGTTTCAGCTCAGGTTATGATCTCAGGGTCATAAGATCAAGCCCTGCATCAGGCTCTACACTGGCCATGGAACCTGCTTGGGATTCTGCGTGTGTGTGTGTGTGTGTGTGTGTGTGTGTATCTCTCTTTCTCTCTCCCTCTGCTCCTCACTCCACTTGTGTTTGCCATAAATAAATAAATAAATAAACAAATAAATAAATAAATAAAATCTCTCTCTCTCTCTCTCTCTCTCTCTCTCTTGACCCATAGCCAATTTGACTGCTTTTCCCTAGGTCCTCATATTTGTTAGCCTGCCCCAGTAGATTGGGGGTTGGTCAGACAATTTGGTCAGAAATAAGGGGGCCTTGCCAGCAAATGTCTATGTGGCAAAGTGCTTTCTCATTTCTGACTATTTTTCTGTGAAAATGGGTGTTTTGATTACTTATCATGGCATGTCAACCCCAGAACTTAAAGGCTTAATACAACCATTGTATCATCTTTCAGAATAGTGCTGTGGGTGGACCGTTCAGCTCAGCAGGTCTTAGTGTCACTCCTGGGGTCCCTCCTGCGGTTTCAGTCAGATGGAAGCTGGGGCTGGAGTGATTGAAGATTTGGCTGGGATGCTGAGACAGCTGGGTCTCTCTGCCTCTCCATATAGCCTCAGGGTCTCTCCCCTCTGCGTGGCAACTCCTGGTGGTCTGTACATGCAGTTTCTCTAGCCCCATAGCCAAGCACCCTGGATGACTGCAGGGCTCCAAAAATGTCCAGAAGGAAGCTTCTAGGCATCCTGAAGGCTTAGGTCCAGAGCTCATGCAAGGATCACTTCTGCCACGTTCCGTAACTTAGAGTCCCAGGCCCAGCCCAGATCACAACTGGGAGGATCTACACAAGGGTGTGAACACTGGGAGATGCAGTTCCCTGGGCACCATCTTTGAAAGCTAGCTCTCCCATACTGGGAAACCTTAGAAAGGACTCCATCTCGCCCCCTAAACATTCTTCCTATAAGATTTCTATAAGATTTCTCTTAATGACTCAACACTTTTCTAATACGCTTAAAAGGATATTTTAACAACACTATGGCAAGACAAGTAAGGGATCAAATTGACAATAACACCAAGAGTCAAAGACTGAGTTGCCAATTTCAGAAACCAGAGTTCTCAACCAAATATGTTCTCCCTAGCCCTACCAGCTCAGCTCCTTGCTTTCACCAATACAGGAATTCCTTCTAGAATTTTCCTCAGGGATTAGTTTTATTCTAGGTTCCCAAGCCCCCAGGCCACTAGATGACAGCCATACAAATATTAGAACTATCCTTCAAAACTGGATTCCAATCATCCGAGGAACCAATGTTTACTTTTAGACTTTAGGATGGGCGACACATCCCCCCTTCTCAAAAAATCAACACAACAATATTGGTCAGAAATCTTTTTTGTCATCATAGGAAATATTTTTAGCTCTTTCAAACCCACAGAAGGGATTTTTTTGTTGCAAATTTAAAGTTAGCATAATTTTATAATAAGTAACATAGTCACATAGTCACAGCTGAAATTTAAAAGTTTCAAAAAGAATTGACTAAGAAATCTCCTTTCCACATCCCTATCTCTCAGATTCATAGTTTCCCCTTTCTCTTTGTCTTTTTCCCAGAGATAGGCTATATTTCCTCTTCCAGAGACCTTATACGCACATATAAACCAATATTCACTCATATTCCTTTTCCAGGGTTTACACAAAAGGGATCACCCCAACATACTGTTCTGCATCTTGTTTTTCTAAATAATCTCAGACATTTGTCTATATCAATGAACAATTTCCTGATTCTTTCTTTTGTGCTAGCTGCATGAACATTCCATTGTGTGCATGTACTGTAATGCATTTAGATATTTCCCTCTTGATGGGCACTTAAGTTCTTTCCAATACTTTGCTATTAGCAAGGTATAATATATAAAATTGTATATGCACCATTCCATATATATGTGGACTTATCTGTGGGATGAATTACTAGAGTTGGTGTTTCTGGGTCAAAATGAGGTCATTTGTAATTTGATGGACAGTGTTAAGTTGCCACCCAAAGATGTATGGTACATTCTCACCAATAATGCATGATTTGTCTATTAATTCCATCCTTGCTAACACTTTCTCTTATTTCTCTTATCTTAGTGTGATTTTATTTTTATTTTTAATGTCTCTTATTATGAATGTAATTGATTATCCACTTTTATGTTCAGGTGTCATCTGTATTTCCCTTTTTGTGTCTGTGTATTTAAATCCTTTTGTTCATTTTCCTTTGGTTACGTTAGTCTTCTTTTTATTTTTTTATACATATGCAGGAAGCTAGCCCTTTGACCAAAGCACAATTTTCCCCCCCATATAATCATTTGTCTTTTTACTTTACTTAAAATAGTTTTGTCAGGCAGAAAATTTTATCTTTATTTTTATGTAGTCAAATTCATCAGTTTCTGGCTTTCATATCATTTTTTAAATAACTTCCAACTTCAAGGGAAAAAATCAATTTGCTTCTTACACTCATTTTATAATATCATTTGTTACATTAAGTCTTTGACTTACATTGCATTTATTTTGGTGCAAAGTGTGAGGCATAGAACCAACTTTTTTTTTTTTTTCTCAAATGCCTACCCAGTTGTCTTAACAGCATTTAATAAATCCCTTATCTTTTCCTCACTGAATTGTGATGCCATCTTTATGACACTATACCTTCCTATGCAGCACAGATTATCATTTTTTGTTGTTGTTTAATCCTTTTATATTTTCTCAAAAGTATTTTAATATTTTCTCCTGGTAGAGCCTACATGGATTCTTATTAAGTTTACTTCTCAATATTTTTCTTGTTCTTGGTCATTACCATTGTAAATGGTTAACTTTTTTCCTATTAGAATCTACTGGCCTTATCTTCGATGATCCTATCTTCTCATCTGTTTTGTTTGTCTATATAAGGCTTTTGATTTCTGTACATATATTTTACATATATTGTTTCTGGAGGAATGTACTTCCATCCCTCTTCAGAGAATTCTTACAATTTTACAAGGAAAATAAGCATTTCAAAGCAAAAAAAAAAAAAATTACTATGTGCACACCGTGGAGCAAAGTACCAGGAGCAAAAACTAGCCCACGTAACAGGTTACAGGAATAGTATTATCAAACTCTTCAGATATTGAAATTACTAGACACTAAATGGAATAGTTATGCTTAGTATATTTAGAAAAATAAAAGACATATTTGTACATACCTGTAGGGGACAGAAGCCACAAAAACAATTCAGGCAGTTTGGAGAATGAACCAAATAGAACCCCTAGAAATAAAAATACAATAATTACAACACAAAATTTAACAGACAGATTTAAGAAAATCAGATTCATCCAAAGAAAAAACTAGTGAAGTGGAAAACAGGCCAGCAGAAATTATCCAGGAAGACAAAGAGATGAAAAAAAAAATGTATGAGTGGATTTGAAGTATGAAGGACAGAAAGAAAAAAGCTAACCTCTATATAATCAGACTTTCAGGGAGAGAGAAGAGAGCCTGGGGATGGGGATTGAGGTCATATTTAAAGAAGAGACTGAAAATTTCCCAGAACCAATGAGAGTGTAAACTATAGAGTGCAGAATTCCAAAAATCCAAAGTAGGTTAGATATACTTTTTAAGAAATGAACAAGTAAGTTAGATAACGGATAGAAAAATGCAGAAGAGCAAAGGAAATAAAAAATATTAAAGGCATTCAGAGGAAAAAATGATTGCTCTTGAAGGAACGATTAAACTGACAGCTAACTTCTTAAGGGCAACAACAGAAGCCTGTAAACAGTGGACTAAGATCTTCAGTGTGGTGAAGACAATCACTGCCAATCTAGAATTCTATACAAGATGAAACTATCTTTTGCAGATGAGGGCAAAAGTAAAGACATTTTGAGAAACAAAGTGGAAAGAGTTGACCACCAGTAGTACCTCTCTAAAGGAAAAGCTGAAAGAGGACCTTCAGACTGAAAGAAAGTGATAATAATTGAAAAGTCTAGGATGCAAAAAGGAATTAAATGGAGACAAGACACATAAACAGACATTTTCAGAAGAAATGCAGCCAACGAAAGTATGAGAAGATATTCAGCATCATTAAATTTCAGAGAAATGAAAATCAAGACCACAATGAGATAAGATTTTTCACTCATTCGATTGTCAAACATTAGAAACTGTCAGACAATATCAAGTGTAGGAGGAAATGTAAATCCACAGCCTTTATTTTGCAATGCTGAGGGGGGTGTCAATGAGAAAACTGTTTAGCCTTATCTCCTAAGTTGAATGTTAACCAATTTGTGATCCAATAATTTGTCCTAGGTTTAAATTGAAGAGAGGGGTGCCTTGACGGCTCAGTCAGTTAAACCTCCGACTCTTGGTTTCATCTCAGGTCATGGTCCTGGGATCCAGCCCTGTATCGGGCTCTGTGCTCAGTGGCGAGTCTGCTTCTCTGCCTCTCTCTCCCTCTCCCTTTCCCTCTGCCCCTCCCTCCACTTGCACACTCTCTCTAAAATAAATAAATCTTAAAAAAAATTGAAGAGAAATTCTTACAATCACAGGAGACATGTGTAGATAATGCTTATAGCAATATTATTTAGCAAAAACATAAGAACAATCCCAAATTCCATCAATAAGAGAATAGGTGAATAACTGTTCTAGTCACATAAACAGATATTATGTAGCAGACAAAACAAATGAACAAAGTAATATGCAGTTGATTGGGAAGTTAAGTCTTAAAAGACTATATCTATGCTGGGGTACCTGGGTGGCTCAGATGGTTAAGTGGCTCTCTTCAGTTCAGGTCAAGATCTTGGGGTCCTAGGATTGAGCCCTATGTCAGGTTCCCTGCTCAGCAGGGAATCTGCCTCTCCCTCTGTCCCTCCCCTTGTTTGTGTTCTCGCTCTCTTTCTCATTCTCAAATAAATAAATAAATAAATAAATAAATAAAATCTTTTAGAAAAGACTATATGCAGGATAACATTCTTTTATAAAAGTTAAAAGGAACTCTGTTATATATGTATATATAAATACATATACACACACATATATATGGAATGCACATAAATGCAATAAAACTGGCTCTTAAAAAGGAAAGTTTGGGGGTGCCTGGGTGACTCAGTGGGTTAAAGCCTCTGCCTTCAGCTCAGGTCATAATCTCAGGGTCCTGGAATCAAGGCCCGCATTGGGCTCTCTGCTCGGCGGGGAGCCTGCTTCCTTCTCTCTCTCTGCCTGCCTCTCTGCCTACTTGTGATCTCACTCTCTGTCAAAAAAATAAATAAATTCTTAAAAAAAAAAGGAAAGTTTGGGAATGATAAACCTGGAGTTTAAGGTGATGGCTACCTTGGGTGAGGGGAAGCAGGAGGAGGAGATGAGGAAATTAATGTGGTTAGACGAGGCTATAGCCAAGATCCTGGTATTTGTGTTAGGGAGTAGATTTACAGGTGCTAATTATCTTATTAAAAAATAACCAATAGATTAGGTCAAAGAGCATCACCTAAGGACCAATATTGAGAGTATGCTATGAACCAAAGACTAGACTTAACCCAGTTCTGTTCATCTAAGTTCCACAGAAAGAAAAATCAAATTAAAATACAAACTAAGGGTCAGAGAGAGGAAAGCAAAATTAGGAATTCGTAAAAACAGCAACAGAGTAAGATTTTCCCAGCTACTAGGAAAAAAGAAGTATGATGAAAAGAGAGTCAAATCAGAAAGGGGAAAAAAAATGTGACAAGAAGGAAGGCTATTATAGCAAACAGAAATCTAGACATATCAATAGTTAAGTGTCAAGGAATAGATGCATTTGTTAAAAAATGAAGATTGACAGAGTAAATAAAATAAAATGAAGTTACTGCTCAGAATTTAAGCACTGTGAAAAATAAGCAATATTGCAACAGAAGGAATGATCCACGTATAAAATAATGAGGAAGGGAACTGTGAAATTTGCAACCCACTTTACCTCCAGACATCACTTTGGAAAGTCCCGCTTTATATAAAGTCTCCACCTACCCACCTGCTGTTGCATCCAATCCCCAGCCCCAACCGCAGTAATAACTAATAGGTCTTGGCTAGCTACGCACACCTGTGGCTGCCTTATAACTGAGAAAACCTTGCAGCAATCATTCACATTCTTTCTAGAATGAGTTTAGTTTGACATTCTCTGATAAGGGGAACAAGAGAAGGTGCTGGCTTAATTCAGTATGGGGGAAAATTATATGTGTGTAGATGCTTAATAATCCAAGCATGAATGCTCAGCACAAGGACAGTTGTATATGACCGAGGAGGTATACAGTGGAGGCTGTGGTAACCACTCTAAAATCCTCTTCAGGATCAAGGCACTTATTTCCCCCAGATTCCATGAATATGGGATGCTGATGGCTTACAGCCAAGTCCCTTCCCAAGACTGGTCTTCTGCCAAAGGTTATGCCCCCCTTCCTGGGGGATCAAAGTGTTGGTGTCAAAGGGCCAGCCCTCCTGCCCCAACCCAGGATCGCTCTCAAGGGCCATTCAAGTTTCAGCACTCCTTGAGACATCAGCTCTTGCACCAATGCCGCAGATCAACTTCCCCCTCCACCCAATCCTGCTCCCTCACTCTTACAGATGTTGCTGAGAGCACTCCTACTCTCTTAGGATCCCAACTGGTTTAATATCAATTGGGTGCTCTGCAGTTTAATTCTAATGCTAGTCACCTGCAACTAGCACAGACCCCCTGCCCAACCCTCTCCCCCCGACCTGCCCATCCAAACAGGTTGAAGCCAAGATCCTCCACAGGACTCCCTCATTGCACATCTCCCTGGCCACAGGTCTCAGGAGTCTCTCCACTACTCACAATTCTGACCAGCTGGCCACAAACTCGGGGTGCTCATGACCTTCTCAGTTTTGATCATTTGTTAGAATGACTCCCAGAAATCAGGAAGTCACTCTTCTTAGTACATTTTCATTATAAAGGATACACATGAGGAGTACCAGCCAAATGAAGAGACACATAGAGTGGGGTCTGGGAAGGAACACAGAGTTTCTGTGTCTTCTCCTCATGAAATCAGGATGCATCCCCCTCCTGGCACATCGGTGTGTGATTTATGATGGATGATTACCAACCAGGAAGCTCCACTGAGCTTCGGGTCCAGAGTTTTTTTAGGGAGTTTCATCACATTGGCATGGTTGGTGAAATCACTGGGCAAGAAATCATTTTCCAGCTCTCCTCTCCTCTCTGGAGGTCTGGCTAGCTCAAATTCCCAGCCTCCTAATCATGTGCTTGGGTGACCCACCTTCCTGGTGACCAGCCCCCATCCTGAAGCTAAGTAGGGACCCCTCTAAGTCACCTCATTAGCATAACAAAGACACTTCTGACACTCTGGAAATTCCAGTTTCTGAAGCCTTGTGCCAGGAATCTGGGACAAACAGACAAATTTCTATAACAACTCCCTACAAACACCCACACACATAAATCTCCTGTCTTAGAGCCTGTTTCCAGAAAACTTGACTGAAGAGTTTCTACCAACAGTGGTTCTAGGAAATGCAAGTGCTCTTTCAGTCTCTGACGTGTACTGTGGAGAGCTGGAATCGCCTACACTGGGTTCAGCTTGGCCAATATAACCGAGGCTAGCGTTTGGGTTACCCCATGGTAGCACCTGCTGCTGGTGGCCTGGTGGCAGCGTTCTATCAGGGGGCATATAAAACAGTCTTGGACCTGGGATGGTCCTGACTGGTTTAGTTTTGGCTACTAACCATAATGACTAAAGGGAAGGAGTACTGGGCTTTTGTTTCTGTCTAGTTTACATTTTCTGATTCCCCCCCTTACCAGCAGCCACATATCTGCGTGCTTCTGAGTGTCTTGGACATTCAGGTTTGGTACGTGAATATGTTCCAAGTTCCAGGTCCCCACTATATGTATACTGCTCTTCACCCCAGCTCTCCAAGCCAGACTTCTCCCCTGTGTTGCATCTGGGGCACCCAACTCACATTGTATCCAGATGTCCCAGACATTTCAGACTCAACATGTCTAAAAAAGTTAAACCTTCTCCACAAAAATGGCCATCGCTTTCCTTGACCGTCATCTATGCCATTATCTCAGCCAGGACCTTGGTGTCACCCTTGGCTTCTATGACTCTCTCTCCTCCAGCATACATCCATCACCCTATCCAGAGTGCTTCACAGAATTCCCCCTTCTCCATCTCCATACCACTGCTGTAATGGTAGTCTTCCTCAACTCTCTCTCTCTCTCTCTTGCGCTGGAAGGAAACACTTCAATTGTGTGCCTTCCATCACTTTTTTCTTCTTAAATCCCTTCTCTATACAGACTTGAGAGCAACATACTGAAATTATAGATTCAACAGTCTCTCTTTCACCTTTATTTTTTGCACTAAAAAATATAAGGAGCAATTGGGTGGTTCAGTCAGTTGAGCGTCCAAGCCTTGATCTCAGGGTTGTGAATTCAAGCCCCATGTTAGGCTCCATGCTGGGCATGGAACCTACTTAAAAAAACACTTTATAGATGTGCCTGGATGGCTCAGTTAGTTAAACATCTACCTTGGACTCAAGTCATGATCCCAGGACCCTGGGATCCAGCCCCACGTCAGGCTCCTGGTCAGTGAAGAATCTGCTTCTCCCTCTCCCTCTGCCTGCCATTCTGCCTACTGTGCTCTCTCTCTCTGTCAAATAAATATATAAAAATTAAAAAAATATGAAAAGTCTCTGTAGTATTTCCCCCCTGTTTTATTCAGTATACATCTCCTCGCCTTTCTTCTAAGAACTGCCCTTCCTCCAACTCCCTAAATAAAGTCTGGTCCCCCACGCAGGAGCTGCCATTTTCTCAGGCCACAGTTAATTGGTCCCGTTTCAGAGTTTTTCCCTAGAGTTTTGGACTCAGGCTCCAAGTATCTTATTGACCTCTCTCTATGGTTGGAGATGTAAGATGTAAAATTTGTTAAATTTGGTGGCCACACATCTTGCTTTGGTGATTAGAGAAGCAAATGCACCTAGTAAGAAGAGAAAGAAGCAAGAGTGGAGGGACACACACAAAGATGGAGAGGAAGCATTCTGTAGTGGTGCTGTTTCCTTACACAAATGAATCATACCATACATGTTTTTCTTCCATTTTTTTTCATTTAACAATATATCTTGGGGATCTTTCCATTTTATTTCTTATGAGGGTACTGTGTTCTTTCAATAGCTGCCTGATGTGTAATAGTCTGAATGTACCACAGGTCATGCACCTATTTCTAGCCAATATGTAGACTGTTCCCAATCTCTTGCTGTTACATAGAATGCTATAACAAGTATTCTTGTATAAATACGTGTTTTTTTGTAGAAGAGAGTCCTAAAAAGGGACTAATAACTCCCATTTGCTCAAACTCTCTAGTATTTCCAAGATAAAATTCATGCTTCTTAAAAGGGTAGACTCTGCTACCTCCATTTTTCACCCTTGCCCTGTCCTTCAGCAATACAAATTGCTTGAAGCTTTTAGCTTTTTGTTCCTCTAATGCCTTTCTTTGCTCTTTTTTAAAAGATTTTATTTATTTATTTGTGAGAGAGAGAGAGCGTAAGCAAGGGGAGCAGCAGGCAGAGGGAGAAGCAGGCTTCCCTCTGAGCAAGGATCCCAATGCGGGACTCAATCCCAGGACCTCAGGATCATGACCTGAGCCAAAGGCACACACTTAACCAACTGACTAAGCCACCCAGGCACCCCATCTTTCTTGGCTGTTGCTACACCTGGAATGAATGTTTCACCTCTCTCTGCGTAGTTCATTCCTATTCATTCTCTATCCTTCAGTTCAGGTGTCTGTCCCTTGAGGGAAGTGCTCTACACCACCTTCATCATTGCATGTGCCTCTTTCCATCTGATTTATTTATGAATAAGCCTGTGTTGGCTGATGGATGATGAATTCCTCCAGGTTAAGAACTTAGGACAGTCCTTGTGCCTTACTGTTTTTAGATCAAAGTGCTGAGCCCAGTGTCTAGAACACAGTGTGTGCTCCCTTACAATAGAATGAATGAAGGTCTACACTCATAAATTTATCAAGCTCACCCACACTCCTCTTCAACGGTAATGGATCTGGTAGGTTTCTTTTTCTCTAATCAATAATAACACACCACAAACACACAGACACTTATGCACACTCACATCAACCACAGTATACAGATTAATGCATTGCCTTAGTTTTATATTTTCTTCTGGTTGTCTAGTCAATTGCCTTAGTTAAGGTTTTCATTATTGAAAACAATAATGGTACTAATAGCTGTCATTTATGGTGTCCCCCTACCTGTTCCAAGCCCTGGAATAAATGACTCATCAGATCATCTCCAAACCTTGTGGGTCTGAAGGGTAGGCACTATTATTTCCATTTCACAAATACTAAGCCCAAGAGGTTAATACCACAAGCAGGATCACAAAGCTCAAACAACAGCACAACCACAACAAACGATCCAGTCCTAGAACCTGCATCTATGAGAACTGAAAGCTCATTCTCTTGTCCTAACCAGGCTCTCTCAGAGTGTTTTTAATCCATAATAGGGGCTATTGACTCAGGCTCCCTGGTGTAAGAGCAAGACTCACAAATTTAAACCTACTTGGGAATTGCAAATACACTTTCATTTATTGCTGCTATAATCAAAGAAGGAGATTTTGCTTAAATACTAAGGTTTGGGGGTAGAAGTATAAATAAAAATAGTTAATGAATATTCTACTTGTTCTTCTGACCCCGCTTACATTAACCTGCATTAAATTTTTAGCTGGATTATGTTCTCCAAAGGCTCTCATTACACTTTACATATGTTACTTTGAATTTCAATACTAAGCTAATTTCCAACAATAATTACCTATAGTTATAAGTTACCCCTAGGGAATGTCTAATATTCAATATCAGCAAAACACACACAAAGTCACCCCTGGGATTGTTTAGACTTTTCTTTTCACAATTGAGATCTACAAAGTTGCAGTGATACACTAAATTGCACCCACCTCAAAAGGGATTTTGAAAGTATATACATCCAAGAAGTGTACTTTGAGGTGGTATAGCATAATTTCAGTGGTTAAGCACATTTGGCTTTAAAGGCAAGCAAATGTACCCTCTGGTAAGTTCTGTGATCGTGAGCAAAATGCTTAACTTCTCTGAGTCTCAATTTTCTCTTCTAAGTCAATGTGAGGGGTTTTGTTTGTTTGATTGTTAAGGTAAGGGCAACTTCTCAGGTTCAGAAATAGCTGCTTTTTGCTATTTGAAATTTTAATTAATAGTTAATTTATGATACATATTTGAAAACCTAGCTTTCCTTAGTCCTTGAATTTAACTTAAAATGATAATTTATATCTAAATACAGAAAATCTCAATAATCACTTTTATGATGGCTTTTGATTACTGTTTAGTCAACTCAAGCTGAACAGACAAAACTTCAAACAATCAGCACCACTTACAACTTAATTAAGCAACTTAAACTCTATTTATAAATTTAATATATTTTGAGTCTTCTTTTTAAGACCTTCAAATGTCTGCCTTTTTAGCCAAAATCTATGAACTCAAGTCTTGTAAATTTAATAAGTGAAATATAGTGATTTTTCAAGTTATTATAAATATTATAAACAATAAATACACAAATATTTCAATTTTATTAAACCTAACATGAAGGTAATAGTACTATGGATTTTATTTATTTCCTCCTATTCAAACTCAATTCTTAACCTTTCTGGAGTTAAAAGATTCCTGGCTACATAAGCAAGGGCCCAGACAAATTGTAGTAACTGTCCTAAGAGAACTGAGGTTACTATCTTTTTTTTTTTTTTTTAAAGTTTTTACTTATTTATTTGATAGAGAGAAACACAGCTAGAGAGGGAACACAAGCAGGAGGAGTGAGAGAGGGAGAAGCAGGCTTCCGGCCAAGCAGGGAGCCCTATGTGGGGCTCAATCCTGGGTCTCCGGGATCATGACCTGAGCCGAAGGCAGTCGCTTAACCAACGGAGCCACCCAGGCACCCCTGAGGTTACTATCTTGACCAAGTAAAAGACCGAAGACTAGAGATCCAAGACCAGGAAAAGAAATCTGTTGGTTTTGTATATCCAGGAAAGCTCTCCCCAACAACTAGATGAATTCATTTCTATGGCTGCAATATGAAGGATTCAAGTCTACTTTTCAAGTAGGTTGGTCTTCTGAGCACAAGATACACCATCATCTAATTATTTCATCTATACTCACCTACATGGTTTGAGTCTAACTTCTTTCAATAATCTTTACAATAATCTCTTCATTGCCTGCTCGAATTCTGCTTTCAATTTTTATTTTTATTTTATCTTAGCCATCCTGTTTGATAGGGCATAAGTCCTTTTGTTGGATGCTACATATCCCCTATACTTCCATATAGTTCTTTAGCCACAAAACCAAAGTCATGCTAATATCAATCTAATCATTTTAGCACCTCTTCCATAAGGCTATTTTGAAGACTAAATTAGCTCAATGAATGCTAAAAGACTTAGCACATTGCCCAGAACATAATGCACACTTAACAAGCTATTATTATTTTGGGGTGTTTCACTACAAAGACTTTTATCCAGTTGTTGAATTTTAGTTAAAATAACACATATTGAGTATAATGCTAAGTGAAGTAAGTCAGTCAGAGAAGGACAAATACCTATGATTTCACTCATATGTGGAATTTAAGAAACAAAACACACAAGCAAAGGGAAAAAAGTAAGAGAGAGAGAGAGATAAATCAAGAAATAGACTCTTAAATATGGAGAACAAACTGATGGTTACCAGAGGGGAAGGGGATGGGGGCATGGGTGAAATAGGTGATAGGGATTAAGGAGGGCACTTATCATGATAAGCACTGGGTGTTGTATGGAAGTGTTGAATCACTATATTGTACACCTGAAACTAACATAACACTGTACGTTAACTAACTGGAATTAAAATGAAAAACTTAATTTAAAAGCATAATAAGGGGCACCTGTGTGGCTCAGAGAGTTAAGCCTCTGCCTTCGGCTCAGATCATAATCTCAGGGTCCTGGGATTGAGCCCGGGATGGAGCTGCATCGGGTTCTCTGCTCAGCAGGGAGCCTGCTTCCCCCTCTTTCTATGTCTGTTTCTCTGCCTATTTTTGATTTCTTTCTCTGTCAAATAAAAAAAATAAAATCTTTTTAAAAGCATAATAAAATGACATATAATTGTAGTTGAAAAAGTCATATACAATATCATATCATCCATTTCCCACCAAAGTCTCACTAAAGTAGTAGTAAAAAGATGTTTAAAACAGCATAAGCCTATGAGCACAGAATTGTTTAAAGACAGAAGAGATTATATTTCATGAATCAAGAAATCAACTGATTAATCTATTAAGAGGTAAGACACAGAGCTGTTGACTGGGAGTGTCAGCTACAGTTGAAGGAATGGGTACCTTCTAGAAATAGAGAGATTAATAAAACTTCAGAAACAAATACTGAGAGTCTTCCTTAGAAGCCTTACCCTCCTACCTTCTCTGGGGTAAGCAACCAACTCAAAAATAGGCCTAAAGATTCTGACATCTGAGTTTGATAACATCCACTCACAAGCACGGAACTTCCAATCAACTTCTAGTGTTGAGTGGACAGCTAAGGAGTCCCACACATTCGAAGAAGGCCTCTAATATGAAATTCAAAGACCAATATAGCAGGAAAAAAACTTAGAACATAAAAGTTGAAAAAAGAAAAAGAAAAAAACTAGGAACTAGTACTCCATCAAAATTAAGGAATAGATCAGTGACATGGAAGCACTGGAATCCGGGTAAAAAAGAAGCCAACAGAAAACACATGAAGGAAATCCCTGAGATAACGGCAAAAGTATCCCAACCCAACAGTTATGCAGCAGGCTTGGAGGGCAGCCAGTTGAGATTCAAGCAGTTCAAATTGTTCCAGGGAGGTTTTTTCCAGAAACAAAAAACAAAAATTGATGAAACATCAAATGTTCTGAACATATGGTGAAGAGATTTACACAACTGGGATATAGAGTTGGGGCAAGTATTTAGAAAATAAAATACTTGTCATTTCAGGGAAGGTGGAAGGCTCTACAGAAAAGACAAAGTTCTGATATATATACTGTAAAACACAGCTGTGAAAAGCAAGGTAATATTTTCATTAGGACCCAAGAGAGCTTAAGAACTAGAGGCATGGGTGGGTTCTGAAAGGCAGTGTGAGATATGGGTAGACATGAGAGTGACTGGTTTAAAGTTAGGCCTCCAGATCCACTCACTTACCCTGTATTTTCACGTAAATCCCCTTCCCCAGCTCAGCAGGTGATGGAGATGCATCCTCCTGAGTAACTGGTCCAGAGATACTCTGAACTTGGGGTCATCAAGATAGCTGAGAGGGAGAAGAGGAAAAGGGTAAGACATAGGGTCAGCCAGAAGTCCCTATACTGAATGGTGAGATACTCAATCCCAAGTCCCTCCACCACCCACCTCCCTGCATAAGTTCCCAGATGCTGGCAGCCAGGTCTATATCCACACCAGGTAGGAGATTAGGTATTTTCTTCTCTGAACCAACACATCTGAGAGGAAATACACAGAGATACAACAAGTCTATAGTCCCTTAAGAAATGGGCAGAGATGCCTGAGCATTAAGCCACTAGCTGATAAGCCACACCCATACAGTGTTTCTATACCTTATTCTAATTATGGATCAACAGCTAAGAACAAGCAGACATTGGAGGGACTCTCTTACCTGAGAGAGACCAAAATAGTTAGAGCAGAAAAATAGAACTTGGAATAAAGGGACAATTTTAAAAGACCCCCCCAAAAAAAGTAGAATAAAATTTAAAAGGAATTAAAAAAAATATCCTAAGATATCCTTAAAGAAATAAGACATTTCATCCATTAAAAAGGAAAAAAATAGAGGTGCCTGGGTGGCTTAGTTGGTTAAGCATCTGACTTCGGCTTAGGTCATGATCTCAGGGTCCTGGGATCGAGCCCCACATCAGGCTCTCTGCTAAGTGAGGAGTCTGCTTTTCCCTCTGGCCCTCCCCTCCTCCCACTCATGCTCTCTCTCTCTCTCTCTCAAATAAATAAAATCTTTTTTAAAAAAGGAAAAAATATTATAAAAATATTTTTTTAATATTAAAAATAACACAACAAAATTTAAAGAGAGAAAGAGAAGGTCTGGAAGATAAAGTTGATGAAAACTCAAGTAGATTACTGCAAGTAGATCAAAAAGACCAAGAGATAAAAAGGAGGAGAAATGAAAAGAGAAAAGCTGGTCCAGCAACCATATACAGAAAGTATTACAGAAAGAACAGAAAAAAAATAAAAGAGAAAAGTATGAAGAAAATAATAAAAGAAAAAATCCAGAACTGAAAGATATGGGTTTTCAGACAAAACTCCCATGGAAACAGTTTACCAGGGCATTTCATGATGAAAATTCAGAAATTTACTGATAATGATCCTAAAACCTTCAAAATAAGAAAAAGGAAAAATAGGTGTTGTCATAGAATGGGCTTTTCCACAGTAATATTTCTAGCAATGCTAGGGAGCAAAGAAGACATTTCTTCAAAATTCAGAGAGATACTGATTTCTAAATTAGAATTCTATAGTCAGCCAAGCTATCAGCCAACACTTTCAAATACGCAAGGACTTAAAAAATTTACCTCCCATGCTGTTTCTCAGGCAGCTACTGAGGCTGTGCCACACCAAAACAAGAGAATGAACCAAAAGAAAGGAGGACAAAAAACAACAACAACAACAACAACAACAACAACAAAAAAACCAAATCAGAGGCAGAAGATTCAGTATGAGAAGAGATGAACTGAGTCCTCAGCTGTCAGGCGTGCACTGGACAAGGCACAACCATTCTAGAGCAGAACAGTAGAGATGGATCCAGAAGGAAAGGAACCAGTAAGAT
Organism: Spilogale gracilis; assembly: GCA_004023965.1. NCBI lineage: Eukaryota > Metazoa > Chordata > Mammalia > Carnivora > Mephitidae > Spilogale > Spilogale gracilis. Next base: position 147,036 of record PITA01000738.1, read on the forward strand.
TCCTGATATGTTTCACATGTAGAAAACACTAAGACTGAGCAAGTTTTTGAGATTCTATTAATGAGGTCATAAGATCCTATGAAAATCTGGGCTCTTGCTTTTCATTTACTGAACTTTCTATATTCCTAACACTAACCATTAAAAAGGTGTCAAAGGAAGTAATTGGGGTGCAGTAATAAACAGAGTTATATAGTTAAACTGATGTGAGTTAGCATACATATTTATTCAATCAACAAAAATTGACGGATAGACCTATGTCATAAAGACAGAAGGAAGGATGAATGTAAGACCAGGGAGAACTGCGAGGACAGTGGGAAATAAGAGAAATCGGTTTCCTCCTTCCATAAAAACAATTCGGGATTTGACTTCCGGTTAGGATGTAGAAGTTGTAAGATATCTAACAATAAAATAAGATGGAGAAGCTCCAAAGCCACGGTTTTACTGAACACATTTGAAGGCTGAGAATATAAGGAAACCTGAATGAACTAAAATCCAGAAAGTAATGAGACCTTCACAGGACTGAAGAGACTTATGCTTGCTCTTGTTTCTGGTAGAGCATCAGGAGACATAAGCCACCACAAAACAAAAGGAGGAAAAAGCCAGCTGAACTGGTAACAATAAGCCATCATGAGTGGACTGCCATAATAGATTAGAAACTTGAGGATTCCCCAGCAGAAGGCCAGGCAAGAGCTCTGAGAGAAACTGCCTCTGAGGCTTGTTAAGTCTTTCCTAAGCATAAGGCAGTTACTGCAGAAGCCTGGGAATGGGGAATGAGAAACCCACTTTAAATATAAAGACTCACAAAGGCTAATAGTAAGAGGCTGAAAAGAGATACGCTACTCACCCCAGTAGAAAGAAAGCTGGAGTGGATATATTAATATCAGATGAAATAGATTTCAAAGCAAAGAATTATAACTTAGGGATTTTAAACAATCATATATAATGAGTTAGGAGTGAATCTGTCAAGATAATATATTACTCCTAAATGTTTATATGCCTCATAACAGAGCTTTAGTGCACATGAAGCAAAACTAACACAACTTTGACTTCAAGGGGGAGTAGACCAACCCATAAGTACAAACAGGGATTTTAATACCTGCCTCTCAAAAAGTGATAGAATAAGTCCACAGGAAATCAGTAAGGATAGAGAAAAGTTGAACAGCGACATCAACCAACTTGACCTAATTGACATTCATAAAACACTCTACTCAATAGTAGAAGACACATTATGTTAAATGCACCTGGAACCTTGCCCAAGATAGACCTTATTTAAGGTCATTAAACACATCTCAGTAAATGTAAGAGATCCAAACTATCCACATCTGTTCTCTTATCACGGAATAATTAAATTAGAAGTCAATAATGACAAATGCCTGGAAAAATCCCCAATTATTTGGTAACAAAATAATACACTTCAATATAACCTGTGTGCCAAAAATAAATAAAAATAAAAATTAGGAATTATTTTGTAATATGATGGAAATCCAATATAACAAAATTTGTGGGGTGCACCTAAAGCAGTGTTTTTAAAAAGTGTATAGCTTTAGTTGCTTATATTAGGGAAATGTAAACTCAGTGTTTTGAGTTCCCACCATAAAAAAAAATAGAAAGAACAAATTAAGTGCAAAGAAAGGAGAAGCGGGGAAATAATATGCAGAAATCAACGAGATAGAAAACAGACAATAGAGAAAAATCAACAAAGTAAATAGTTTTGTTTTAAGTTAATATCAGTTGATAAACTCATAGCTAGACTAATCAAGAAAGAAAGAGTGAAAAATTAGCAATATCAGGAATGAAAAAGAGGACATTTAAAGGTTCAAAGTAGATATTAAGAATAATTTTATACCAATAATTTCAGTAATTAGGCAAAAATAACAAATTTCTTAAAAACTACATCCTCCCAAAGGAATACTAGGAGAAACAGAAACTGTGAAGAATTCTATGCCTATTAAAGAAATTGGATTTATAATAAAACACCTCCTCACAGAAAACCTCTGGACTCAAATGACTTCACTGTTAAATTCCATCAAACATTTACAGAAGAAATAGTACCAATCTGATACGAATTATTTCAGAACTTACAGGAGACAGGAGAATATTCCCCAACAGTTTACAAGACCAGTATAATCTTAACATCAGAACCTGGCAAAGCTATTATGTGGAAAGAAAACCAAAGACCAACACTATATGAATATAGACACAGAAAACTCTTTCAGAATATTAATAGCTCGAATCCAGAATATTTTCAAAGAATTATACATCATAGCCCAATGGTTAGTTTAACATTCTAAAATTAATCAACATAATTCACCATATCAACAGACTAAAATAGAAAAACTGTATGATCATCTCAATAGAGGGGGAAAATTGACAACATTCAATACCCATTCATGATTAAAACAAAAACGAACAGACACAGCTCAGCAAACTAGGAACAGAGGGGAACTTCCTCAGCTTGATAAAGGGAATCTACAAGGCCCTACAATTTAACATTATATTTCATAATGAAGGAATGAATGTAATTTTACCCCTAAAAGCGAGAACAGGCAAAGTCCTTTCAACATCATAGAAAGAGTTCTAAACCAGTGAAACAAGCCAGGAATAAGAGGAGAAAACTGGAAAGGAAGAAGTAACTCTGTCTTTATTGTGATTTCAAAAGATAATTCCGAAAATTTAAAGAAATTGAAAATACCAAACTACTAAAAAATATGGATAGAAATTCAGGAAAAATTAAGACATTAAATGATTCAGGAGTGGGGAGTGTTGGGAGTAATGCACTACTTTTTGCTTTAGAAGCTTTGTAGCATTTTTTGATTTTTAAAAAACAAAAAACTCTATTTTGCTTTTTTTTTAAGATTTTTTTTTTTTAATTTGACAGAGAGAGAGATCACAAGTAGGCAGAAAGGCAGGCAGAGAGAGAGGAGGAGGCAGGCTCCCTGCTGAGTAGAGAGCCCGATGAGGGCCTCAATCCCAGGACCCTGAGATCATGACCTGAGCTGAAGGCAGAGGCTTTAACCCACTGAGCCACCCAGGCGCCCTGTTTTGCTTTTATGAAAACATAAATTAAGAGAGAGAGAGACAGAGAGAGAAGCCCCAGTAAGCATTGACTTCAACTCCAACTAATTCTTCAAAGATAATTTCTTTATTTAATAAAGATCTTTCCCCTGACTATTCCCTTAGTAAATTAAAGTGTTGGCTGAGCTTCACCCTCTTTGAAAACAAAGCTTATAAAATCCAGAAGTACTTAAAAATGCAAGCACATTTTCATTTATTAATAGACTGCAATCAGGGTTTGAAATAAAAATAAAAATGTAAATTTTCGGCATAATTAATGAGCTTTAAAATTATTTTTCCCCATGACAAGAATTATTTTTGTCTCTTAGCCCAAGGGCAAGCCTCCACGCTGACACAAAGAGTTTGTTAATAGTACCTATGTACACAAACGATCACTTATTGTTCTGGTTATTTAGCCCATCAGCTAAACATTTAGCAAAAACACAATTTATGGATATTTATAGTTTTGAGATTTGTTTTAAAGGACTTCACCCGACCAGAAAAATTCCATATAGGCTTTACACTTACGCTACCCATCCCAACTCTGAGTATCCATTCTGTCTCTTCTTTCACGCACATTAAATGGACAGAGACAGGTCAAGCATCTTTCTGAGCACAGACACTAAGTTCATTCAATCCCAGGCCAGAGGCAGAATCCAGGAAAAGGAAGAAATAATGCACTTGAATTGAGAGACCGAATACTCGTTGGGCTCACTTGCCCAGTTCCTTTGACTAGTCTGACTGCTTACGTTAGGAACCAATCTGTTGTTGCACTCAGTATACAAAGCCCATGGTCTGTGTGTTTTGCTTTGTATCTATGTATCCTGAAAAATTGTTCCCAAATTAATTCATAATTAACATTTTATATAAGAAGTCAATAGGCGGCACTTACTCAATATCTACCCACATTTCAAGGGAAGCTTCCCATTAACAAGGAGCAGAATTATCCCCCCAGGGAAGTGTATATAAAACTCAGGCTGTCTCTCAAGAGAAAAAGGCAGAAATGCAGTAGAGCAGGGTGGACACATTTTGGGAGCCCAGCACCCTCGGCAGAGTGTTGACTGGTGTCCAGTGGGACCATTGTGAGTGGAAGATGTGTAATGTTAAGTCTAATGAGTGCTGCGGAAGTGGAACTTTGAAAGGTTAAATATGATGCCCCTGGGACCCATTTCAAAACAGAGCTTTTCAGCTTAAAGTTCTCCTCCTCGGAGACCACGCAATCTAAAATAGGTGCCCTATTATTCCAGATCCCTGCACCCTTTTCAGCTCTTTCCTGGCATTCATCACAAAGCACAACTATTAATTCTTTTTGGTTTGTCTCCTTCCCTAGAATATAAGTTCCACGAGGTCAGAGCCATTGTTTAGCTTGTTCAACACTCCACGTTCAGAGCCTGGCGAAAGGCCTGGCATGCACCAGGCTCTGCCTCATTCAGAATATGGGATTTATAAAGTCTGACCTGGAAATTCCGTATTCAGAATGTGTTTCTGTTGTTTGTTGTTGCATTTTATCCAGAGTCCTATTCTTCAAAGGACACTCCCAGTGAGAGTTCATAAAGAAGCCAATGTCGTGCCTGGTGTCTGGCAGGGGAATAGATGCCCAAGTTAGTCGTTGCTTATTTGATAATCTTGTCTGGCATAATCCAGAAAGTACCCTCTGGACCTGAGATGGTTTGTCTTTTAACACGGAAATTGGAAGCTACAGTAGGCAGAGGCATATGGCATGTGATTCATTCACTTGAGCTGTTACTTCACTTAGGCATTCATTCATTCAGTCCCATTTACTCATTCATATATTCATGCCATGTACTTGTTCACTATACATTAATCAAATATTCATAAGTGCCTGGTGCTGTGCTACAATTAAGACATAAATTGTACAAGAAGAGGGATATCTGATAGAAACCAGTGTGGTGGATTAGAATAGCTCAGTAGTGCCCCCCAAAAGAGGTGTATTGGTTACTCCATTTCTGTTCTGTGAGTTAAGGTTTCAGAGTGTTGAGTTTCAGAACTGAAACCAGATCTTTTTTTTAAAAAAAAGATTTTATTTATTTATTTGACAGAGAGAAACATAGCTAGAGAGGGAACATAAGCAGGAGGAGTGAAACCAGATTTTAAAGGAATACTTCTTTATCTACCAGGAATTTTTAGGCTTAACACATTTTATTGATGGTACCTGGGCTGCCTTTTTCATAAGCCAATGAAAATCAAGGAGGGTCTTGGTTTGAGGCAGCCCTGCCCGAATGGGGCTTTGGGAGACTTATACACACACTGACAAAGACTCAGGATAAGTAACTTACACTGTCTAAATATTATTTGGAAAGCTATGTTCATCTATAAGATAGGAATATAACTGGAAGAATACTATCAGTAAATCATTATGAAATATACTGAAGCCAGGGACAACCTCAAATGACAGAATATTATCACAATGAGGCTTCCAGGGGCAGATAGTAATATAACTGTTTAATCAGAAAGAAAAATGCATTATCTTTCTAAATGGGAAAACCCAAAGAAAAAAATAGTAGCATGAAGCCTCAAAGCCACCACCATACGCTGCCTCCTCTGGCCACATAGTTAGAAGATCCACAAGAAGAAGAAGAGAAAGAAGATGGGCAGTCCGGGCTAAGGCTCTCCCTTTGGAGTTTACTTCTTACTTGGGCTGTTGACATTACAAGAACTTGAGTCAGTGGTGGTAGTTCATGGCTATGAAGGAAGTTAAGGGAGTTAAATTCTGAGCAAAGCCAAGGACAGTTGTGTACAAGCCTGAAGTAAGTACAAAAAGACTTGAAGACTTTATCTCCGAGACTGAAGAGAAAATGTAGAAAAGATTAAGAATCTTTACATGAATGATAACTATTCAAGACTGGTACCTTCAAATACTTATGTAAACACAGGAACTATAAGATCACAAACTCTTCTGCTCAATTTCAGTTCAAAAGAGGTAGACAGAGGGACACAGGGAGAACCTACAATAAGTCAGCTATGGTGGTTAACCTAGCAGGCATTATTCCTGCCCTTGTGGCACTTACTGTCCTACCAGAATGGCTAAAACAATAAGGTAAAAACCAAACAGTGTCAAGGGTCATACGTACAATACTGCTGGGAATGTAAAATGGTACAGCTACTCTTGAAAATGGGTTAGCAGCTTCTCCTGACACTAAGCATGCAACTATCATACATCCCCCAAATTGCCCTCCTGGGCATTCATCTGAGTGAAGTAAAAACTTAGGTTTATATGAAAATCTATATATGAAAGTTTATAGCATAGCTATACTAGTCCAAAACTGGAAATAACCTAGATGTCCTCCCACAGGTGAAGAGTTAAACTGTGGTGTACCCATATCATGGAATACTATTCAGCAATGAAAATGAACCAACTATTGATACACAACAACTTGCATGAATCTTCAGAGTGATGTTAGAAAAAAGGTTTTTATTTTAAATAATCCTGAAGGGTTATATACCATATAATTCTGTTTATATAATATTCTTTTTTTTGCATTTTTGATTGAAATATATTTGACATATAACATTGTATAAATTTAAGCTGTACAATATGTTGATGTGACACACTTAAATATTGTAGTAGGATCACCACTGAAATAGTAGTTACCTCTATCACATCATGAAATTATAATTTGTTTTTGGTAGTGGGAATCATTTGGGCCTATTCTCTTAACAGGTTTAAAAAATACCATTCAATACTGTTGTCTATATTCATTATACTTTGCACTAGCTCTCTTTGACGTATTTACCTACTAGCCACAAGTTAGATAGCATTTTTGAAATGAAAAATTATAGAGGTGGAAACAGCAGTTGCAGTGGTTAAGGAAGGGGCAGGGGCAGGACAGAAGAGGATGTGCCTATAAAGGGAACCATGAGGGGACCTGTACAGTGGTAGACAGCTCCTGAATCTTGATGGTTTCAATGTCAATCTCTGGAATGAAATACTGTGATTGTTTGGCAAGGTGTTACCACTGGGGGAACTGGAGAGAGGTACAAAGATCTCTCTATATTTCTTATAATTGCATGGCAATTACAACGACCTCAAAATAAAATTTACTGGAAAAAAAAACAAAAGAAAGCAAAACTGAACAAAATTAACACTTCCAGACAATTAGGAAATTTTATACAGGCATACCTCAGAGATATTGTGGGTTTGGTTCCAGACCACCACAATAAAGCAAGCCCAGTGAAGTTTTGTGGTTTCCCAGTGCATATAAAAGTTACACTTACACTACACTGTAGTCTATTAGGTATGCAATAGCATTATGTCTAAAATGATGATGTACATATCTTTATTTAAAAACACTCGATGGCTAAAAAATGCCAACCATCACCTGAGCTTTCAGTACCTCGCAATCGTTTTGCCGGTGGAGGGCCATACCTTGATGCTGATGGCGATTGACTCATCAGGGCGGGGCTGAAAGTGAGGTGGCCATGGTAATTTCCTAAAATAAGACAACAGTGAAGTCTGCCTCACTGATTAATTTTTCCTTTCATAAATGATTTCTCTGTAGCATGTGATGCTGTTTAATAGCATTTACCCACAGTAGACCTTCTCCCAAAATTGGAGTTAATTAATCCTCTCAAACCCTGCTGCTGCTTTGTCAACTGAATTTATGTTGTATTCTAAATCCTTTGCCGTCATTTGAACAATCTTCACAGCCTCTTTACCTGGAGTATATTTCATCTCAAGAAACCCCTTTCTTGGCTCATCCATAAGAGCCTAACCCATTCAAGGTTGGTCATGAGTTTGTAGCAATTCAGTTCCATTTTGAGGCTCTACTTCTCATTCTTGTTCTCTTGCTATGCAGGTACTTCCTCCCCTGAAGTCATGAACTCCCCAAAGTCACCCATGGGGGCTACAATCAACTTCTTTTAAGCTCCTGTTCATATTTATATGTTGACCTCTTCCCATGAATCACAAATGTTCTCAACAGTATGTAGAATGATGACTCCTTCCCAGAGGGTTTTAGATCTACTTTGCCCAGATCCATCAGAGGAATCATGATGGCAGCTCTAGCCTTACAAACTGTATTGTGTCTTTCTTTTTCTGATACCCAAAATAATTTCACTTTAAACATTTACTAAGTTTAAGTTGTGCTAAGTTCTGGTACATAGAAGTGTGTATCCATATAACCATATGTATATATATAGATATACAAACATAATTCAAATCCGTAGTAACATTTTGAGCCTTACCTATGAAGTTAATTTCAATTTGGGTCAAATATTTCATCTTTTACAGTAAATCTAATCTGTTCATGAGTCTCTTCAATCTGTCTGAGGGAGTACTGGGTTATGGTAGTGGGATGGTTAGAACTGCCCTCCCCCTGCCCAAACGGGGTGCCTTGTCACAACTTAGAAAAAGAAGCCAATAAACTCGACTTGGTAAGTAGAGCCTGGCAGGATTTCAGCTCTCACTCACTGTCTTGTGCCCTTGTACAGGGCACAACCTGCTGGTGGGCAGCCATCCTTGAGGGGCTGCTCGGCGGTGGTGTGAGCAGAAGGGGTGATCAGACCACCCTTATACAACCTTACTCCTTGCTCAAAAAGACTGATTGAATTTATCTGGCTGAGTGTGGTCAGACAGAGGGTCCTTAGTTCTTCCAGCCGCTTCTGTGGATCTGGCTGAAGAGGGAGATCTCCCTGATGGGAGAAGACCATTTCCACGTTCAAGTGTGCCATGGCTATGCCACAACCAAATGGACTTACAAGGCTTCATCTTAAAAGATAACCCGAAGTTGATTCTTGATTCCTAAAAATTAGGCTGTCAAGCCGGCTATAGGTTAACTATGCAACTTCTGTCTTTTAAGCGTCCTTAGCCTCCAAGTACAAGCCATAAAGAAAGCCTGTTCCAAAACTAAGATGAATTCATCCCTTGGATTGAGGGATGAAACTATTGCTCTTGGAGCCTTGGCCAGCCACCTTCAAGCTGGGGGAGTGCAAGGGGTGCAGGAGGCTGAAGGAGGCTGGAGGAGGCTGGAGGAGAGAGCAACCAGTGGGCAATCTCTGGGCCACACCCTCACCCCAGGCCCACAGGCTGGAGGATCACGCAGTGGGAGGCTGGGGCTGCCCCACCTGGATGTGTCTGTGAGACAGGTGCACTCTGTCCCACACTCTTTTTTTTTTTTTAAAGATTTTATTCATTTATTTGACAGAGAGAAACACAGCTAGAGAGGGAACACAAGCAGGGGGAGTGAGAGAGGGAGAAGCAGGCTTCCCGCCAAGCAGGGAGCCCGATGTGGGGCTCGATCCTGGGTCTCCGGGATCATGACCTGAGCCGAAGGCAGTCGCTTAACTAACTGAGCCACCCAGGCACCCCTCTGTTCCACACTCTTGTTGCTGGCTATGAAGGCTCCCCACTGTATCTCTTAGATAATAAGACCTGAAATTTGAAATGACTGCTTGATCCATAGGCCATAAAAGGGATGCTATGTTAGCATGAAAACAACATTACAATAATAACCTCAAAGATCACTGATCACAGGTCACCACGAAAAATACAATCATTATGAAAAAGTTTTTCAAGAATTACCAAAATGTGACAGAGAGACAGGAAATGAGCCAACACTGTCAGAAAAATAATGCCAACAGACTTGCTTGATGCAGCTTTGCCATAAACCTTTGATCTGGAAAAAATGCAATATTGGCAAAGGGTAATAAAACAAGGTATGCCCGTGCTTCCTACAAATATTTTTAAAAGAATCAGCTCTAAGTTCAATTTATCTCTTCCTTCAAATTCTACTGTGCTCGGGCAGATGTGAGAGCTTCAGCTCTAAACTGAAATGAGTTGTGACTGAGTCAGCATCTAGTAGATTCCTACGTCCACCAGAGAGTGCTAGGCTTTGTTCCTGGCCAAGGCACTGCCCCTGTGCTCAGGCAGGCCACCGTCCAGATGGACAGGCAGGCTCAGTGTCTGCAATTAGAGAAGCAGAAGGAGTCCCCTTTGTCCTCAGGTCCAAGCCACCTTCTCTGCTCCAGCTTCCCCAGACACCCCTCCCTAGACATCAGAGGTTTATTGATGACTCCCTCCCCCATTAATAACACTGACAGTTTGATTTCCACATGGCTGTCAACTTTCTGTGCATGTGCACTATCCTTAAGCGTGAAGTTCAGCCCTTGCCGCTGCACACTATTAAGAGATACTGAAATTGGAATGGTGGTCTCTCCCAGGATGGGTTTTGGGGTACTGAATTTCCACCAGGAGGCAAGAGCAGTAGCACATGAGAGTACTTAACACTATCTGCAGGTAGGGATCTGTGGGAACCCTCAGAAATAATTAGAAAGCTATCTGGGGTTTCTTAGCCAGCAGAAACGATATATTTGACTGATGTGTCTATACTTATGTCCCCATAGTTCTCCTAGGAATAAAGGCATGAACTTGTTATCAGATTGTCCAGAATTTGTGGTCCTTACATGAAACAAACATAAATGAGGCTCAGAATCATGCCATGGGATCTTTCTGAATACTTAGCTCAGCAGGGCCAAGACTCCTTATGGGCATTCCAAATATCAGCTCTCACTCTCCTTCTCCACCATACACATCTCTGCCTGACATACAAATTTGCTTCCAGGCCCCTGGTGACACCTGCTTCCACTCCACGAGCCTGCTAATGACTCTAGGTCACTTCCTATGCTTGGATCTCAGCTAGATTGCTTGGATATTTTCATTTCCCCACCCCTTAGCTGGTTTTGGCTTCCCAAGCATTGACTCTCAACTGCCACTATCTCAAAGAAACCCTTGGCTTCATGCCACAGTGAGGTGATTCCTGGAATCTTGGGCCTGTGATGCTTGGACATGACCTGAGAAATCACAAATGAGCTTTTCTGACAAGAAGGCCTTTAAGATTATTGGACCTTTTCCCAGCCAACACGTCCTTGTAATTCAGCTGTACATTCTAGTTACTTCAGTGTCAGTGCATTCTCTGCCCTCTATCTACCAGGAGCTCTGCTGGTCACTCTCTGTGTCCACAACCTGTCTCACTTCCTCCCTTATCTCTAAAGGCCCTACTTCCCCCATTGCAAAGGATCAAGACATTGTCACCCCTCTCTACTTCAATTGTCCAGGAACTTTCTGATAACAATATCCTACCAGCAAAACGATTTTGATCAGACTTCCCCAATAAATTACTATACTAACTTTCACATTACAACAGTATTAAAACTGGAAATTAAAAATGGACAAGACAAGCAGAAATCCAAATACATTTTCCTTTCACCCAAGTGGATCATTCTATGTTACACACTTGGGAGGCCATGATTCTGACCTGCTAAGCCCAGTGGTCAAGTATATAAGTCTTTTAACAAGGGCTGCTAGCAGGTGTTGTGTGAATATTTTCCAAAGAAAAACATTTACAGTGCAAAGAGCTCAGGTCCCCCCCTTCAGGATGTTGTGAACCCCACTCTTCCACTATAAAGTCACCATTGGGTTTGGATGCTTTTAAGGCCACTCTAGGTCTAATTCTCATTATGGTTCAGCATGTGTATTAACGAAGACCTCAGAGTTTAGGACAAAGAAAAACAATATTATGGGAGAATTACATAATTCAAGAATTTGGATACAACTTTTTGCCACAGGGGAGCTTAAAAAAGAAAGAGAATGGTGGGTTTGTACAAGCTTCACAGCAAAAGCTAGGACTGGGCCTCTGGATCTTGGGGTCTGCTTTAGGGATGGCAGTGAAGAGCAGTACTGGGGGGGGGGGCCTGTGGGAGGTGGGAAGCAGAGCATGATGACAGAGAGGGCACTCAAAGGAAGGTTTTGTTCTCAAGAGAGCTCAACAATATTAGCTCTTAGCTCATAGTTGCCCCTTAAAGCATGTGGGTCTATTTTTTTTTTAAAGATTTTATTTATTTATTTGACAGAGAGAAAGATCACAGGTAGGCAGAGAGCATGGAGGACGCAGGCTCCCTGCTGAGCAGAGAGCCTGATGTGGGCCTCGATCCCACGAACCTGAGATCATGACCTGAGCTGAAGGCAGAGGCTTTAACCCACTGAGCCACCCAGGCACCCACGTGAGGCTATTGTTAGGGTGTTTTTTAAAAAATATATTCGGATTTCATACATATTTTCCAGAAATCCATTACCCAAAAGCAAGGACTGACTTCACTATAATTTTTTTTAAATAGTAATTTGATGAGCAGCCACAGTATCTCACTGTCGTTGCAGTTTGGACTTCTTTTATTATTTGCATGTTGAATATTTTTTCATATGATTTTTTTGTCATTTGCATTTCCTGCTTTATGAATCATCTGTTTATGTCTTTTGCTCAATTGTCTGTTGGAGCCTTGGAGTTGTTTTCTTGTCGATTTCTGGTGATTGAGATTTTATACAATGAGTATATTAAGGAGAGTGTGTGTGTGTGTGTGTGTGTGTGTGTGTGTGTGTGTTTTCTTAAGCAGTTGACATGGGTTCCTATGAATTTTCAAGCTAAACGGCTATTCTATTTTGGTTGGAGGGGGGAAGAAAGTCAAACCAAGATAAGCTTTTAAACTCAGCTTCATTTCCAGCAAAAAAGGAAAGCAGGATTTGTAAAGTTGCTGAACAAGAGCAATTTTCATTCTCTCTGGGTCTGAATGAGCTTCTTTTTTCCCCCTTTTATGGAAGAGGAACTTCTTTTCTGTTTATTCATCCAGTTGTGGTTATCGGCAGTAATAACACACTTCTACTGAGAAGCAACAATGGACCAGAAGCTGAGGCACTTGGAACCGGGACATCAAGGCCAATAAAGCAGTGTGATTTAGACGGGGCCCCTCAATTCTGTTTAGAAATATTTTCAATTATTTTGATGAAAAGAGGTGACAGCAGTAGCAGGATCTTCCGAGCCTCAATGAGATACCATCGTAAGCTCCATTGTCTTTACCTGATTAAACCGGACAGGTTCCGAATTCTACCCTTGCTGGCCTGGCTCCTCGGTGGCGAACACAGGCCACGAGCTGGTGTTGAGCCAACCGCACAGATTCGATTCCTCTCCTCCGCCTTGCCGGCTGCACGGTAGGAACCGGAGCCCCGTGGGGTGGAGCCGGAGGACTGGGCCTCCCCAGTAAGGAAACCGAGGGGCAGGAGGAAGGAAGAAAATCACCCGGAACTCCAGACTGGGAGTAGGGCGCGTGAGAACTGGAGATCCTGGGATAGCACCCAGAGCCCGGAGAAGCAATCGGATTTCAGGCCAGACCCCCAAGCACTAGAGGACCGAAGGCTGGAGTTTCTCTCAAGTCCTCGTGTTGCCCTTTAGGAACCAAGCCCCAGAGGTGAAGTGACTGCTTAAAATCACGCACAGTGCGTGGGAGAGAGAGGACGCGAGCTCGTGTTCGCTGAGACTACCCCGCTGTCACTCAAGTACCATGACATTTTCCTTGCACCATTTCCTTTTCACATTCTTTATGGGGTTGGAAATGAGCACCTCACACTTTAGAGCCGGCAGACCTGCTAAGCACATGGAAGTTTCTGAGTGTGTATTTATTGAATGAAGATTTCTTTCTGGGCTTAACTAAAGGTTTCCAAACCAAGCCAGCCCAGGCCCAGTTCCTGGGTTCTAGGGCAAATTACCTGGCCTGAGTCTCAGTTACCTTTTCTGTTTAGTACACATGATAACTGTGCCTCAGAGGGCTATTTTGAGGACTAGGGTAATTCACATCAAGTCTCTGGCCCACTAAACATTGTTCTGCAACTAGCTAGATCTTCCAGAAAGGAAACGAAGACCAGAATATTAAGCAGTTTGTCGCAAAGTGACTCATTCTTGAAGGTGTAGTCAGGACTAAAACCTGACTCTTTGGATGCTGGGACGGTCCCTCTCATTCATCTATATTATCTCTTGTCACTGTGGCTTATTCTTCCAGGTACGAAGAAAGTCATCAATTAGAATTTAGGATCTTGGTTATTATAGAAAAATTCATAATAACCTCAGGTGTCTGTAAACTACCATAACCCAATGTCCGTAGCAAAACAGTACAAAGCTTCAGTTACAGTGAACCCCTTCAGGTAGAGAAAGTCAAGTATCATATGGCTTCACTTACTTGTGGTGCATAAGGGGTAATGTAGAGGACAATAGGAGAAGGAAAGTAAATGGGAACTAGGGTAATCCAGGGAGAGAAACGAAACAACAGAGACTTTGGACACAGAAACAAACTGAGGGACTTGGAGGGAGGGGGGTGGGGGGATGGGAGAGCCTGGTGGTGGGTACTGGGGACACCTAAAGCGTGGAGCACTGGGTGTGGGGAATGGAGAATTAATCTTGGAACACTGGGAAAAAATATTTAAGTAACAATTAAAAAATAAAAAAAATAAACATGGATTTAAAAAAAAGTAAAAGACAAAATCCTGTTGACCAAAGACACTACTGAAAGCTAGAAGAAGGGACTTGCGTGGAAGACCGAGGACAAGGACAGAAGAAATTTGAGACACTATCTCAGAAAATGTTCCTGTTGCTCCAAGGGCTTTATGGTCAACACTAAGCATTCCACCTCCCTGCAGCTGGGTCCCTGCCATGTGGGGTCAGGAGAAGGTACTGGCTGAGATCTCATCCACTGAAAACAAACAAAAACAAACCTGGGATTCATCTTATAAGATCATAGGTCCAGGCAGTACTTTGGGATACTGTTGAGAAAGAGCCCTTGGCTATGATTTAAATTTAGGTAAAGACATTGGCGAGCTGACCACTGGAATAGAAAAGGATCTCCTGAAAGTCACACATTAGGCATGACGCAGCTCTCCTCGGCTCCACTGTTAACATTATGTCTACGATGGTGTGAATTTGCTGCTAAAACCAACTGTTTTCTTGGCAAATGGCTTCATAGCCTTCGTGTTCTCATGTTCTCTTCCCCAAATTGGTGTTCCATAGCACCCATTTCCAAAAAGAAACCCACATTTCTATTGTTATTACTGCAATAGAATTTTTGACACATAAGGGGAAGAGTGCCCCCTAGTGGAAATATAATTCAATCAAGCAGCCAGGCCCACCATTAAAAGCTATTAGACAGTGCTCATGTTTAGGAAATGTTTTGTAAAGACACCCTCCAAAAGTTGTTTGTGCCGCCAACAAAAGTGCATATTGGGCTTAAGCGTCTAACAAGGAAATGTACCCTGTTACGAATTTTTTTAAATGAAAACCAGATTCATAATTTGGGGTTGGAATAAAGAGAAGACAGAACAAAAAAAGAATCAAGAGTTAGGAACATAGGGGTGCCTGGATGGGTCAGTGGGTTAAGCTTCTGCATTCGGCTCAGGTCATGATCCCAGGGTACTGGGATTGAGTCCTGCCTCAGGCTCCCTGCTCAGTGCAGTCTGTTTCTCCCTCTCCTTCTACCCCTCCCTCTACTCATAATCTCTCTTTCATTCTCTCTCTCAAATAAATGGATAAAATGTTAAAAAAAAAAAAGAGTTAGGAACATACAAGAGATCTGGCATGAAAAAAGAGACAAAGGCCAGAACACAGACAAAGAAAGAAAGATGACATGAAAACATGCATTACCTCTTGGTATTTTTCTTCCTTAATTTTATTGACCTTTATTCTTGACCCAAAATGCTTTAGATGGAGGGAAATGTCTTACGCTAGAATAGTATCCACAAAAGACTGTTTTAAGAGGAACGCCTTGTATTACATTAGATGGACAATGCCTCCATTCCTAATAATGAAGCAAACAGCCCCAAACCAGTGCCTGATCTAACAGAGAACAGACATTCTAATTCCCATTCATGTTGTGCTTGAGGACTTTCAAGAGGGAGAAAAATGCGTCTGGTGCCAAATGAGAGGTTTGACAAGTGAGTGAGGAGGAGGCAGTGATGAATGACGGAAATCCAGACCCTGTATGGCTTTATTGAGTGACGTCTGTGTCCAAGGAGACCGGATTCCCGTCAAGGTGCGGTACAGTGGCTGGCCTGGTGACTTTTAAGGATTGTTGAGTGAAGAGTGTATTCTAATAGTCCTGTGCTTATAGTAATGTGTGTTAGAAAAAAAAATAGAAGTGACATATCACACCCATGATTTTAAGGATACTAGTTTTAAAATGAAACAGGTGGAAAGGAGAGGTGGCAAAAGTCCTGAGTGCTTGAATCACCGAGGTTCAGAAAACACCAGTGCACATAAGTGGATAGATAACCATTCAAATATTTCTTTTCCCTTCCCTGGAGAGATTATAATAGACTGTTCTTTCCTCCTCTTTAATATGTCTGTCTAGCTTCTTTAGTTTGCCCTGCTCCTGTCCTTATGGGACACATCCCTGCTGCCCTGAGTCGATTACAGTGTAATTACAGTGGAACTGTCCTCCTTCTCTAGGCCTATTCAAGCCCTTGGTCCTCAATTGAGGTCCAGCTAAGGAAGCATCTCTAGACAGTCCCCAGCGGCTTATAATGAAGGAATGGGCTCCAACTTGGACCTTCTCCCTGGATCTTCCCGCCCTCTCCACCAGCATTCCCCCCACCAATCCTCACCCCAAGAGAAGGGCTGGGTGTCAGTGACATGGTCCATGGCCCCCAGCAGTGGGAAAGGTGGGTTCCTGTCCTGTGCACATGCAGAAAGCAGTTCCCGCAATCTCGGAGCCTCTTTTTCTTGGGCAGGATCCCTGAGAAGCCTCTGCTGACTGCACCATGGTTAGGCAGAGGGGGACGGGGCTACACTGAGAAACTCCTCAGAGCTGTGATTAGAAGGACCTTTCCTCTGAGCCACCTCGGGGCGTTCCCTCCACCATCACCCCCATCAGCACCCTGACCGTGTGGGCTTGGGCCCGTCCTCCGGGGCTCATTCTAATTCAGTTAAAAAGAATTCCTCATTCTATGAGATGACCTCAGAGTGGATTCTTGTGTCATTTTTCCCTTCAAAATGTCATTCCGAGAATGCAACTGGATACCTAATCTGCAGTATCTCGTAACTAATAAGAGCCCTTTTGTGCCCGGCTGACCTTTTCCTCAGTTGATGTTTTGACTGGCCACCATTCTTCCATTCTGGTGCCAGGGTGAGCCTCTGATGAGTCAGCCAATCAAACCCCCGAATACTGAAAAGGTCAGCAACCCCCTGGGCACAAGCAGGACCTGCAGCTTCCTAGTCCTGCCTCCTGACCAGAGCAGACTAGACCCACGACGGAGGACGGATTTGCTCCTTGGGACCATAGGGACACTGGTACTTAACGCGTTCCTCTCTCCTCTCGGCACCAGAGCTGGAGGGCGTGCATACACTCGGTGGGATGCTGGTAAAGGCTTGACAGCTGGTTCTGGGGGGGACAAGTCCTGGGTTTGTAGCCTTTGCCAATTTCCATGGTAGAAATGCTCCCAGTTTCAAGCTACCAACATGTCAATAGACTTGCAAACTTCCTGAAAATCCACCCATCAGCTCTTGCAAGTCTGTTTAAGCTTGATGTAGCCCACTACTGTAAGCGTCCCTCCCGTGTGTGTGTGTGCACGTGCACACACACGCATGTGGAAAGAGTTCCTTCCTAGCGCCTGGCCCTCCATGTTGAGAATACTGCTACTTCTTTGGACTGGTGTTAGCATCCCTGACCTATTCCATCACCTTCTCCTGAATTCTCCCTTTCTCTATCCACTTCTCAGGTTTTCAAAACTCCTCACACTTTCTCTACTTTCTTATCTTGTACATACCTTCGGGCCAAGGAGAACTGAAATGAGGCATTTCTGTGACATTATGTCCCTCATTCTGTGATGGCTGAAATGTGGACAGAGCTGGCAACAAATGATTGGGGACTCCACATCACTCCAGGCACAGTTCAACTCTAAGAAATTATCAGAGACTAATACCTGGAGATCCAAAGCTGAATAAGACATAGCCATTGCCAGCATGGTACTGGCACAAAAACAGACAAATAGACCAATGGAACAGAATAGAGAGTCCAGATATGGACCCACAAATCTATGGTCAAACCATCTTTGAAAAAGCAGGAAAAAATATCCAGTGGAAAAAAGACAATCCCTTCAATGGTGCTGGGAAAATTGGACAACTACGTATAGAAGAATGAAACTAGACCATTCTCTTATGGCACACACAAAGATAAACTCGAGATGGATGAAAGACCTCAACATGAGGCAGGAATCTATCAAAATCCTAGAGGAGAACATAGGCAGTAACCTTTTTAACATCGGCCACAGCAACTTCTTTCAGGACACGTCTCCAAAGGCAAAGGAAACAAAAGCAAAAATGAACTTTTGGAACTTCATCAAAACAAAAAGCTTATGTACAGCAAAGGAAACAGTCAACAAAACAAAGAGGCAACCCACGGAATGGGAGAGGATATTTGCAAATGACACTACAGACAAAGGGCTAATATCCAAGATCTTTAAAGAACTACTCAAACTCAACATCCAAAAAAAAGATGATCACATCAAAACATGGGCAGGAGACATGAAGAGGCACTTCTCCATAGAAGACATACAAATGGCTAACAGACACATTAAAAAATGTTCGTCATCACTAGCTATCAGGGAAATTCAAATCAAAACCACACTGAGATACCACCTTACACCAGTCAGAATGGCCAAAATTAACAGGACAGGAAACAACAAGTGTTGGAGAGGCTGTGGAGAAAGGGGAACCCTCTTACACTGTTGGTGGGAATGCAAATTGGTGCAGCCGTGGAGGTTCCTTTAAAAAACAGTGTGGAGGTTCCTTTAAAAAATTAAAGATAGAGCTACCCTATGACCCTGCAATTGCACTACTGGGTATTTACACCAAAGATACAGATGCAGTGAAAAGAAGGGCCATATGTACCTCAATGTTCATCGCAGCAATGGCCACAATCGCCAAATTGTGGAAAGAGCCAAGGTGCCCTTCAGCAGATGAATGGATAAAGAGGTGGTACATATATACAATGGAGTACTATGCCTCCAACAGAAAGGATGAATATCCAACTTTTGTAGCAACATGGACTGGATTAGAAAAGATTATGCTGAGTGAAATAAGCCAATCAGAGAAAGTCAAGTATCAAATGGTTTCACTTGCTTGTGGAGCATAAGGACAGTGGACAGTAGGAGAAGGAAAGGAAATGGAAAGTGGGGTAAATCGGGGAGAGAGATGAAACATAAGAGACTGTGGACTCAGAAACAAACTGAGGGCCTTGGAGGGGAGGGGTGGGGGGATGGGTGAGCCTGGTGGTGGGTGTTGAGGGCACATATTGCATGGAGCACTGGGTGTGGGGCATAAACAATGAATCTTGGAACACTGAAAAAAACAAAAAAAGAGAAAAAGAAAAAAAAAGACACAGTCATTGCCTTCTGAAAACTAATTGACAGATGAGAAGATGGCAAATAATGAATTGATAACTAACATTACTCGTGCTCCATGGTGAGGTGCTTCCTTTACTAGATTCTGATTAAAAGGGAACACTGGGTGTTATGTAAGACGGATAAATCACAGACCTGTACCCCTGAAAGAAATAATACATTATATGTTAATTTTTTAAAAAAAGACAAAAAAATGAAGTAATCTCAAATTTATTTAAAAAAAAAAAAGGGAACAAACTGCCTGCCTCAAGATTTTGCCAGTAAAGCCATCACTCAATCACAGCATCCCCCAAGGAATAGGAGAGGGATAGGGATCTAACCCCTGCTATTTTTATTTTTGGAGACATGAAGAGGCAGACCGTTCTGGAAGAAGTCACGAAAGAATCTCTGAATCAGATGGGATTTCACCCACCCTCACAGGCCGGATGACTTGTGCTATCATCTACCAAATCAAAGACTGCTCCAGGCTTGCTACATGGGACACGAAACAGCTTCCTGCAGCTGAAGCACAGAGAAGGCGAGGACAACTGGTACAAGCCAAGTTCCAGGCACAGGCTGACCCTTGCTAGAGCCTCAGCTTTCTCCAAGGCAGTGGGGGAAGGTAGGGGGAGGGGTCGATGCCCCGGATCAGCCACTGCCCCAGGAGAGAGGATGGATGGGATGTGCTTTCCTCTCAAGGTCAGAATCGGGCCTGGTGGACCTAATCTGACCATGAACCAGGGAAGCTGATGTTGGCCTTCACTCCTGGCCCACCTCTTTATTTCCTATGACTGTTTCCTGTCCCCTCATATCTCAATCCCAGATTTTCTTCCCATTTGTTCCTCTAACTCTCAGCTCTCTGGCAAGTAATTCCTCAGTATGACCATATTCAAAACAAGGGGAGTGGGGCTTGATCTCTCCATTCCCAAGGTCCCCACTAGCCATAAGATCCTTTGGGGGTACTGGCTGGGCCTCATACCATTTTATTTCCCTCATCATCTAAACCTTTACTTGGAACATTCTACATACTGGATGAAGATCCGCTGAATTGATGATTCACTCTAACCCTAAAACTGATCTCCTCCCCACCCCAGCCCCCTTTGGTATATGGGCAACTTGAGAATTTTATGACAGATATTTTTTCAGTTTTATTGAGATATAATTGATAAACTGTAAGGTATCTGACAATTTAAGACACTTTGATAATCGTAAGATATTGAAAGCGTACATTGCGGTGATTTAATGGACGTAGACATTGTGAAAAGAGCTCCCCCATCGAATTCATTAACACATACACATCTTACATATTTACTTTTTTTTTTCATTTTGGTGAGAATATTTGAGTACTACTCTTTTAGCAACTGCCAATTATCCATTAAGGATTATAACTATAGTCACCATGTTATACATTAGAACCTCAGACTTTACTTATCATATAGCTGAAAGTCTATACCGTTTACCAATCTCTCCCTATTTCCCCCTATCCCCAGCCCATTCAACCACTTTTCTACTGTTTCTGAGTTGGATTTTTTTTTTTAGATTCCACATATAAGTGATACCATGCAGTGTTTGCCTTTCACTATCTGGCTTGTTTCAGTTCACGTTATGCACTCAAGATCCTTCCATGTTGCTACAAATGGCAGGATTTCCTTCTGTCTCAAAGCTGACTAATATTCCAGTGTGAGTGAGTGTGTGTGTGTGTGTGTGTGTGTGTGTGTGAATTATTTTCATCCACTGACAGATACTTAGGTTGTATCCATGTCTTAGCTGTTGTGAATAACACTGCAACAAACACGGGAATGTAGACATCCCTTCGATATCCTCTTTTATCTCTTTTGGTTGTATATCCAGAAGCGGGACCGCTGGATCCTAGGGTGGTTCTACTTTTACTATTTTGAGGAACCTCCACACTGTTTTCCATAGTGGCTGCACCAGTTTGCATTCCGACGCACGGTGCACAATGGCTCCCTTTCTCTACATCCTCATACCACAGATATTTCGGTTGAAGACACCACAGAGAGAATGCTCACAATTTTGAGAGGTCCCTATTTCATTATTAATTTTTAGATCACCATGAAAACTCAGCCCCTTCTACATGACGTGGTAACCCTGCTTCGGTGAAACCTCTCCCATGACTGAATCTTCATCAAGAGGCAACCCACCTCTTTTCTTCTGATTTTCACACCACTAGAAAGTTCCACTTTATTAAATGCTGAAATGTATTTTTATAACATGTTTCTATTCGTATTACTGCACTCCTTCACAGGCATCGTAGACAAGCAAATTCTTCTATATCGGAGCCCTTCAAATACTATATCGTGAGCTGTGTTTTAAGTAGAGTGTTTTCAGTATTGAAAATAGTCAGCAAGTCCTCCTACATCTTTTCCAATTCAAATTCCTTTTGTTGGGAGTTTGGGGGGGTGGGGGAATAGATGAATATAAATGAATGGTTGAAATCTTTGGTTCTTCAGTCACTCTAGGCCTGGTGACAACTCTTCACAATACTCCCTTTTGAGATTCTTCACTTTTGTTTGTCTTTTTGAACAAACTTAGACTCTTCACTTTTTGTTTGTCTTCTCGTCTCTTCTCTCCCTAATCTCATTTTTCGCAGAGAAGGAGCGCCAACCCTCTGTCATAGCTGATCTCACTGGTGAGACCCCAACACTTATTGGGTATATTTTCCTTGTGGGCTCCATTCCCAAGCTTTCAAGACACTTGGGAAGGAGCTCAGGTGGGGCTTGGAAGGGCAACTGTATCAACCATTCTCTTACCTGTTCTTTTGGGAAGCAGGTATGTATGGCAGGCCTGGGTTCTTCAGCCATGCATGTGCATGGGGACCTAGATTTGGACTTTGGTTTGTAGACCCACCTCTATCCTCTCAATCTCTCTTTTCCTTTCTCTGTCTCTTTTTCTCCCTCACATAATCTCCCCCCCTTCTCTTCCCTCTTTTTCTCTTTCCCTCTTCATGTCTAAATGTATGGTGTGGGGAACACTAGAGGCCCACAACCAAGAGCTTCAATTTTGAAATAAAAAAGGCTTTGAAAATAGTTCACAAGTTTAAAACACACTCATTTGGCAGAGGAACATGATATAAACTGACACGAAACTCTTCAGTAGTCTTTATCCCATGTAGTGCGACTATTCAGGCATTTTTGCTTCAGAAATATTAATATAGTTGATTATAGGATGTGCCTTCAAACCCACTGGGTTATGTGTACCACTCTAAAATTAAAAAAAAAAAAAAAGTCTTATGCTGTGTTTTCCAAAACAGTTTTTAAAATCTTACTTTTTGAATGTTGCAAGCTCTAGATTGCTGATTAAAAGCATGGTGGGGTTTTTCTCACTTGGCTAGTACTTTGTCTTTATATTTCATCAGCAAGAAACCTACAGGATATGAAGACTCACCCCCCAGACTCAATCTTGTTTCCTGTTCCTTAGAGTCTTTCTTTTGTCAACCACTCAATTTGATTCAAATTCCTCTCTACACAGACCTCCACCCCATAGCCTAGGTGTGCCCAGGAGCTAAGGGCTGAGGTCAAAGGAGCTAAGGGCAAAGACTGCACATGTCCTGGGGGGGGCCCATCCCCAGGGGGCCGCACTGAGAGGAGCTTCAGCACACCTGTATTCATTTTCGTCAGCGCACTGGCTCCCACTGGGCACCTGTGCTACGTGTACCCAGCTACATGTCCTACAACCCTGCTAAAAAAGATGTTTGGCTTTGAATGCAGGGCTCCACCTTTATTCCTTCTAGACCCCTTCTCATTGAATTAGTCCTTCCATTCAGATTAAGATATTTTTGGATCCTGATGTTGTCATTCAGTTTATGCAATGTCCTTTACCAGCTTTCTGTCATGTGCAGATCTGCCCAATGCCCTTCCTTTTTTTTTTCCATTGAAATTCCAAGTGAATGTGTTAAACAAAAACAGGGCCAACTTCCAAGTACAGCAAAGTACCTGAAGAGATCTCCTGCAATTTGCCTCTAACCATGAATTAGAGCCTTTGCTTTATGATCATTTAATGAATTATATGATTCATTTGACACGAGCAAAGTTTATCAAAGGCTTTGCCACGATCCAAACACACTGTTTCCCCCATATTGGCTCGTGTGTCAGGCTAATACCTTCCAGACAGGGATGTGGCTTTAACCCGATCCCCAGAGAGCTGGGTTCTGTTCTCTGCCATCACAGCTTCCGGTGTGATGGAGTCACGGTGATCGGGATTTCCAATGTGTAGTAGTCACGAACCAACCCCATGCTCTTTCCCCAGCGGAATTTACCCTACCGTCTTTCATGCAATAAATTTTAAGTGCTGTGTTTTCTGTATTGAAAATAGCCAGCAAGTCCTCCTACATCTTTTCCAATTCAAATTCCTTTTGTTGGGAGTTTAAGGAAAAAAAAAGTTGGATGAATGTAAATGAATGGTTAAAATCTTTGATTCTTTGGTCACCTCTAGGCCCAGTGACAATTCTTCATAATACTGAATTTTTAGATTCTTCACTTTTGTTAGTCTCCTCGAACCTGATATTTATGAGTAATAAATACATTTGTAGGGCTATAGGTGAATTTTTGTTTCTTTTTGCTTATCTGAATAATCTAAGCTTATTTCTTTATAAAGAATACATATTTTTTAAGTTTTTTTTTTTTTTATTTGAGAGAGCAAGCGAGCACATAGAGTTGGGGGAAGGGCAGAGGGCAAGGGAGAGAATCCTTGAGCAGACTGCCCGCTGAGCACAGAGCCCCATAGGGAACTTGATCCCATGACCCATGATCTGAGCCAAAATCAAGAGTCAGATGCTTAACCTACTGAGCCACCCAGGTGCCCCAAGAATAACTTATTTTGAATGAAAAAATAATAACACAGTTTCTAACAACTCTCCTACCTGTAGCTTGCAAGGGCAGCAGTGAATTTACAGGGAACTACCCTGGCCAGAGAGAGAAAGGAACATGGTCTCATCCTCTGCCCCAGGCCTCCCAAGAATCAGCACTGGCCCAGCTGACTTTGAACTTAGAGACTGAAGACAAGGGACGACCCGGACCCGGGAGAGTGTCGTGAGGACTTTAAGTAGAAGGAGACTTTTAGGGAGAGCAGATTGGAGTCTCCCAATGTGGCCCTTTAGCTGAAAAAACCAGTATGTTTCAAAGGATAGAACAGGATCCTCTGACCATGATGAGAAACTCCCCCTTCACCCTGCAGCTAGAATGATCTGACAATTAAGCTGAGCTAGGTCAATGAAGGTTCTAGATTCTACCATCATACGAGTTACAGTGGTACAAGGGAACTTGGAACAAACTGATACTTAATTTTTCATTCCAAGTTTTCATTAATAAAAAGAGATAGTAACCATTTGCCCAGCAATCGCTGAAATGTCTAAGGAAATTGATGTCAGGCTCTCAGGTTACTCTAAGGAAGATTGAATCACAATCAGAATTATGGACCCTCCAAGAGCCAATGTGGAGACATCATGTGAGACCGAGCTAATTGCCTATAAATAATAAGAAATGATTAACAGTTCATATTTTAAGTTTTTACTGTGCGCCAGGCACTGCTCTAAGCACTTTACATGAATTATAACATTTTGTTCTCAAAATAACCCTGTGAAGCAGGTACTATTATTCTCTCCATTCTACAGCTAGGAAACCAAGGCATGAAGAGGCTAAGCCATCCCGGCAGTGCATGATTCACAGTCAATCAAGTTCATAAACTTGCATACAAATGGGCATATGTATATTGACACTGATCATTTTATCTTTCTAATCTGATTTATCCTTCACTACTGATCATTCACAATTATAAGGATTAAAATACTAAGACAGATTGGGAAACTGACTGAACAATGACCTGCTGTCCCATGTGAGAGATGCAGGCTGAAAATATGTTAAGGAATGTTCTGAACAGTAAGCACGCTGGGCTAAAGATAAGGCTGGCTTTAAATAATTCCCCCAGTAAGCAATCTGGTGGGAACCCTAATATCTTCTCCTATGCCTCCCTCTTCTCCATGATCTCAGAAATCATTTCCACAGCCAACTCTCTAATGACACGTGCCCGAGAAAACAGGTGCCTCATCTTTTGACCAAGATTGCTGCATCTAGAGGCTCACACATCCTAGACCTATTCAGAGCCAGGCAAAGCCTCCAGTGTTCTCATGTAATAGAGCAGAAGCATGAAGAGACTTAGGCACGGAATCCGAGCATGTTTGAAATATAAGACTCTAGTGAATCACAGAGCGGAATCGCCCTTTTTTCAAAGAGAATAAAACTGAAGCCAGATTGGTGAAGTCATTTACTTTAGCTCACCCAGCTAGTTAATGCCTTAGCCATTTCTGTTTCCCTGGGAAGTTGAGCATAGGAGGTGGTCCATAAACGTTTAATTAATTATGTGAGTTTAGAGAGGTCATAAAACCTCTCCGGCCTCAGTTTTATCAACTACGAAATATGGAAGAGAAGATCTCCTCTAGATGACCCACAGAATTATACTGATATGAGGATCAAATAAAAATTATCCTCCCCTCCACAAACCACAATAGCCTTTCCTCCAAATGAAATCACTAGGAGGAGAGAAAAGAGGTACATTGTCATTCCTCTCCCTTCTCTCTCCAAGATTTTGAAACAGAGCAGCACGGTAACTTTGCCAAGACCAGAGGTTGACTTAAGGGGGGTAGGAAACAAGGGAGGAAAATCTGTTAAGGAATGTGGTGGGGGTTTGTTTTTGATGTCTTTATTTTTTAATCAATTGAATTTTGTTCCTATGACAGGGAGGAAATTAAGGGTAACATAGTCTTGTTTGACTACAGCATGTCAGAGATCACCTGGACTGGCCATTTCATTTTAGACCCAAGAACCTGAACATAAAGATGAAAACTGCCACAGGCAGTGTGACTCCTGCTCCTCTCATTACTTGGCCACCTGGATGCATAGCGCCCAGAAGGGAGGACATTGTCCTTGACAAGCCTCAGGCCTGCTCTGAGCTGCTGGTACCTAGAGCCATTGTATGTTTAGTCACCTCTGGACAAGTGATGAAGGTCTAGAACCAGGCCCCCTTCCCACCCCTTGCCCATCCTTGTATACTTTTTTTTTAAAAAAAAGAGTTTACCTCAGAGTTCCTGGGGGCCTCCTCATTACAAGTCCGGCATCCTTGACTCTCTCCTCCCTGACTCATAGCGAGTGACTGCTTGACCTGTTTATCCTTGTCTAAATGCTCCACCTTTTGATTTCTGTGATGCTCTACTCACCCCTTTCTTAAGCCTCTCTGACCAGTCTTTCCCTGGAATGCCTTCTCCCGCCCATCCCAGATATGGACAAGGAGTCTAACGGCTTTGGCAATAATCCTGAGGCAGAGGCTCCCTTTACCTGACTTCAAGCTCTGCCCTCTCTTCTGACCTCTGTAAATTCTACATTAATATACCTCTACCAATCCCACCCCCAATCTCAACAATCCAAATGAACATGTGGCTTCCCATTTCCAGCACTCCCTCCCTAACTCCCCATTTCCACACCAGCATCATCTTTCCAGTGCCTACCCTAGAAACTTCATGCTCATCTTTACTCCCTCCTCCCTTCCTGCCCCAGCTCCAGTCAGTTCAAAGTCCTTCCTGTGGGTCTCACCTTTGTCATGTTTCTCAGTGGATCCCATTCTCTATCCTTGCTGCCACAATTCTATTTCTGGCATGATAGCCATAACCTTCCTGTAGCCAGACATACTTCCACTCAGACTATTCTGCAGACTATTCTAGAATTGTCTTTCTAAAGCCCAGATATTATTAGGAACTCCACTACTCAGTAATCATCAATGGCTCCACAGTACTCACCAAAGTCAGTCCAAATTCCTGAGCCTTGTTATAGTAGTCAGTGTTCTCCAGAGAAACAGAACCAATAGGATATATATAGAAAGAAAAAGAGAGGATTTATATATTTTTATGATATATAATAGGATATACATATATATGTATATATGTATACATACATATATATATATATGTATATATATATATATATATAAAGAGAGAGACAGAGAGAGAAAGGGAGATTTATTATAAGAAATTGTTTCACATGATTATGGATGTGGGCAACTCTCAAGATCTGTAGGGTGAGTTGGCAAGTCAGCGACCCAGAAGAGCAGATGGTTTTCATTCCAGTGTGAATCTGAAGCCCTGAGAACCAGTAGCACTGATGATGTAATTCCCATGTAAAGGCCATCAGGCTCAAGACCCAAGAAGTGCCAATGCTTCAGTTCAAGTCCAAAGGTAGGGAAAAAGTCAATGTTCCAGTTCAAGGGCAGGCAGGAGGAGATTCCGTCTTACTTATGGGAAGGTCAGCTTTTGTGTACCACTCAGGCCTTCAACTGGTTGGATGATGCTCACCCGCAATAAGAAGAGTAATCTGCTTTACACATCTTCCTATTTAAATGTGAATCCCGTCCAAAAACATCCTCACAGAAACACCCAGAATAATATTATGACCAAATATCTGGGCACCTCATGGCCCAGTCAAGTTGACATATAAAATTAACCATCACACTGGTATTATAGACATTTTTTAAAGATTTTATTTATTTATTTGACAGAGCGAGATCACAAATAGGAAGAGAGGCAGACAGAGAAAAAGGGGGAAGCAGGCTCCCTGCTGAGCAGAGAGCCCAATGTGGGACTCGATCCCAGGACCCTGAGGTCATGACCTGAGCCAAAAGCAGAGGCTTAACCTTCTGAGCCACCCAGGCGCCCAGTATTATAGACATTTTATAGCCTGTCTTCATCAAACTGTGACTGGTTCTAGAACACTCAGTGTGTGCTAGGTGCTGTGCTAGGTGCCTAACGTATTAGGGTTCACCCTCAAGCAACATAGTTTGAACTGCACAGGTGCACTTATACATGGATTTTCGATGCAACAGTACTGTGAATGTTATTTCTCTTCCTTATGATTTTCCTAATAACATTTTTTCTCTAGCTTACTTTATTTTATATATATATATGCATTATACATAATTTATTTATATTATACATAGTTATATGTAATTATGTATACATATATAATAGAGTATATAATACATATACATTATTATATGTTACATGTAATATGTTATATATAATATATATTTTAATAGAATGTCATTATATTTTAAATTCTGTTACATATAATATTGCATACATTATATTACTATATATAATATATTATTATAGATAATTACATGTGACATAATAATGTATAACATAGGCATTTTTTATAATTATAAATATATATTATACTTATATGTTATAATTATATACATAGACATGTTTAATTATGTGTACATATATAATTATGTATATATACACATGTGTATTTACATATAAACATATATTTTATTAATATTATATATAATTATGTGTATATATAATTGAGTATATAATACATATAACATATAAAATATGTATTGATTAACTATTTACATTCTCTATAAGGTTTCTAGTCAACAGCAGGCTATTGGTAGGTAAGTGTCTGAGGAGGAATCAAAAGTTATACACAGATTTTTGACTGTGATGGGGGTCAGCACCCCTAACTCCCATGTTGTTCAAGGGTGCACTGTATTATTATTACATCTGTATTATGTACTACAACTTCAAAGGCAGAAATTATATTGTGTGTGTATGTTCTAATACTTTCAACCTACAGCAAAATGAAATCAGAACTGAGTGCATTTTAAGTTCCATATTTGAAAGAAATATTAAGAGATTAGGCAATATAAGCAGAGTATAGAAACTATTCATAACTAACACTTGTGAGCACTTACTATGTACCATTTCACGGGTTACGTGTGTGAGTTGGCTTACTTCAATGTCACAAGAAACTCATGAGTCATTATTATGGCTCACTTACAGAAGTCATTTTATGAGGACAAAACTGAGAACTAAAGAAGTAAGTGACTTGCCTAATGTCAGACTAGAGAATAGGGAAGCCAACAGGTGTGTCTGATTTGCAAGCCCCTGCACTTAACCTTTACACCCCACTGCCTAATTAGTAACAGATTGCAAGAGGTGTCATTATTCCATCTCCTTCGACCTTTGCAGCTTCATTCTCCTGTTTGCATGACACCAAGGGACTAGAAATCGCGTACCTTAAGTATAAAGCGTGGGATTCTTATATAAAATTACAAAACTTGTGGACGTCTGGTTGGCTCAGTTGGTTAAGCATCTGCCTTTGATTCAGGTCATGATCCTGGAGTCCCGGGACTGAGCCCCAGGTTGGGCTCCCTGCTCAGCTGGGAGTCTGCTTCTCCTTCTGACCCTCCCCTGCTCTCCTGCTCTCTCATTCTCTCTCTCAAATAAATAAATACAATCTTTAAAAAAAAGATACAATAAAATTCTGAAACTTGTTTTGTTAGTGTCAGTGGAAAACATTGCAAGTCTCATAACAAAACAACGCTAAGATCCAGTGTTCTGATGTACTTGTGCTGGGAAGGATTCAGATCTAGTCTAATACCATGGTATTAACCTCTGCTGGAATGTCACATCTCAGGTCGCAAAGCACTTTCCCACACCCCGAACTCTCACTGTGACCCTGAAAGGTATTACTATCTTTATTGTTAAAAATAAGTAAATTGAAATCCATTCAGTTAGAGACTTCCTCAGGCTCCAAGTCCTTGTAAGTGATCAATTTCTTGACGACTCCATGCTGGCTGTTAATAACACAACTTATTCTTAGATGCAAATGAGTCATCCTTTGACAAATCTCATTGTGCAGAGCTCTGTATGGTATTGGGAATGGTTACTGAACTAGAACCACAGAAAATGGTCATTGCCCAGGATCATTAATTGCAGAGGATTCGCTGGACCCAGAATACCTTCCCGGAGTATAGAGGCATTATGTGTGTGGAAGGAGTTGCTGTACAGGGATTTCACCTGAATATTTAGCCATTACTATAAATTCTGCTTCAGGGAGAGAGTTTACTTTAAGCCATGTTGTAGCTGTTTCTCTGCTGCTGGTATTCTGGAACAAGCCAGAGATCAGAGGAGTTTCTTTGGATTCAGAGACAGAGAAGACAGGCTAGGAGCCCACACGTCAATCTGCCCATCCTCCCCCGGAGGGGAATGTGGGGCTGAGACAGACAGCCTGTGCTAGTCTTGATCAAATGTGGCCATAACCCAGGGCCACGTTGACTGGGAAGACAGACGAGACTCTCCAAGAACCAAAACCACCCGAGGCTGAGGCAGCCTCATTTGATGGGACCAACCGCAGCCCCCATCAGGAGAGCTGGGGAGGGGACTGACACGTCTAGCCTCTAATCACGTTCTAGATGCCCTTGGGCAAACTGGCAGATACCCCACCCATTAATACTGCTCACCCAGAGAAAATGATCAAGGACAAGCATCCCACAATCAGACCACGAGACAGCAAAATGATTCCAGGTGCCAACGGGTTCGGGCCCCACAGGCAGGATCAGCTCTCAGCACTGACAGGATGAGGCATGGGATGGAAGTGCGAAAGGATTCCCCACCAACACGCGCACAAACGCACACACTCTCTCTCTCCTTCTGTCATGGTTACCAAGGCAACACAACATGAGTCATCAAATCTCAAGGTGGATTAGCAGAGCACGAAAAAGGTTTGTGTTTGTTTGTTTAAAGCTTTTTCCTTTCCTTCCTCTTAGTAGCTTGGTCTGATGTTAATATCCAAGTACCTCTCTTACCCTCAGAAATCCTAAAATCTGTGTATTTAGTTTCTTTAACCTTAGAAAGCAATGAACAGGCCTTGTTGTATTGGGTCAGGGCAGGGGAAACCAAAGCTTAGCCATCACGCTGCAATTGGCAGATTTGAGATAATTAATGGAACTCGGAGAGCAGTAACTGAGAATTGTATGCTCTCTGCACTGAGGGTCAGCACTACTCTCCCGGAAGCCCACCCCTGACAGGTGCCTGGTCTTTGAGAAGCCCACCCCCACCACAGCATCCGAGCAAGCAGGCTCTTCACAAGCACAAAATGGCCCCTCAGGGTGCAGCATGCCTGCGGACTTTCTATTCTGGGCCCTGAAAATGCTGCATAGCTCATTGGCTGTGCATGCAGAACAGGAGGGTCTTTCCAGGACCACATACTGGAGGACTCTAGTAGCAAGAACAGAGAAAATCAGACGGCAAGTCATGTGGGCAATGCCCAACACTGGGGAATAAGTCAACTTCCCTGGCCTGAGCTTAGAACCCTCTCCTCTCAGGGCATTCTACCTGGATCTCATAATACCCTGGAGAGGCATCCAGTGACTGGTTTGGTTGTGGGCCCTTCACCAAATGGGGAGACCAGCCCCGGCTGCCGGACTTGCCTTGTATAATAACTAGTAGGAGATACGACCATGGTTCAAATTGTGATGAATCTCCAGGCCAAAGCAAGGGCCAAAGATGGTGTTCTCAACCTGTGCCCTCCCTTCCTCCTTAGCTCAAAGTTCCCCTAGGCCTTCCACATGGGCCTTTATTCAGGGCCTGAGTGAGTTTTGGTTGAAGCAGAGGTCCTTGAGCTAGTAAAGTTCAGCCCAAGGTAACTGCTATCTGATGGCACGACAGAAGAAACACAAACAATTCCATTTCGGTTCACCTCTCCCCACCTACAATGTAAACAGCAGCTGTCAAGACTTTTCATCACAGCCTATTTCGAAAATCCCAATAGGAACCAGGAAAAGTACTCCTTGAGCAGGATGATTCCTGGTGTGAAATCTGTAGTCAGCAAAGTATTATTTCCAGAATGCTGGGATAAGGAGCAGTCTTCATTTTAGAGAATATTTTTGAAATACTATTCATTTTCATAATCTTTTATCTCTAGCTTCCAAATGTATTGTAGCCAGCAGCTGGACCCATATTGAGCTGAGCTACCTCTCAGGGTACATGTAAGAGAAGACAAAAGATTTGCTTACATTAATATCTGAGATGTCTACAACCCTTGCTTCTAATTGCATTCTTGGGCAATCCAGGCCAGAGTGGGGGGCTCTACAATGTTTCTCATCAGCTTCCCTTGCCCTGTTGACCAGCCCTGCACTATATCTCCTTTAGACCCACAGGCACAGTGACTGCTCACCCCTTGGGCTGTTCTGTGAAGTTGGACCAAAGCCATGCTAACGCACTTGGCATTAGCCACGGGAAACTCACAGGTAGCATCTGGAAGACTTGAAAAGGGGTTTTGAGAGATCATCCCTTGCTCTACTTTTAGATGAAGAAAACAAGACTTTGAGGGGTAAAGTGACTTGCTCGAGGTCACAAAGCATCCATCCTGGTGACAAGAGACTAGAAGTCAAGCTTCCTGCCTTCAAATCCACAGTTAGCGCTCTAACTCAGAGAGGTCTGAAAGAGGAGAGGAGGCTCCCTCAAATCTCCTTCTGATAGAAACATTGTCTTCTCTACCTGGTTATTATTAACAAGAAAAACAAAGATACATCAGGGATGGAAAGGCAATATTGTAAACCAAAAAACTTTAGTATAAATTAATAGATTTTATCTATTAAATCAACTCTATGAATGTAGGCCTTTCTAAATGGGAGGGCCCAGTGTCCAGGATGGGGGCAAAAAAAGAAAGGGCAAAAAAACCTAAAAATAAATGTCACTTATAGCTAGCCCCCCAGTTATGAGTAAAGAGAGCGGTGGGAAACGCCAGGAACTCATGGCTTGATTGCGTGCTTGGATCCAGCTACTCAGCGGCGAGGACATTTCATGACCAGTCTCCATTTTGTCTCCAGTTGGCCAGTGACCTTGGCTGGGCCTCCAGAAGTGTGAGCTGCAGAGCCTCTGGTCTGCTGAAAAGCTCTGTCCCATCCCCACAGAGGGAAATCAGCTGACCTTCACCTTTTGAAATTACCTGCTGCAGCTCAGTACTGTTTCCCCTGCACTGCCTCCCAGCATCCTGACATTTCCATCCACAGTTGCTCTCACCAGCCTCGCTTCCTGACTCTTTGAAAAGGTCTCTCTGACCACCTTTGAATCAAAAAATGAAAACACTAAATTATACTTATCTTAACATGGTGACAATCTCGACTAATCTGAGCCTGATCATCTGAAGGCGTGACTAGGTAGATTTTCGTGGGCTATTACCACATTCAATTTTCCAAAGGAGAATTATTCCATTCTTGTGGAACCATTTGCAACTATTTTGCTCTAAAAAATCATACAAAGTCACAAAGCAATACCAACAGTACTTTCTTATCCCTGGCCACCCATGTCAGAATCATAGCTGAGGTGCTACCACTAAATTTTTGAACTTATTGGCAATGCCCTTGACATTAGTGTAACTGGAATCATTCCACCAACGAGGTTCCCTGGTTGGGAAGCTTGCTTCTCGATGTCGTGGGTGTGACTTCCTTTCTCTGCCTTTCTCTTCAAACTTCCCGATCCAGATCTCCAAATGTGATGTCAGAATCTATACCTGGCGAAGATATTCTTAACTTTGCACCAGGCCCTAACACAAATGGTTCCTTCCGCCTTCCATGACTCATCTCACTTTGGTAGATTCCTGTAACTTCCAACTGGTTTTCTCCTCTACATGGAACTTAAAAGTGTCTCTTCTCCTCCTGAAGCTGCCTTCGGGCCACTTCTGGAATTATCGATTTCTTTTTCAACTCTGTCCATCAGCCTGCTGCTAAGTGATTCCTCCCCAAACTAAGTGATTCCTCCCCAAACTGCAGTTTGGCTAGAGGCTCCTTTTTGAACACCTTCCTCCTCTCAAAGCCAAAGAGGAAGAAAATGGATGTTTAAACATTCCTGGGGATTTGGAGAGTAGAGAGGAGCCTCCAGTGCTTGGTGGAGCCTATGAGGAAGGGGTGACTACAGCTCAGTTGGCTCCTGACAGAAGGCAGGCTGTGGCACCGGGTGCTGGGTTGAAAAGTAATTGTAGTTTCCTTGCTGGCTAATGACCTGGCATTATAGGCTGCACTCTACTGCTCAGCCTCTACTACTAGAAAATTCTCTGGCATCCAGGGTTTGCAGATACCTGCAGCCTGCATCCCAGAAAGAATGCGCTATACTGATAGCAGACTGTGCAAATGTAGCTTTATGAATTATCTATGTTTTTTTTTAAAGCTATCATAAATTCAACTTTTGAGCAAATAAAAGGCAATGGAACACACAGTACAAGGGGCAGGCCGCACAGTCAAGCTAAACTGGATTCAAATTCTGGCTGAGACACTTAAATATTTGTGTGGCCTTGGGCAAATTATTTTAATTCTGTAAAATCTCAATTTCATCATCAAGAAAATGTAAATAAAAATAATAAGCATTTTACACAGTTGTATAGATTACTTAAAAGTGAAGAGCAATGACAAAAACTGAGTTAACATCAGAAGAGAATTTATTTTGTGCCAGGCTCTACTCTCAGGTACTTTACAGACAGTCAATCACTTTGTCCTTCTCCTTACCCTATGAAGTTACTATTAATTATTATTAATATTAGCACTATTATTATTCTCATCTTACAGATGAGGAAACTGAGCTGCCAAGAGATGAAGTAACCAGCAACAGCCTTAGATGGGGGTAGGGGAACATCAGAGACCTGCTGGGCTCCAGGCCTTAGACCCTCCCATACTTGAGAGGCACTGGGACCAGCAGGGGCCATTAGTCTTCATTTCTTTCCATCTCTTAATTTAACACTCTTGCTGGGGTAGACCAGATGTGCAAGTTGCTCAGAGACTTGTGCCTACAGTGTTATCCCAGATCCAGGGGCCAGGCCCAGATTCAAGAGGGTGTCCCATCACACAGGTCCAGTCTGCTGTCCAACAGGTAACTTTTTCACACAATAATGATACTAGATGACTCAAATTTGTGTGTAGAGATGAGGCGCTGCAGAAATGTTTGCCCAGGACCACACAGCCTCGGGCAGCCTTGCCAGGTCCCACTCCTTAGAAGCAGTGGGTCTGGGCTGGGAACTGGGGGCCGTCTGCTTCCAACCCCTGGCTCTCTGGATATAGGACCAGCTCACAGCAAACAAATAATACAGTGGAGTTATTCTTAGATTTGAAATGCCTTGAGGAATTTGAGCTCAAAGGATTCCCCTAGTAAAGCAAATTTGTAAAATAAATGTGGGTTTTGCCTCTGTTCTTAAATCCTACTTCAAGCTTTATAAAAGGAAGCCCATTTGTAAATAATTAGGGATGAGTGCTGATGACTGAGCCAGAGGTTTTCCTTCCCAGGCTTTCAGGCTTTCAGCGAGAGAAGAAAGGCAGGATGATGAAGAATGTGTCTGGTCTTTGCCTGGGTTCCTGGAGGAGAACTTCCCTATGAGACAAGTGTCTGTTGTCCACGGTGGGCCTCTGGGACCACCCCAGAGATTATGCTAATTAGGTGACTCCTGGTGAGCTCCTAGCTAGTTTCAGGATTATGTCTGGCCATGCCAGAAAGTGATTTGAGGATTAGGGCAAGGGGTGGAGGAGAACCCAGAGCCTGACTTCAATCACAAGACAAGTGACTGGATCAATCATGCATGCATAATAAACCCTCTACAAAAATTCTGGACACAAATGGAAAAAAGACAGTCTCTTCAACAAATGGTATTGGGAAAATTGGACAGCACATGCAGAAGAATGAAACTGGATCATTTCCTTACACCACACATAAAAATAGACTCAAAATGGCTGAAAGACCTCAATGTGAGACATGAATCCATCAAAATCCTTGAGGAGAACACAGGCAACAACATCTTTGACCTCAACCGCAGCAACTTCTTCCTAGAAATATTGCCAAAGGCAAGGGAATCAAAGGCAAAATTGAACTATTGGTACTTCATCAAGATCAAAAGCTTTTGCACAGCAAAGGAAACAGTCAACAAAATCAAAAGACAACCAACAGAATGGGAGAAGATATTTGCAAAGGACATATCAGATAAAGGACTAGTATCCAAAATCTATAGAGAACTTATCAACTCAACACCCAAAGAACAAATAATCCAATCAAGAAATGGACAGAAAACATGAACAGGCATTTCTGCAAAGAAGATACCCAAATAGTCAACAGACATATGAGAAAATGCTCAACATCACTTGACATCAGGGAAATACAAATCAAAACCACAGTGAGATACCACCTCATATCAGTCAGAAAGACTGAAATTAACAAGTCGGGAAATGACAGATATTGGGGAGGATGCGTAGAAAGGGGAACCATCCTACGCTGTTGGTGGAAATGCAAGCTGGTGCAACCACTCTGGAAAACAGTATGGAGATTCCTCAAAAAGTTGAAAATAGAGCTAACCTATGGCCCAGCAATCACACTACTGGGTATTTCCCCTAAAGATACAAATGCAGTGATCCAAAGGGGCACGTGCACCTGAATGTTTATAGCAGCAATGTCCACAATAGCCAAAGTATGGAAAGAGCCTAGCTGTCCATCGACAGACAAATGGATAAAGAAGATGTAGTATATATATACAATGGAATACTATGCACCCATAAAAATGAAATATTGCCATTTGCAATGACATGGATGGAACTAGAGGATATTATGCTGAGCAAAATAAGTCAATCAGCATAAGGTAATTCATATGATCTCTCTGATATGAGGAATTTGAGAGGCAGGAATTTTGAGAGGGGGGAAGGGAGGGAAAAATGAAACAAGATGGGACCAGGGAGGGAGACAAACCATAAGAGACTCATAATCTCAGGAAACAAACTGAGGGTTGGTGGGAGGTTGTGAGGAGGGATAGGGTGGCTGGGTTATGGACACTGGGGAAGGTATGTGCTATGGTGAGTGCTGTGAATTGCATATGACTGATGAGTCACAGACCTGTACCCCTGAAGCAAATAATACATTATATGTTAATAGAATAAAAAAATACATTCTGGACACAAAGGCTCCGTTGGGCTTTTCCTGTTGCTGATCATACGTCCAGCAAAGGCTACATCCTGACAGACCTCTGAAGCCTCATGTGTGGAGCTCCTCCAGACTTTATCATAGGCACCTCTTCATTTGGCTGGTCCTACCTTGTAGAATCAAACTGTGATTAGAAGGAAAGCACATTCCTGCCAGTCTCATAAGGGACTGAAACCGTATTGGTAATGGAAAGCCTCCAGATTTGTAGCCAGCAGATCAGAAGTGTGAGTGGCCGGGGAACCCTGGAGCTTGTGACTGGGGTCTGACATGAAAGGCATCTTGTGGTGGACTGTGCTAATGCTGGGAAGCTCTGCCAGGGCAGGGCAGAGATGCAAAGGACAAGGGGACAGCATGACTTTGTGTTTTATTTTCAAGCCTCCCTTTATCTTGGTCTTTCCAAGCATTATCCTTTATCCTCTACTCACCACCACACCTCTGCCCCAGCTCAGAGGCCCTGCCTGACACAGCAATGTCCTCTCCAAAACCTCCAAGCATTTTCTTATTCATAAGCCTCAGCGATTATGTGCTGATGAATGGAGGTGAGGGGAAAGTAAGCAAATTAAAATAGTCACCATACCTGCATTCATACTGCCCTCCGAGGACCTTAAATATTTGACACAGGTGTCCTGGAGGCATTAAAAGCAGGGTGAAGTCTGTCTTCTCTGAGGATAGATTAGGCAGGACACTTCCATCCAAGAGCCTATGGTTCTCAGAGGCTTGGGATGCGGGAGAAAGAGCATCACACTGGAGACAAATGCCTGAGCCTCGATCATCTCAGCGGGACTGCACGCCCCCAGGAGGGTGAGCTAGGCAGGTGGGGTCTGGGCTCCTTCAGCCCCAACCTCATCTTCCAGAGCTCAGAACAGGGCTTCAAACTCAATGGGAAGATGACTGGAGTGTTAAACCAGAACTGGAGGAGAAACCCAATCAAACAGGCGGACTCAGACTCAATTCCAACAGGAAGATGCAGATCTGATAGGCACACAGTGGCCAAAGCTCACTCTAGGGGCCCAAGCCAGCAAATGACATCAGATCCTATTGCTCTGTACTTCTCACACATAACCCAGGTGAAGACTCCTAGACCAGGAAGGGAGGAGATGCCAAGGGCTTCAGCACAGCCCATTGGCTGTGGCGGACAAGGTCTGAAGGAGGGTCCCTCTGCTGGAAAGTATCTCGAACGAGTCGCATCTGCCGGTCACCACACCTTGACAACTGGTAGCACCCTGACACTCCAAACTTACTACTGACTTGCATCAACTGAGGGCACTGAAATGAACCTACAACGTAGGAGAGGACACAGGGGTATATCTCAGAAGCCATACCATAAGGATACCTCCCAGTTCGGGGCTGAGGAGGGAAGAAGTAATAAAGAGGAAAAACCTAGTGTCCCTTTCATCCTGTTTCCTTCCCTCAACACCATCCTGTCTTGTCTACTTGCTATTGTAGAACTCTTTAAAACAACAACAAAAACAACAACAAATGATTCTTTTTTCCACGTTGTTTTCCAACAAACCAAACCCTTCAGAGATCTGCAGTCTTTGAATGTTCCTTCAAAGCCCCCTCTGTACCTGTATTTCCCAAAACTCATGATGCCAGCAAATGTTACCTGGACTGCAGCAGGTTTTGTAAATTAAGACTTACAATAAACAAAGCTCATTAAAATGTTCCCACAGCACCCAATTCAAGCCAAATGGACATAAGCCCAATGCTCTTGTCGTACAAATCTAAGTCTTCTGTGGAAGCAAACATCTATTTTGTCAGAAATTAGGAGGAAAAAGAGATGAATGGTAACTGCTGGAACATGCATCAGAGGCATTTCCAAGTATCCATGATGGCCCCGGGCGACATCAATTGGATAATGACAAGATCTGGTCGGAGTCCAAATGAGAAGCCACTCAGAGGAGGCAGAAGGTAAAAGGACTACTTAATTTTTATGAACCTGTTGGCTGGTGCTTGATGTTAATATTTCATGGTGTCAACCTTGTCTTTTTTTTCATCTTAAGTTCAAAATAAAGTACTGTAACTGGTTCTGGACTATAATCCCGATAAGAGCACACAGAGGCTGCGCATTCTGCCCGCTCCTCCACACTAGCCTCATTATGGTCAGCACAGCATCCCATTAGAACTGTCTTCTGATCCTGTCAAGCTGTTACAAGTAGAATTTTGGAAACATGCAGTAATTTCAGGGATTAAAACAAATTACCCCACTGCTAAATATTAGCTCTCTCTTCTTAGGGGCAGCATGGGGGAGGTTCTCACTGAGGGACTGAGAATCGATGCAGACAACAGACCTGCATGAAGCAATCTTGTTTTTTTCCCCTCTGTCTGTCCTCGCCATCCCTGGTTTCTCGGTTGAGCTTCTGATCTGGTTGTTAGGTCAGCAGAAGGTGAATGGTTTCCTGCGTGGGTGAGACAGAGTGCTTGCAAAATGTGTCTCTTGTTCAACTCACCAACTGGTGCCCCAGCTGTCAGGGGAACAGAGCATATTGGAGGCTATGAGTCAGGAAGGAGCACCAGGTGAATTGCATTGTCAAGCACAGTTATTAAATGGTTGAGGCTTCTCAGCAGCTCCTTCCCCACCCAGTTCTTTTCTTTTTCTTCAAAGTGAATCTATTCCATTGGCAGGCACTAGACTGAGGGTTAGCTTGTAAAATCTGAGAGTCTTAAGTTGAGACATTTGGACCAGCCCCTACTCTTTACAGATGAAGAATCTAATGTCCAGAGTGTGAGGACCATGTGGGATTTTTTTTTTTTGAGAAGGGCATGAAGAGGATCCTGATCTCACCAATGAACAAGTGCTGACATTTTCCAAGAAAGTGGCGAATTGAATCGTGACCACAAAGAGTACTCATGGTGTGTGAGAGGGAAACAAGTCAAAGCTGACAGTCCTCACATGCAGAGAAATTCACAGAGTTGAAATAATTTAGTGGAGTTCTCTCATGTTGCCAGTGAGCTGCTCTCATCATAAAGCAACGCGCCAGAGTGGGGACAGTATGTGATGGCTCCCCCGCTTCCTACCCAAAAGCTTGTAGCTTTAATTCATCTTGAACCATGGGTGATCACTGATTCATTTGATGAAAAAACATTAACAACCTACTCTGTGACTGTCTAAAGAAAAGAGCGTGAGTAAAGCATCTTATCTACCTTCAGACACTTCCAAACATGCAACGTCGTTTCTCAAAGTGAAGAACTCAAAAAAATGTATTAGAGTGAGACGGTTTCAACTCCAGGGCAAGTGTGGCTGCCACACATAGCCCCGTTTCTCCTCTCTTGTTTGGTAAGAGCCATTAGTCATCAAAGTCACATAAAATTATTATAAATGGCAGGCATTTATTTTCAGACCCTAAATGATGGGAAGTAGTAGGGAGGCTGGGTCATGGAACATTTTATGTGTGCAAAGTGCTTTACTGTCATATTTTATGGCCAGCTGGACATATTAGCTGTGTGTGATATGGGCTGGGCCACCTTCTGTTTCAGACTCAGGCCATGGCAGCAATCACCACACACATCAATATCTTCTTTGCATGCCATTTGCCTTGGGGCTTGGGCAAAAGGTTATCACATTTTTTGATTTCTTGGAATTTGCAACTGTATGTTTCACGTTGGTTCACCCAGGCTTTTTATAATGGTTCAGATTCAAAACTCAAATTCTGAACTGCACGGGTCACATCCATGAGCAGCTGCCAAGATGAGCCATAGCAGGTCTGACCCAACCCTCTTAGCCTGCATCATGATCAATAGCCATTACCATACTTCCACAGGAATTCCATTTCATTTGTCCCCATCACTTATCCACCAAGGTCATGGAAATGATCCCTTTTGTCCCCATCCCCTTCCAGGTAAATGACCATTGGGGTCCATTGTTCGTCTATCATCACCCACCCTTTTGGCCCAGCTTCTTTGGGTACTGTAGTCGCAGTGGAGCCACTAGGAATCAGCTCCAGCAAAGAGTGATCAATTCCACCCCCAACCCCCACTTTCTTCTGACAATCTATGAATGGAACTGTTGACAGGCAGGTGTAAAGTTCTTGTAAACCCTCATTAACTCTTTTGTTTCCTCTTTCCATTCCTTTAACAAATATTCCTGAGCACTGTGATCACACAGGGGGTGACCCAGTATCAAGGGGGGTGACCCAGTATCAATAGGCCCCTGCCTATGAGAAGCACGCATCCTATCAGGGAACCTAGAAAGGTCAATTACCAGTCAAGACTGTTGGTTGCATGAGAGCGATGGGAGCTGTGGAGCAGAGGAAATGGATACCTGCCTCAGGTCTAGAGTTTTCAGGAGAGCTGTGCTTTGGAATTAGATTGGAAAGGCCAGTGTATCCTTTGCTGGGAGAAAGTTTAAGTCTCTCCCAGGAAGGCCAAGGGTGTGACCCAGGGGAAAGAGAGTGGAGAGTGTCTTTACCCTTTAGGTATTGAGCGGCGGGCAGGCTTCCTTTTGATTTGCTATGACTTAGACATTAATTATGGCCAAGGATAAGAGGCACCTTTGCTTAACCCCTGTAGGATGTCTCTTGACATATGAAGGGCAGTTGGGCAAGGTTCAGACCCAGCAAAAGTTATCTTCGCCCCCAAAATTTAAAGCGACAGGATGAGCTCCTTTAACAGTCACTGATGACAAACTCTACAGCTAGTCTCAGTGCCACAAGGGGGGTGAGCTCAGGAAAGGGAATCAGGAAATAGCTCTCTGTTTAATTAGGTGTGTGGCCTTAGCCAGTCATTTGACCACTCTGGGCCTCCCTGCCTAATTTAACTTATGGGATTAGTAGCACCTGCGCTATTCACAAAACAAGT
Organism: Spilogale gracilis; assembly: GCA_004023965.1. NCBI lineage: Eukaryota > Metazoa > Chordata > Mammalia > Carnivora > Mephitidae > Spilogale > Spilogale gracilis. The sequence continues at coordinate 188,894 of PITA01000738.1, forward strand.
CTTTTGGGAGGATAAATCACATAATAAATATGAAAAACTGAAGATATAAAAAAATAAAGGCATGCTGTGTCCAATGTTGTTTCATTGTTCAGTTGTTTCTGCTTCTAGGTTAGTACTCTACTCATCCACTGCTGAGTGTCTGGGGTGTCCCCTCATTTAGCCCACCATCGGTCAGTCACTGCTCCCTCACTCCCCATCCCACATCCCTTGGGCAACAGTTCTAATCATGTGGCCATGGCTGAGTCATTGCCACGACTAAACCATGTCATTGCTAACACCAAGCAAAGATTCTAATTGCCCCTTCACTTTAAGGTCCATAAACCATATTCCCCAAGTCTATTCTGAGCCCCAGGCCAGTGGAGCATGCCCAAAGAGGAAAGCCTTTGTCTCCGGACACCACAGGCCTGGGCTCTCTCCCCGTGCCCAGTAGCATTCTGCTCGATGAAGCATATCTGTCTTTCTTCCTGAAGATGATTTGCTGATGCTCCCACTGCATGGGCTTGGGCCTGTTTTGACAATAGTGATGGAAGCACTTCCCCATTGCTTCCACACTCTTGTCCTTCCTTGAGCAGGGCTATGCATGGAATCTAAACCAACTGCCCCTTTAACATGACAGTATGACCTTGACTGGTGCCCTGACCAGCTGAGCTAACTGCCTAGCACTTTACTAGCTAAGTGCTCAGTAAATGCTTATTGAATGAATGATTAGGCCTTGTTATGGGCTGAATGGTGTCTCCCCTTAAGTTTATATGTTTGAGTCCTAACCTCCAATACCTCAGAATGTAAATGTATCTGGAGTAAGGTCTTTAGATTTAATCAAGTTAAAATGCGATCTTTAGGGTGGGCACTCATCCAATATGACTGCTATTCTTACAAGAAGAGATTTGGACACAGGACACACATGCGTGCACATAGGTAAAATGATGTGAAGACTCAGGGAGAAGACAGCTGTCCACAAGCCAAGAAGAGACATCTCAGAAGAAACCAACCCTGCCAGTACCTTGATCTTGGACTTCCAGGCTTCAGAACTGTGAGAAAATAAATTTCTATGGTGGAAGTTACTCAGCCTGCGGCACTTTGTGATGGTGGCCCCAGCAAACAAATACAAACCTGATTAAGAATTTGTAAAAATAGTAGCCACAGAGTAGCAGTCAGTTGTGGTGTAGAACTTACATGATTTGCCCAAAATGGGGAATATGTTTGGGGGTCCACCCTTCTTTCTTGGACAACCCTATGGGCCCACTGGCAAACCTCAAAATAAATAACCAATAGCATGGAAAGCAGTCCTTCTTAACAGTAAGGCAGGGAGAGGCTGCTATCTGGGTATTTATGAGACCTCTCTGTGTTAAATTATGGGCAGATACTGCTTTTCTATTTAACAGAAAGGGGACTTGGGTCATACAATGGATCTGCAGCCAATTTAGAATGGAATCACAGCTGCATATTGTCCAGCTGCAACACACCCTCACTGATCTTTGCTCTCTCTCTTTTCTCATTTCTGCTTGCTTTTCAGCAAACCTTAGCATGTACACATAACTATACAGCTATTTGGAAAGTGGGGATAATTGGAGGGAAAGCCAATATTTAGCGATAAAAAAAAAATTGCAAAACATCTTCACCAACGTAATAGGTGTAAGGCAAAAGCTGAGAGCTCAACTAATTATCCCATGCCTCTTCTTACAGCTCTGAAGCTGGATTAAACAGAAGTAAACTCAATGACTATCAAAGAGACTGTCCCCAGGGGCACAGATGACAGAACGAAGCTTGCATATTGGGCAGATGATCCAAAGAAATGTGCAGACCCCAAAGGAGACAAAGCTCTGCCCTTTATCAATGCGCAGGATTTGCAGGCTGCAGTCCTCCCCCCACCCGCACACACAGGGAGCCTGGTGCCCGTATCTGCTCTCTGCCCCACTCCTGGTGTCTTCTCTCCTAGGGTGAGGACACAAAACTGCTCCTTCTAGCACCTGCGTGACATGGCCCTGGCTGTGGCCTCTGTCACCAGGATCCTGCTTGTTCTCCTCTTGGTCCCCCATTCATTGACAAGACTTACTGAGCACCTGCTTTGTGCATGGCTGTAAAGAGCTTAAGCCCCATTCTGCAAGGCTGGAGGTAGGGTATTTCCACACAGGCTGACAAGACTGGACACTGTGGCCTCAGCCTCCTCCCTGGACATCAAGCTTCCTTGGTGGCGCCTCTCTGTGATCACTCCTGCCACTCCCAGCCCTCACTTCCCCATTGTGCCCCTGCTTCTTACATGTACCCCAGTTCTCACACAGCTCCCAGGGCCACCCTGGGTCAGATCCCGGACTCTCCGGTACAAAATCACTCAGTGGCTGACAAGACCCTGACCAGTCTGCCTTCCCGATTTTCTCTTTGATTTTTATCCCCTGTACCTTTCTTCCTTTCTCTCTGGTTCCAGCATGCCTTTCTGCCATTTGAGTCCCTGAGGCATGTTCCTGCCTCAGGACCTTTGCACCTGCCCTTCCCTCTGCCTACAACACCTCTTGCCAGGTGGTCTCATGACTCATTCCTTCCCCTTCCTTGCGGCTTTGCTCAAATTCACATTCTAAGTGAGGCCCTTCCTGACAACCCCACCCCCAGTTTTTAGAACTTTACCCTTTACTATCAGAATACCTAATCCCCCTCTCTACTTCATTTTTCCCATTATGCTCTTGACCATTTGACGTGCCAAATATTTATTTGTTCTTTGCCTCCCCTACCAGAAGGTAAACCCAAGGAGGGGAGGACATTTTTCTGCTCTGGTACATTGGCACCAGCACCTAGAAGAGCTCCTACCATTTGTTGAATGAAGACCTTCCAAGTACAGGTCATTATTTGGAAAACTAATCCATGATGGTAGAGTAAATATGGGAATGAATTCCGGTATTGTTTCCTATGTGACTCATTTGTACTTTAAGAATTTAAAGCAACCACAGGTTTGTTGCCCTCCCCCTACTGTGGATAGCTAATCATCCAGGACCTACACTGGGCCCACTCTGGTCACCTTTTCCTTCTTCCTCCCAACTCAAGAGGAGTGGTTTCCAGTGGGCAGCTGTGGACCCATGAGAACCCTGCATGGCTTTCCACAGCCTCTGCAAGCTGGTAAGCCGGAAATGGGAAACCACTCTCTGTACAGCATGAGAACTTCCACTTGCCTCTCTTAGCTCCAATAACTGGTATACTTTAGCATATAGTCATGATTATCTTTGACAAAACAGGGTTTTGTTGTTTTGTTTTTTTTGAAAAATATATTTTGTTTTTTATTAGTTTTGCCAAGGAGAGAGCATACTGTTAGCATCTTGAATCTATACTGTTTCAGGTTACCACACAGAATGTATAGTGGAATCCTGCATTTTTTAAAATTTTTAGGAAGATTTATTTATTTATATTTAGAGAAACAGAGAGAGGGAGGGAGGAAGGAGGAGAGGCAGAGGGAAAGGGAGAGACAGTCTTAAGCAGATTCTTTTCTCAGCACTCAATCCCACAACTCTGAGATTGGGACCTGAGCCAAAACCAAGAGTCAGATGACCACACCACACAGGGGTCCCTGTAATCCTCTTTGTATAGTGATCATCTGTCTGTGTATATGTACTTATGTTTTCAAATATTTTTATATTTTGTTTATATTTATTTATATGTTTTTATATATACATATTTATAAAGAATGAAATACACCAATATGCTAATATTTGAGGGTGGTGAAAATAGTATGATTTTTATTTCACTGTATTTTCCACAGTGAGCATATATTATGCATGTGAGAAGAAAAACATCAGTACGTTTTCTTATTTATTAAAGAAAAAGTATTTGGGCACATGCTCACTGCTGAAGGTCATGTTTCGGATACAGGAAAATACCAAAATTATCCCCTTGAGGTGTGACTGTTCCTTTTACTTTGTGATTTTAGCTTTTACATCTGACTTAATAAACCAAATAAAGGCAAACTGAAATAGCAGTACTGGGTTCTCATGTTTCTATTTACCCTGAATGTAAGCCAAGTCTCAGGCTAATGTGGGCATGGTGGAACTGGGTGCCCCTTTGCTCCATCACTTCCTTGAGAAATGGTCTGTGGTGTCAAAGCTGCCAGTGGATTCTTAGAACTCTTGTCATACTGGGTCTCCTGCCTCGGCATAGCCACAGGTCCCTTCGTTGCTTCCTGTCCTCATCTGCCCCTCCCTTTGCCTTTGAATCCTGGGTCATTGTGCTCCCTGATGCTCTGTAAGGGACATCCCCTTCGTCCCCAAACCGGTGGTGGAATTCTTGAGATCAAGACATAACATGTCCTTTTATCTACCACATACTCCTTAAATGTTTTGTCCCTTGTCTAAAAGGTCTCTGTTTCTCTGTCTTGTTCTCTGTGTTGTACACTGGCTTTAAATGTCATTTTAGGGAATTGATTACAGACGTCACGGTGTTCCAGGGCCAGCTCTCCAGCAGATACTCTGACCTTGCCCTCCCTAACAGCGGTAAGATGGATTCTTCCATTTGGGGGTTGCTCCCAGTCTTTCTGGAACATGTCTTTCAACCAGTGAAATCTCTGCTCAGTGTGGTTTATAGAACATTCAACAATCTCCCTTCCTTGGTGTTCAGGACCAATGATCACCTGGTCCTTACCCATCTTTCCAACCTAAACTACCATGAATGCCCTTTCAGAGCAGAACCTTTCTCTTTGTTGTGCTCTGTATTTCTACATTTTTGCCCAGCTCAGGAATTTATTTAGAATTTATTTAGAATCTCCTCCACAATCTGTTCTTCTCATTTGAACCCCATTCAAGTCCTCACTGAGATGTTATTTAGCTTGTGTCACCTTGTGTCCACCCTGGTGCATGGTGACCATCCCTATTCACTTGGAAGTTCTCCCACAATTTGAGGATATGCATAAATAAAAAATAATGATCTCACAATGGTAGATAAGAAGAGATGAGCCCAGATGTCTGACAGCCTGCTTTCTATGCTCCAATAAAATGAATAAAAGGAATATAAAAATAGGAAGAAATTTCTATTGGGACTGGAACCCAAGAATAGATGTTATTTACATGCCAGAAACTATATATACTTATGATGTCATTGGTATATCCATCAGACGTAGCATAGGTACAGAGCCAAACCAAAAAAAGACGGCCTCGCATCTTACCTCCACAATTCAGACAGGAGACTCGGAAAAGTTAGTGGGGGGAGACATCAGAGGAAACCCTTACTAGAAAGAGTAAGAGCTGGTAATAGTATGAATTTATATCAACCATCTCTTACACATAAGAAACGAAAGGAGTGTCCGACAGTAACAGATGGAGAACATTTACTCACCTTCTTCCTGGAGGAAAAAAGAAAAAACAATTTTAGTCAAGGAGAGGATTCCTTAACAAAGAAGTGAACTAGAAGCTGCAGAAGAGACATGGAGATGATAAAAGACTTGGATGAGAGTCATTGTGAGAACAGAACCACGCTGCAGAAAGCACCTGCTAACTACCCCCGCAGCCACCCGGGTTTCCGTAGACAATCCTTAAGGAAAGAAGCTCCAAACGCTTCGAGGTACAAATGTCTGCCCTTGGGATCTTCCCCCTGGGGAGTTTTGGAAAGGACACAGGAGATATCCGTTCCATATACAAACTTCAGCCAATCTTCTGTTTTCAGCCCCCCGCCCCACTCCACCTTCTGACATATTTGCCTTGTCGTGGCCCTGGGATTCTCTGGGCCATGTCAGCCCCATCCTTGACACACGGAGCAGGCCGTAGCCCCTCTCGGCTTCCCATCCTCTGGGAATTGAGTGCAATTTCATGTCCTTGGATTCCCCTTTCTGTGATATGATTTGCTGCAGGCTCCAACTTTTCTATGGCTCTACCATCATTTATTGAGGCATCAAAAGTGAAAATAGATGTGTGTTCAGTCTGTCAGTCTCATCGGAGAGGCCCTCAAAGTTTTAGCCAAGTCTTCCCAAGTCACTTTAAGAGTTAATGGAATTTTAATCAAATTACAAATGGAGTATTTTTTAAAAGATTTTATTTATTTATTTGACAGAGAGATCACAGGCAGGCCGAGAGACAGGCAGAGAGGAGGAAGCAGGCTCCCCACTGAGCAGAGAGCCTGACGGGGGCCTCGACCCCAGGACCCTGAGATCATGACCTGAGCCAAAGGCAGAGGCTTAACCCACTGAGCCACCCAGGCATCCCAAATGGAGTATTTTAACAAAATAATTTCAAGTTTACTTGGAAGACAATATGGTAGACCAAGCAAGACAATTATGAAACACAAGAATAATGTGAAATGGGCTCACAGGCTGGATATTAAAATATTTGGCTATAAGAAACAAAGCATAATGATTTTTAGTAGAATGACAGAGTCAGTGGAACAGAAAAGAGAAAAGTAAATACAGGCCTAACTATATGCATGGATTTAATTTGTGATTAATATACTGTTTCAAATCTAGCTGGGGGAAAAAATTAAGGCTAATGATGACAAACTGAGTGAATCATTAGGAATGAAGATAAAATCAGACTTTACTCTTCATATGATGCCACAGAATACATTCCAAATAAACTAAGGAGTTAGTTGTTTAAGAGAGAATGAAAAACAATAACAGAACAAGAGAAATTAAAATTCAGTCAATCTTGGGTGGGAAAGACATTAATAACACAAAAGAGGAGAAGGAATCCCAAAGGAAAAGAACCAATAACACTAATTACATAAAAGTGGAAAATTTCTAAAAGTTTAAAACCAAAGCTTTTAAAGACCTAAATAAATCAGATAAAACATCTGCAATCTATACGACACAAAATCAATAATAGGATTAGTATATACAAACCTTTTAAAATCAGTAAGAAAACTATAAGCCCCCCTCAAAAGAACAAGGAGGTAAATATACAAATACATAATTTACAAAAGAATAAATAGAAATGACCAATTAATAAGAAACTATGTTCAAGCCCTCTACTAAGCAAAGAAACAAAAATTAAAACAAGGTATTTTAACCACCAACTCAGCAAACCTTTTTAAAACAATAACACCTAAGACTAGTTAGAGATGCAGTAGAGTATCTATTGATGTGTCCGTAAATTCCTACAGCTTTTTTGAAGAGAAGAAACAAAGGGGCTCTAACTTTGCATGTGTATTTTGTAATCCTTTAATATATTTATATTTTGGGGTCCATTAAGCCTACAATCTAGGAAATTCTCCTAGGGTAATTTTTATAGATGTGTCCAAAAATTTATACACAGAGATATAGAGTATTATTTGTAATAGCCAATGGTTTCCATCCACATAATGTGCCAAAAGGATCTGTTCAATTAATTATTATGCATCCAAATGATGAAATACCCCATATTAATCAGATAATTTTAAATAATATTTCATTACTTTGGTACATGTTATCAGTAGAGTAGATGGAAAGGCACATTTAAATGTGTATCATATGATCCTGGCTTTGTAAAAAAGAAATGTGAACACATACACGTTAAAAAAAAAAAGCAACTGTACCAAATGTTAATGATGATCATCTCTGGGTGGAAGCATATGGGTGATTTAAATTTTCTTCCTTATATTTTTATATATTTTCCAAGTTTTCCATAATAAACGTATGTCATCTTTATAAACAGAAAACTTTTTTTTAATATAATGATTTTCTGAACCAGATTTCAAATTCCTCAAGGGCATTTTTTTAAATAGAATGTATCATCCACAGAACTGTAATTCCAGTGGTGTTCAGGCCCATGGTCTTATTTCAAATATAGTGGATAACAAAGAAATATTTATCTGGCTAATAAACCTCCTTCTTGGGTTTTTGTTTACCTTTTCAAAAAAAACATGTGGCGTGTCTTTACAATATTGGACCATCATCTGTTTTTCACATGGGCCTGTGATAATGGTTCTGTGGGCAGCAGAGAGCAAAGCCGTCCTCTGAAAGGGTTAATTTCAGGCTCCCTGGCCCCTTGTTCAGCTTTCATCTCAAAGGCCTCTGAGGCTCACCAGGCTCAGGAAAGGGATTTTTGCTTTACAGTTGGATATATACACAAAGGCAGAGCCAATGCAAATAAGAAATTCCCAGTCCACAAATAAACATTTCTTAAGCAACCCAGACAATGAAAAGGATGAGAGCCTTCTCTCCCAGAACTTTTTTGTAATTACATTTTTATTGACTTTTCCGAGGAAATGAAAGAGGCTACCATATAATTGACGAAAAGAAATAGAAGTAATAAACCAAGCCAGAAAAAGTCTCGAGGAAATGTAAGGTAAAATAAGTCAAATATGGAAATCTATTATATAATGTTGAAGTTATGTAATTACCTACACATGCTGATTGGCTGCAGAAAGAGCAAGGTGCAGCGCCGGGATACAGTGCTCATGGGAGGGTGCAGGTCCCTTTCCAAATTTGTCCTCCTTCTGCATATTTTAAATGCCCAATTAAAAAAAAAAAAAGTAACTTGTACTTAATTCTGAATTCCAGGTGAAGGAATTGTGGAGAAAGGTGGAAAGTGTGTGCCCATGTGCATGTGTGTGCGTACTTGCGTGTGTGTTAACAAAACACTTAACAAGTTGTCTCATGATAACCTTGCAGCCAAGACAATGAATTAATTACTTGGTGAACATATACACACACACACATAAGTATTCTCCAAAGGATCAGCGCCTGGAGGCCCCTCTGGAATGAAGTGGTCATGTACATTGTATTTTTGACATAATCATTAATGTACTTTGAATTAGCGACTCTGACGGCTAAGCAGAATTAAGAGTAGAGGTCAGAGAGGAAGGTGGTGAGGTTTCAATTTACGTATGTCCAAATATTTAAGTAGGCCTGCTCCTCACCCCGCCACACACCTATGCTTTGAGTAATCAAACAGTGTTCTGGATGGGAGAGTATCACACTGCCCAGATACTGGGGTAGAAAAAAGATTAAGACCTGCTGACATTGGTAAAAACAGAAAAGGCAAGCCCATCTAATCTTTGCATAAATTACAGCTAATGTTTCGATGACAGAACCATGCCAGAAGCTGATTTTGACAGGATGAAATGATGAGATTAATATAACAAGAAAATATCTAAGACAGATGGAAGTTCAGCCCTGACCCCAGGCCCAAAGGTCAATGGCAGAAACATGAGGCGAGGCGGATATCATTGAATAGTGGTTCCTTGTGAAAAGTGCCAACGGGGTTCAGGCACTATGGCGCTAAGCAGAAATTCAGTCCTAAGTTCCACACATGGATTTAACAGAATCTAGAGTAAACACATTGGCACACTCTCTTCTGCCCTGGGCAGAGCCGGAAAGGGAGGCTGTGGGGATCTGGAGAGTTTGAGAATTTCTGAAATAATACATACTGAACCATTTACTCTGATTCCCATGTTGCTGGAGCCAGGTCACCTCCAACCTTCCAAGCTCAGGCTGCCTCACCACCCAGAACCCATCTTTTCATTGAGGGACAGGGGATAGTTGCAGGGCTAACAGACACCATGTGGCTCTTCATCACCAAAGGAAGGAGACTGAGTCTTCCTCATTGATTTTTGGAGATGTTGTGTCTTGAAAAAAAGCCACATGATGTCAGCCATCCTCCACCCCCAGCACATATGCAGGCCCACACATGTCCTGGAGGCACCATAGACCGGAAGAGAACTTGCGCTTTGGATTTTTAGAGCTCCAGCCCTGTGACTTCTGTGAAGCTAACATTATAACACCCACCTCAAAAGAACCGTCATACACATGAGATAACATTTATCCTGCCTACCCTCTGCACTATTTCCCTCCCCTCCAGGATGGAGGCAGCGGGTATCTAAGATCCTAAAGACTCACACTTTTCTTCTCTACTCATTTTTGGAATAATCCTCATTTGGGACCCTAGGCCTTGAGCCTGGGAAAATCTGATTGTCTTTTTCCTCCAACTCCTCCCAAATTTAAATGAAGTACCAATATCATCTCTATAATATAATACTTTTTCCTAGAGTGTAATGACAGGAAGCAAGTAGAACTAGTAATTCCTGTGTGCATTTTTGGTTGCTGACATTATTTTATGTACTTCCTTATACATGTTCTTATTTAGATTCATGGTACCAGAAATGCATATGGATTTGCCTCAACTATGCAGTTCCCTTTTCTACTTGCAAATCATATTTCATTCTCTGTTAATCTCAGGGAAAGAATTCTTCATTCATTCATGTATCTACTTGCTCACCCACTCATTAATTCAACATGCATCCCCTGAGCGCCTATCCTTTGCCAGACCCAAGTCAAGTGCTGATGATACAGAGACCGAATCAGGGGTGGTCACTGCTCCCCAGTTGGCCAGGGAAGACATGCACTTTACCAGTGCTTGATGATGGGGTAAGTGTTCTGGTGGGGGGATGGGTGAGGTCACCAGAAAAGGAAGGAGCCTTGAGTTCTTCTCAGAGGTGTCAGGGAAAACTGCCATAACGAGATATGAAGGCTAAGCCATGAAGCCAAAGTTGGAGATGGTCAAGAACATAGGTTCGGTAGAGAGAATCTCAGACGGTCAGGACCTCCTGAGGAAAATCAGGGAGGCATGGAAGTGCACAGGAGAGACAGGGAACATTCTGTGGCTTTGCAGGAAATGAATAACAGCGGGCTTCCAAATTCATCCGCAAAGAGCTGGAATGGCCAATGTCCTCAAGAAATAGCATGGAAAGTCTATCTACCCTCATGGGTCTTTGAACAGATTTTGTAGATTTGGATACAGAGACAGCCACTACAGTCTAGCCACCTTCATGTGTCATGCACATATACTGGGACTTTTGGTCCCACAACCAACCCGCTCACAAGATACCAGGCTCCCATTCACAGCTGAATTTCCTCTGGCCACCAAGATCATGAGCAGTAAAGCCAGGTTCTTGAGTCCTCAAAAGTCCAAGCTCTAGATCCCCATGAGAAGCAGGTGCCTGCCATTTGCCTTCATGTTGGGTTTGAAATGCAGGTTTTTCTGCTTATGGAAGCTGATGCCAGAACAGACAAGCTTCAAGCAAAATACCACTGTGGTTCTGCTCAACAATGCCAAGGTGAAATCAACAGCATTCGGTTTGCTCAGATAGAAGCAAAAAAAAAAAAAAAAAAAAAAAAAAAAAAGATTAAAGCAGGACTTTTGTGGGCAGAGGGAAATGTATAACTTCAATAATTAACCCCAAAGAGCTAACTTTGAATGACAATTAAATCCTCATTCAAAATAACCCATTTCTTATGAAAATAGAAAATCACCTCCTCTTAGGTTTCTACAAAGCAAACTCGTGATGAAACATGAACATGAGTTATTTAAAAATATTAACAGCAACCAAATTGACTTTAAAATCCCCACTTGCGTGGGAAAGCCTGCATACCTCTGAAGGTTACTGCCAGATGGATGTTCTACCTGTATTTCTCATAGGTAGGGATAGAACACGTGTGGGCATATTTATTTAGTATATAAATACAGGTCATAGAATTGGAAAGAAAAACAGGCATCTAGATGGATGATACAGGAGCAGGAAAGACTGATGAAAGTTTATGAGGGACCCAGAAGGTCACATCTTAGGACCAGTCAGGAACATCTCCGTACTGAGCCATAACAAGGTTAAGAAGCTAAGTGTGAGGATAAGACACTAGATGTACCAACTTTTAAGGATGAGTATTGGAGGTGGGCCTGACTAATAATGAAAGCCCAATGTGGCATGGAGACCAAAGGGTAGAGAAAACCTCAGCCACACAGCTCAAGAAAACTCTGAGAGACAGGGGTTTCAAGAAGAAACAGTGTGTTTTAAGGAGCCAGAAGAAGGGAAATTGGAGTTTTAACACTTTCATAATCCAAGCTCACCTGGGGTTTTCCATCCCCACTAGAACTAAGTAATTTCAGTTTGAACACTATCCTGTGGAACAGAAAAGCCACCCTAAATATTGTGGGGAATTCCTAAGAAGCTCTCAATTTCCCAGGGCCCCTGCCTCCTTGGCATACTAGATAGTCTTTAACAAATCCTCCAGATCAGTGTCCCCAGGTTCTCCATCTCTCTCTTCCTGGGTATTCAACAGGCATTGACTACATCAATGGCTCCCTTATTTTTTACCTTCCAGTTGGGTTTGGCCAATGCGAGGGGTTAGCAGGACTTCAGAGGGTGAGAGAAGGATGAGGTCAGGACAGTTACTCCCCTTCCTCCTGGGAGCCCTCTCCCCGGGGCTGCTAACCTACAGCGACAGCTACAATCTTCTGGTTCTCGGAATTACTCGGAATTACATCCCCTCCCCTTATACCTGCAGGCCTTGGAGTGAAAACTGCTCCCCACTGCTGCTAGTTCCGAGGATGCCACCATCCTGGGTTGGTTTCCCTTCACTCTGTCCACTCCTTTTGCTAAACTCTCCTCTATTACCTAGTTTCAGTGAGCCATCTGTTGCTACTCAGAACCTCAAGGATACATGTGGTGTTGCCTCTATAGGTAGAAATCCATCCTTCCTCAATCTCTGTAAGAAAGCTGTACTCGCAAATAGCAGTAAACTTCACAGGTTTGACTAGAGGGCAATCTAATAAATGGCATAAAAAAAGAACACAAACTCACCTGCCTCTGGGTTTCGTGGTCAATATGTACACTGCCCAGACTGTTAGCAGTGGCCCCTTCTCTCCTCTACCCACTACACCACCAGTGTCGTCTACAGACCAGCTCACCTACCCTCTTTTGTATCCTGGGATCCTGGTGACATTTTTCTCTCCCCTTTTTTTATGGTCTACTACTAGTGATTTACTAGGGGCTTTTCCCATAACAAAGATATTTCCCTCCCTAAGAGAAAATCTAGCACCATCCCTTAAAATAATATCTTTGGAAGTGTGGAAGAGTGGATATACAGTACTTTACAGGTCAACTCACAGATGACCTTGACTGGCCCATAGACAGGACTTCAGGCTCTAAAGGAGGGCACTGAGAGGAGCTCCTAAATTAGGTTCTTAGACCAAAGCAGAAGCCTAAATACAGGTTCAGATTTGAAAACCCAGGCATAGGTGAGGCCCAATTCCTGGGAAGTGCTCCTAGGGGGAATGGAAGGTGTAACTGCCAAAACATACGAGAGGTCAGAGGTCAGCATAAAGCCTTGCTCTGGCCAGTCAAACCACTGGCAACATGGCACTGAGGCCAGCCCCTACTCAAGTAGTTGAGTCAAGGTTGGTCTGAGAACGTGACCTTCACTCCTCATGGTAACTGGAGAAATCAGCATTGGAAAAGTGAGTGTGGGGCTTACCCATGGGCCCCTTCTATGGAGGCATAAAACTGTTTAGGCTTGTGTTATTAAAGAAACTAAATTATGTCATCCAATAAAGGAAGGAAGAATGAACCATGACCAAAATATATTTAACATAAATAAGCAGGGAGTGTGTCTGTGGCAGGGGGAAGCTTTGATATTAATGGACTACTACAAATTTCCTCTGGCTCTCATTTTAATATTACTATCAAATAGAAAAGAAAGAACATAAGGCAAATGCATTCGTTCTCTTGAAAATCATAACTGAAGAAAAACTTCCTGTGGATGTCAATTTCAAGAATAACAAAAATTAATACCTACATAGCACTGAAATACTTTCAGACATATTACCTCATTTCAGATATATCACAGAGGCACAATCGAGGACTGGTTATGTTATGTGGCTCACTTAAGACAAAGAGATAAGAAGCCATGCCATGAGGAAAACACCCCAGTCTTCTCTGACACCAGAGTTCTGATTTTGCAACCATGACATGTGCCATTGGCCTCATGTGGAGGTGAAACACCCCGAAACTGAGCACTCACTGTATCTTGACTTGGCAGTTAGGAAAGAACCAAGGTAGGGCTGCCCCCCACCCAATTCCCTACCACCTCATGTCATCCAATCCTTTTTGGCCTTTCTCAGTAGTACTACCTACAGTTATGGGGGAAAGTCATCCCAAATGATAAAAGACTGGAACTGTAATGTATTACATGTGATTAACTTACTGGCTAATGAAATTACAATTTACTTATCAAATTTACCCCACACACAAAAAACAGACTTGTATAAATGATCTAATTATTTACCAGCAAGTATCCGTCTTCAGAATTAACTAAGCCAAATGAATTGTTGTAGACATGTACCTAAGTAATGTCCTAGTCTGCTCAATCTTTCCATATTTAAATTAAATCAGTGATATACTCTTGGTGACTACTCAGGAATAAATATATACTCATTAATCTCTAGCTTAATCACATAAAATTAAATATAATAATGTTACACAGTTTAAAAATCATCTTTTACATTGGTCAACTCTCCAAACATCATGGCTGGCAAATAGTCAGATAATGAACGTGGTTAAGTTGCCATAATTTTTATTCCTCTATAATTAACTCCTTATTAATTAACTGACAAAAAATAAAAATACTTTGGGTGGGTAAGCAGCATAGTGATACAGTAACTGTGGGTATTTTGAGACCGCTCAGATAAAGAAGAGCTCGGACCCATCAAGACAATACCTCTTTTGATTCATACTCCTTTATCATGCATGACCTTTGCTGACCCAGGTCTGAACTTCAGGGTAGGTAGACAGTTGGTGAGTCATAGCTTGTAACCAACAAGGGTGTTGGTATTAAGGAGCTTAGAATTTGCTGAAGAGTGGTTAGACACAACAACCTCTGTTGTTGTTCCCTGGGAAGAGAGCCTGCGGTCCTTCTTCCTTTTTTGATTCAAAATTACCGAGACTGCCGGACACTGTGGGGTACTAGTCACAAAGGTAGAGATCAGAAAATGGCTGTGCAAAGTCACTTGGTGTGCTGGTTTGAACTCTGTTCAGGCAAGAGTCACTCCCTACCCTTCAAACCGCAAAAGTAGCATACTTCCCTTTGGTGTTGCTGTGGCATGGGCATATGACATGTTTTGGTCAACGGAACGTTAGCAAGCTGGAAATATGCTTGTCCACTTGGGCTTGCCTCTTGTGATTGTGGGAAGGCCATGCCCTTGGTGGTTTACAGACTCCATAAGAATGACAGCCATGTGAAACAGGCTTGAAACCAACCTGGGGCCTGGGGCCAAGCCCAGAGGAGCCAGCTCACATCAGTCAAACCATAGTTGGTTTGTAGACTCAAGAGGAATAAGTAAATGCCGGTATTGGATGTTACCAGCATTTTGTAGTTGTTAGTTACACATCAGTAATTGTGTGAAAAATTAAACATTCACCTTATGGAGAAAAAAGAGACAGGGCATATGAATACTGAGGGCCCAACACTGAAGGGGAATGGGGGTTTTGGGGTTGAAGAACCCCACCCCCTGACTCTGTCCCCATTGGTGAATCATCATGGAGATAGGCTTACCACCCCCCAGGACCTGGCTAACTGAGTGAAAGGCAAGGACTCCAATGCTAAAGAGGTGAAACCCTGGGAGCTCACAACTTTGTGAGGTTCACCCTTGGCCAGCCATCACACATGACGTCATAGATCTAGAAACCACATGGAGACCAGTCAGGATAGCTGCCAGTGGGGAAAGGGAACAAGCCACATCTCTTCTAAGACTAGGGCAGCAGTACCTTCTAAAGAACAGAGTTCTAGGCACTAGCAAGGAAGTGAGAATAATTAGTACTCATATTTGGACATGGGCACAATCTAAGAATTCTAGAATATACAATTAGAGGGGGTTCTAAGAATAGAGTGGTACATGATGAGTCCCCTGCTAATCTGGGAGGTTTAGACCTCTTGTTGTTTTGTTTTGAGATGATACTTGGGTTTAGGCTCCATGTCAGTGATGTGTGGCTTATCAGTAATCCTAATCAAAAGGGATATAGCAGCCTGGGCTCCAAAGGAAACATACACACCGCAACCACTAACTCTGAGCTCTTACTCTTCCCCTCATGGAGTCCCCTTTCCTAGAACCCACTATTTGCCTATTTCTTTCTATTGTGAGAAACCTATTTATGAATTCATGTACTCAGTAGATTTATTTCTGAGGCACTGTGTGTGTATATATATGCACACACACAACCATCAAATACTGGAAGATTGGGTTTTCTTTTGAAAATTAACTATACTGTAATTTAAGGCTTTGGGTTTTAGCTAATCATTAGAATTCTTGTCTTGATGCAGTAGTCCTAATCCAAATATTGTCAGCATGGAGAAAATAGCTTCTTTGCAAATTTTCCCCTTGAATATGACTTCTAATGCCTGAGAGAACACATTTTTTGAGAAATGGAAATACCTTTTCACAAAGAATCTACTATCTAAAATTTGCTACAATGGGCTAAAAATTGTTTTTTCATTTCCACTGGCAAATACCAGTATGGAAATAACTTTTAATGTCATGAATAATCTATGGACATTTGAACCCAAGATATTACTGCTTAGACACAAAGAAATGATCTTTGTGGGTTTGTTGTTGTTGTTGTTTGTTCATTTGTTTTTAACACATTCTTTACTTGACTGGAGGCTATAAGCCAGAGGACAAAAGCCAATACAATGTGAATGTATAGACAGAAGTATATTTTAAGGAACTGACTTGTGATTATGAGGCTAGCAAATCTGAAATTTGCAAGCCTGGCCAGCAGGTTGGAGACCTAGGAAGAGCTGATGCTGTTGCTCTAGATCAAACATAGTCTGGATCGGAATTCCTTTTCCCTTGGGGCGCCTTAGTCTTTTTGTCCTTCAATTCTTCAGCTGCTTGGAAGATTTCTTGAAGTCTAGGGATTTGTCAATCACATCCCCCACACCAAAAATACCTTCATAATAACATCTAGACTTATGCTTGACCAAAAACTTGGTACCATGGTTTAGTCAAGCTGACACATAAAATTAACCATCATAGAAGCAAAAGATAATTTTTGAAAAATAATTGGCAAAAGCTGGGTGTAAGATATATTGTAACAAGCAAACTTCCAATATCAAGCACATTCTTTTATGGCTGATAATGCATTTTTTTAATCAAAAGTATCTAGCTTGGGCACCTGGGTGGCTCAGTGGGTTAAAGCCTCTGCCTTCAGCTCAGGTCATGATCTCAGGGTCCTGGGATCGAGGCCCGCATTGGGCTCTCTGCTTGGCAGGGAGCCTGCTTCCTCCTCTCTCTCTGCTTGCCTCTCTGCCTACTTGTGATCTCTCTCTCTCTCTGTCAAATAAATAAATAAAAGCTTTTTGTGGATTTGATAATACTAAAATATATTACATTCCCCACACCGGAAAATGTACATATTCTCACACATACAAGTTTGCCTATATTAGCCAATCCATAAATCTCCTGTGTTACAAACCCTGACAGCATCAAGAAAAACATTTTTCACAGGATCACTAAACCACTGGGAAGACAACCAAACTATTTAACAGCTTAGATGTTCCTGAGACAGAAACGGCTCCAAGTGGATTTAATCACCTTTTAAATGTGGGAGGAAACATAATAACCTTACCAAAAGGTTAAAAAAAAAAAGGTACAATGTTAAGAAGTAGCTATTAGAAACTACCGCCTGTCAAGGACAGCTTTTGATTTAAGCACAACCTAAAGATTCTCCCTCCTTGTAAAAGAGACTCTGCCTGGCGGCGCCTGGGTAGCTCAGTTGGTTAAGCCACTGCCTTCGGCTCAGGTCATGATCCCGGAGACCCGGGATCGAGCCCCACATCGGACTTCCTGCTCGGCGGGAAGCCTGCTTCTCCCTCTCTCACCCCCCCTGCTTGTGTTCCCTCTCTGGCTGTGTTTCTCTCTGTCAAATAAATAAAATCTTTAAAAAAAAAAAAAAGAGACTCTGCCTGGTTCTGGAGTCTCGCCAGATATGGGTCAGAATCAGAGCCCCACCCTTTGTCTGCTTTCAAAGCTTGAGCCATGACTTCAGTTTCTGAGTCTCACTTTCTTTAGCAACACTGAGATGATATTGCTTACAGTACAGTGGTCTCAAACAGTTAAATGAGATACTACCTCTAAGTGACTAACACACTCCAGATATGTAATAAGGATTCAATAAATGCAAGCTATCTTTGGGTTCATTGTGTTCTCATAAGATATTAATTGCTTGGAGATAAAACGAAGCAGGAGAGAAAAGTCATTTTCTTTCTTTTTTTTTTTTTTTTTAAGATTTTATTTGTTTATTTGACGGAGAGAAACACAGCTAGAGAAGGAACATGAGCAAGGGGAGTGAGAGAGTGAGAGAGTGAGAAAGTGAGAGGCTCCGCAGGAATCCTGATGTGGGGCTCGATCCTGGGACTCCGAGATCATGACCTGAGCCGAAGGCAGACGCTTAATGACTGAGTCACCCAGGTGCCTGAGAAAAGTCATTTTCACCTCACCGACCACACTGATAATGCAAAACCAAATAACACAGATGCTATTAATCGGAGATGAGTCACCTACTCTGCGTCTGTTAGCAACCGGCAATTTCCTCTCAGGTGCTCTGCCTGCAGTTGGGACCTACCAGGACCACGTAAGCAGGGCCTTGTTGGTGACCATGTGGCTTACGTGGCAGTTCTGGTGTGGTGATGGAAGAAAAGAATCATTTGCTTTTCTATATCCAAGTAGACTTTTAAAAACAAAATTAAGATATTGAAACATAAGGTCTTAAAAACAGTGGAATTAATTGTGCCACTAAAGAGTATATTGAAACAACATAAGCAGAATGAGATCTTTTTAAGTAAGCACCTAAGAACGGTTTAATTGTCTTACCAACCCTATCCTTGGTCTCTTTGGTTTTTCCATCTGAGCTGATTAAAATGTGCCTTTCTCGCTCACCTGAACACATACGGCATCCCAGGCTTTAAGGATGACTCTGGGATTTCCAGCCAACCTTTTGGGATCATTGTGTGACCCATTAGCAGATAGAGCTAACCAAAGGGGAGCCCTATTCAGCTTGTTTTGCTTATCCTTCTGGCTACCTATCCCTCTTCTTCACATAACAGAAGCAGAGAGGAGAAAAAGTTGCACAATAACCCTATATTTGGAAATGACTTTTTTTCATCCACTTTCCCAAGGAGCCAAGATGTCTCCTTAACCAAGACTCTGCTGTTAGTAGTTTTTTCAGCAGGGACTGAGAATTTGGTGCACAGGGATAGGCTAGCCATAGTTCTATTTCCACAGGATCCAAAGAGCCTCTGGTGGCTGGGAAGCTATAGATGTCCTCAGCATCTGGGACAAGGGATGCAACAGGAAGACACTTGCCCTGTAGGGACCAAAGAATCAATGAGCCTCAGCTTGGCCCTGGGACATTGGCCCTGGGCGTGAGGGAGGGACAATGATACAAGAGCAAAACCCAGTGTCCTTCAAGGCCTCCTTGGGCGATCCCCTCAGAGGCTTATGTCAGAAACCCCAGCAGAAAGAAGGGGGGAGGAGGAAAAGTTGGAAAAAAACAGAGGGAGCCCCTAAGGAAAAAGTGCTTCCCCCACAAGTGCTGAGTTTTGTGGCCAAGGACTCGAGTGTGCTTCAGGGAAGGAGAAGCGTTGCCCACACCCAGCACCGCATCTGCTGGGGCCTCAGAAACAGCAGGTGAGGGGAACACCCCCCCCACCCCAGCCCCCGCCAGCCAGGAAGCCCCAGGCTGTGGCACCTCATCCACAACTGAGGCCACAAGAGGGGTGCTGGGAGGAGCAGAGAGCTGGGGATGGAGAGGGGCCTCCAGAAAAACTGCCATTGGGACCCATGAGGCCCCGAAGCAAATACTAAGACCCTCGCCAACCAAATGGGATTCCAGAGATTTTGCTGTTGGGACCTAAGCTTGGCACCAATGGCATGCTTCTGTTCATTCCACTCAAATTTCTGGATGGCTGCCCCAGGCCGCGGGCCCTGTGGACAATGAACGGTAACTGTGAGCAGCAAGGACCGGCCTGACCCTGGCAGCACGTTAGGAGAGAAAGAGCTGGGCCAAACAAATGTTTTATCTCAATAGTCCCTCCCTGGAGTGTCCCCCCTGGCTGCCATACCCACACATACAAATAACTTGGGACGTTCCTGATAGGCAGGAAAAACAAATGAGCAAACCACTACAGAGCTGGGACAGTAGACTTTCTGTTTGTCTAAGATTGTCCCTGACCTCACCCTTCATCCTGTGGTCTTGCACCCCTACTTCCTGGCTCAGCAGACAAGGAAGTCGGTTTCTTCAACCAAACGGAAAGAAGGCAGTTGGCAAGACATTCAGTCTGGCCGCTGTTACTGTGGGGTCTTCCTGCCGCCTGTTCTCCCCCTTCTCCACCCCCCCTCCAAAGCTCAGAGAGTCAATGTCAGGTGCTGGGACATGCACAAGACAAGGCAGCTGGGACAGCTGTCCCTGGCCTCTGGACAGGCCCCATCCATCTGTCCCCTGTTTGTCTTATGAAACAGAAGAGGGGCATCTCCATGGCAGGCAGGCACAGAGCAGGTGGTCAGATATGGGGGGACAGCGATATGGGCCCGGGAAGACAGGACCTAGGCAGGGGAAAGGAATGGGAGCCAGAGTCCCTGCTCCAGAGGAAAGAGGCTCCCAGTAGCGGCTGGTCCCATCGATGTCACAGTGGGTAGAGCTGGCACCTTAGCTTATCATGTCCTATCAAAGATGCTGCTGCTCCTCTAGGCTTCAAAGGCTGAAGCTGAGCAAGTCTTACTTTTGGGACAAGGTCATTAAAAAACCCAATAAGTAAACCAGAGGAATTTATACAATATTCCTCTCTTAAATGTGTTTTCTGGGATGTGCGCTCACTTTTTAAACCATCACCTGCCTATGTATACCCAGTCCCTAAAGTCCCTCCCCTACCCAGCCTACACTATCCAGAAAGCGTCTGTGGGACAAAATGTCTTCTTGTTCAACCGTGTCCCCATTAAACCTCCCTCGGTGTCAGCACTGGGAAAGCCACCAGACCGCGGTAATGTCAAGCACATTCCTTTGTTTCAGGTTATAGTCAAACTAGTTCCCCCCCGCCAGCCCCCCTCAGCAGCCTCACCCTGGTACTCAGCTCTCCTATTTGCCTTCTCTAGCTGTGGTCAGCAGGAAGTGTCACCTGCCCATTTGCCTGCTAATGGACTATATAATCACAACAGCCCCAAGAGAGGAAAGGAAAAGGACTGTTTGTGGTCCAGGCCACAGATCCAAGTTGGGAGGGGGAAGGGAGAACGGGAGAGGGCAGGGCTGTTGTTGGGTAGGAGGAGGGGCTGTGGTTGCAGTGGAAACAGAGAAAATAAGAACATTTCCTATTTACCAGTAATGCACAACGCACCGTGGTGGGTGGGTGGCCCGGATTATCCCATTGAACGGAGGAAGAAATTGGAGCCCAGAGAGGGTAATGGGCTTTCCAGGTCACACAGCTAGTGAGAGCAGTGAGTGGCAGAATAAGGATTCGAACCCTCGTCTATCGGCTGCCAAAGCCACCAACTGTAGGCAGCTGCCTTGTGGTTTCGAGGCTGTCCCGGGAGTGGGAGATGCATTCCCAGGAGTAATGGCATCTTAGCAGACACGGTCACTCTCCTACCAACAGGACTGAGTCAAGATCAGTACCCAGGGGCCTGGGAAGCAGCGTGGCTTGAGGGGAACTTGCAGAAACCATTCCTGTGATCCGAGTAGAGGGTCTGGGCCCAAGCAGCAGGCAGGAGGCCAACGGAAAGGGGAAGCCACAGGTGAGCTCTTCCTTTCAACCCCACTGTGGAGAAGGAGCGATCATTCTGTCTTCCCTACTCAGTGTCCTTCCAACCACCGCAACCTACCAACACCACAGTTGGCTGTGAAAGGCAAGCTTATCAGCGCTATATTTGAACCACTTGCAGTACAACACAAGACACACAAAAAACAATTCTGAAAACTCATGAGTTCCTACTATTAAGAACATATGTGTGTCTCGACAATAAGCTCTGCTCCAGTTTGTGGACCATGGAGTACGGTCAACAACTTAACATTTAGAAATTAGCAGCAGAGTTGGAATGGGGTGGACAGGAGAGTAGGGTCCAGAGTAAGCACAGAGGACACCAAGGCCTGAGGGGTCTCGGCGGCCTAGGCAGAGACACTTGAGACAGGAAAGTCACAGGAGAAAGGAAAATGCCAGGATGGGAGAGTAGGTTTGCATAAAGGTTCACGGAGCGGAGGAAGGGAAAGAGATTGAGAGAGAGAAAGAGATGGCCTGTTACACTACAGGGGAAGAAATGTGCCTCTTGAGCAATGAGGGGATGGTAGTTGTTGGACCCATGGATGTGATTCCTCAGGTGAGGCCATCTAGTGGGCAGTTAGAGGTTAATTAACACTGAGAATACATTCCGGAACTGAAAGAACTCAAAGGCCCTACTGTTTCTGGAATGTTCCGGGTCATGTGCCACCCAGTTGGAGCACAGGCCTGTGAGGAAGCCAGGAGCCCTGGGCCTGCGGGTGTGGCTCCGTCAGGCCCATTCCTGGGCAGACAGTGTCCCTGTGTGCGAGGAGGTCTTCTGAGGGCTACCAGCAGCCTGGCCTTAGCGGTTCCCTGCTCTGTTCCCAGGTCAGTCCCTGTCCTCTATTCCCAGGGCATGTGAGATCCACTTCCTCTACAAACCTCTGGACCCGGCGGCGGTGCCTTCCCAGATGAGCACAGGAGTGGACTGGTCTACCGGTCCTGCTCCCAAATTAATTTACTAAGTAGAAGTCAGTCATAAAGGGCAAAGAGGAGGAAGCCCTTAGCACTTCATAAAAGCCCGCTGCCAAAGACAAGGCTGTGGGTCTCTCTGACTCCATTCCTGGGCTGGATTTGTGGGGTTGAAGTTTGAGAGGAAGGAACATTTAGTTATATTTGTTTTTAGAACGGGATTTTTGCCCATTTTTGGTGAGCCACCCTTTTAAGAAAGTGGCACTAAAAATCTAAGCTTAAGGGGCACCTGAGTGTCTCAGTCCATTAAGCATCTACCTTTGGCTCAGGTCATGATCTCAGGGTCCTGGGATGGAGGCCCTCTGTAGGGAATCTGCTTCTCCCTCTCCCTTTGTCCCTCAACCCATGGCTCACGCTCTCTCTCTCTCACGCTCTCTCAAATAAATGAATCTTTAAAGAAAAATTCTAAGCTTAGCAAAGAGGACACACTGGACATGACTTACTCGCCTTATGAAAAGATCTTTTATTTCCCACCAGCATTCATGGCAGGGTCTCTGACTCCAGACACCACTGGAGAGAGCCTTTCTGCACCCCGGCTGTTAAGCCAGCTTTGGAATGCAGAATGGGGCTTTCCTGCTGTCCAAATGCAGCCAAGCAGAACTAGACATCAGCTGAGGTCACCCTGTCCGTGGAGATTTACACAAATTAGCTTCAGCCCCCAGGCCGTGTCCAGTGGGCAGCCCGACGTTTCTGCATATTTCCAAGGCTCTTTGTCTTAAAGGCTCCTTCAGGCTTATAGGAAAACCTTAGCTCCACATGGAATGTATTTCCCACCCAAATGTGGAAGTGTTATGGTAGGTATGCTCCTGCTATGACAAAAAAAAAAAATTCTATAGCTTAGGATTTCTTTTTCTCTCAAGAAATACTGTAAAGTGTTTGTTTCTGGTTGGCGAGCAGCTCTCCTCCATGGGATGCTCACGGACTGTTCCCTTCTGGTTCAGGGAAGTGGAATACAAAAGGTACACCTGTTTCTTACCTGCCTTCTGGGAACTGACACACATCCTTTTGCTCCCATTCCCTTGGTGAAAACCAGCCAACCATATGGTCCCACCCCAGTGCAAAAGGAGCTTGAGAAATGTTCTCTTAGTTGGGCGACAACTCCGTGCTTTGGTAGGAGACAGGCGTTTTTATTGGATGGTTCACCATCTTTGCCACAAGGATAACACCACTTTTCATCACTTTCCCATCTCACTCTTGGACTTGGAGTGGTAGAAGCTTTTACAGAAGGTTGGTGGATGGTAAAGGGGCTTAGCCACTACCTGAAGTCATGGTTTGTTAATAAGGGTTTTTGAATCTGTCCCATGAAAATTGGCAAAAAACTCCCAATTAAATTTCAGACAGACCTCTTCTCAACAATCCCTTGTCTATCATGGCAGGTTTTTCTAAGCTCTTCAGCCCCCAAATTCTCCTTAACATCTTGTGTCCAGCTGTTGGGGGTCCGACCCATGCACGCACAGCTCAGGGCTGTCACCTTATGGGGTCGCTTCTTGATCTCTGGGGAACTTCGCAGCTCGCAGGCACCCCCTTCCCTGATACACTGGCTAGAAATGCAGGGCTGTAATTACCCCATTCTGCTGTGTTCTTCCTGTGATGGCATCTGCTACCAGCTCTGTGGTACTTGAAGTTCTGTTTTCCTGTCCCCAGTCTGCTCGCTATCGTCTTACTTTTCTGTGTCCTCCGGGAACTACTCCACGCATCTTCTCCAGGGATTTGAGCTGCAATCAGTGGGAGACATAGAGTGATGTGTGCTTAATCCACTTTTATAGAACCAGAACCCACTGAAGGTTTTAAACTGTCAAGCAGCATGTAGCTTTCTGGTCCAGGAAGCTCTGTGTGGCTGGAGCAAGGCAAGGTTGAAAGCAGCAATGTTAGTAGCTGGGAATGCAGGGGGCGGTGGGGGAGGTCTGCCCCAGGCAGCCACCAAGCTGCTGCTGCAGACCAGGTATGAGGTCATGGCAGGTGAGGCGGAAAGGAGAGAGGAAAATTCCAGAGCTACTGAGAGGTGAGTTCTACAGAACCCAATGGCCATTTAGATGCAGAGACTGAGGCATATGGTGGTATCCGGAAATGACTCCCCAGGAAGAGAACAGGAAGAGGAACAGTGTGCTCTCTGAATGTCGGTCTTTGATCAAATTCATGGGCAGATGATTCACAGACCAGAACAGACAGACTTAAAATCTCTCTCCATGTTCCTTCTCAGCCCTCCGGGATCATCAGCCTCTATGTTATCAGCCGTGCCAAGATAGTCTCCATTCTGACAAAACATATTTGAGCCAGCCTGAAGATCTGGAAAGTTTACTACTGACCTATCTGCCATTTTTAATAGAACAAACTCAAGACAGATTTTATTTGTATAACAAGCTACCACCTTAAGTTGGAAAGTAGTCACAGAGCTTTTATTCTGTGTATGTTACATCATGGTACCGACATCTTAGGATTCGTGTTTAAGCATTTTTGCCATTTGCTTCTAAGCTTTGTTTGCAAATATTGCTGGGTGACATTAAATATATGAAATATTTTAGAAGAAACTAACAAAACCTGAGTTTGCCTGGATTGTTTGTTAAAGAAGCTAATAACTAGGATATTATTGTAACTGCATTTAGTACAATGTTTTCCTGTTTTATTTTTGCAGAGGTAGCTGTGTCTTTATGTTTCTACATACACACCACACACAGACACACCTTGGAGATAGAGTCAGGTTTCCCATGCTTCCACCTCACCTGCTAATAAATAATACAGTCTTGTGGCTCTCTAAAAATTCTACATCTTATCCCCATTATTTTTCACAGCTAAGAGGTGATTAATCACTCTGACTGTGGAAAATTTGCCTCTTAAACTAGAATCACTCTGTTTTTCCCTGCTGAGTATGCTTACAAAAAGCGAGGCCCAGAACCCCTTCGGCTTGGTCACAACACTGAGATAGTGGTCTACTGTACATCACTACTGCAATCTTCCTCTCGTTGCAAGCCTTGTGCTTCATTTTGGGCAGAAAAAAAAAATCTAAAACTGGAAAGAAGTTACAGAAGATAAACAGTACAAAGGACTGAGAATGAAAGCCCTTACATTTGAGACAAAATTGGATTATTTCTTGGAAAGGCTTTTGAGACAGAAATCTGTGGGCTAGAGAAAGAAGTTCTTTTTGTGTAGCTTGCTGCACGTAGGCAGAAGAAATAAAAGAAGGAAAGACTTTGGCAATCTGTTGCTAACAGAGTCCTTAACTTGGGCTGCATCTTCTAGGGTTCGGGAGTATCAGAGAGCTTTCTCGTACTATAGAGAGCATCCCTACAAAACACTGCCCACCCTCCCTATTCCCTGGGTAGGCAATTGTATCTCCTTTCCTAAACCTGGGAAAATGCTGAGTCAGAAGGCTTTATCTGAGCAGTTACAAAAGAAGGGTGAGTGGGGGTTTGAAGTGCCTTTTTCCTTCATGCTCAGACACAAGGAAGTCAGACCCACTGCTACTGCATTGCTTGGCAAGAAATATTCTTTTATCAGCACAGAAGGACAAGGCTTTGGGCTAAAAAATTCTACATTGCTCACACTCTAGGCAGTGCTTTTAATCATGCACATTTCTGCCGTGTCCCTCCAATTAAAATCTTTTCTGAGAGCTCACTTTTTGACATCCACATTTTATTTTTGTGGCTCACCCACGGGACCTCGTGATCCTGAACTGGGTTTGTTCTTTGGGCAAAGTTTTGCAAAAGGTGTGGTCAGCATACCCCCCTGGAGATTATGGAAATGAGGGCTGAGCTGGGGAGTCAACGGGATTTAAGTGCTTTGGGAAGCACATGCAAGGATTTGTTGATTCACTACAGTTGGTCAAATGCAAACATTTTCAAACACACCTGGGTGCTGGTATACGAGCTAAATATAGGAATAAATTCCACATGTGAGAGAATTCAAAATAGCATCAAACAACAGACTCAGAAATATTTGGAGTAGGCCCTGTCTGCAAATCTCACCAAAAGACAAGTAAAAATCCCCAGGGTGGGGGGTGGGGGTCGGTGAAGAGAGGGCAGGGGGACCTTGGATAAGTATCAAGATCCAGACACCTCGGTGGACTGGTTGCTACAATGAATGTACTCCTTGAGATATTTTACATGGGCCCATTCATCTGTGAGTCCTCAGTAACTAGTTCATCTCTGGATTTCTCATTCACAACAGTGCTGAAACAATTTTCCAGGAAAAGACGTTAAGTAGCTATGGGGCTGGTCGGTGATGGTTTTGTGAGAAAGAAATCCAATTTCTCATGTCAAATAAATACCTGCGAACAAACTGAGGTAGAAAGAGGACTAAAGTCAAAAGATGGACCTGAGCTCCTGAAATGTCAATTGCAGCCAAAGAGAGGACCACAGTCACAAAAGGAGGTCAACCCCTGATGAAGACAAGATTACTAGAGCCATAAGAGTAATGACGAATTAGCTAAGATTTATTGAATACTTGCTGTATTTCATTCATCCAAGGCCCCATAGCTGAGAAGTGGTAGAGCCTTGACATAGAGCCAGAGTCTGTGATGGAGAGCCCTGGCTTTTCACCATGAACCCACCAGTCAGGCCAGTGGGGACCCTGGGTTTCCCTGGCTATGGTGCGAACTAGCCAAGGTAGGCAAAATTTTGTGTTTCGAATTTTGGTACCAAGTGGGTCATTGCTTGGGCCATGTTGTATGGAGGCGCAGGTGTGTGTCGCACAACTCCAGGAAATGCTGTTCACAACACAGTTCAGGTAACTGCTGTGGCAGACTGACGGCCGTGAACTGTGGCTCTGCCATTTCTAGTCTTCCACTAGTGCAAGTGTGACACCTACACTGATGAAAGACAAAGGACTCTGGCCCAAGGCCCCTGATTGTGGGGCAATGTCAGAACTTGACCGCAGAGGACATCTGTACCCTCTGGCCCTCCCCTTGCAATGGTTTCTGCCTGCTCTCCTGCACCATGGGCTCTACTCACCACTGGCAAATAAATCAAGCATGCACGTAGGTTTCTGAGCAGGGACAGGAATAGGCAAGAAGGCTTTCTTTAAAAGAAACCAGTCTACCCCAGAGAAGCCATTGACCTGGATGAGATTCCTGAAGACCCTGGGGATCTCAGAAGGGGGGGGGGGGCGGCGGTTATAATGGAAACAACCTTCAAGATTCCAAGAACTTATTGTGGTTCCTTATTTTAAATAAATACCCACTTTGGTACCTAATTTTGTATCAATTCTTAAAGTAGGCCCCTCAAATTGTACAAATGCCAGGCCCTTAAAGCCTGGATGTGACCTCAACTGTGTACGCATTCTGTTAACCACAGTTAACTGGACTGGGGAGACACCCCTGAGCCAAGCAGAGCCGTCAGACCTTCACTTCCAGAAAGCTGTCCTTGAAGACAAGGCCACCATGCCTCTTTGTTGGCCATGGACTTGGGAGGCACATGCGACAGAGGCTTGACATCTCCCACCAGGAGAAGTCAGGTTGCTGAGAAAAAGGATTTAGAAATAGATGAGCAGAGAGGTAAATACGAGAGACCACCATAAAGAAAAAGAGAGAGAGAATGAAAATGAGAAACCTCAGTTTCTAAAGATTTTAAGATCCCAGTTCCAGCTCTTTCAAAAGCCCTTTTGCCTTCCTGCCCTGGCCCTTCCTGCCTTGACCCTCACTTTGTCCACGTGGGTTTCTCTTCTGTGCAACTAGATGATGTCGGACAACCCTTATCCCCAGGTGACTGTGTGTGACTCTACCTCCGGGGCCTCTGTTTTCTCATCTGTAAGATGTTGGAGCCAGCACATGGATACAGAGTTCCTTTCCAGGCCCCTGACTATATGAAAGCATTCTGTAAAACAAAGTAGGAATAAGTCACAGGGACTCCCCTCCATTCTCCCACGTCACCAGCCCCAGGCCATAACCAAGCCACGGCAGCCAACGTGAAGAGCTCCGATGGTTGTCGTTAGAGCAGAGGCTACCGTCCCTTTCAGAAACCAGGGGTGCAGGCGGGAAACATGAACCTCAGTCTCTCTCGGTATAATGGCAACACTCCAGCGTTTCGTTCCGCCAAAGAGGGGGCAGGTAGCTGGCCCAGGCAGAGCAGCCCGAACCCAAATGGCTCCTATGCACCTGCGCTCTCACTGTGGCTCGGCAGGTATTTATAGCTTCCGGGTGCCTGTTGGAAAATGAGGCAGAAGCTTTTTCTTACCCACTCCCTTCCAGCCCCCTTCAAGTAGGCACATTGTTAGTGACTTTGTGCGATTTCAGCGGAGTCTCCGCTGCACAGGGAACCTTGGACAATCTGTGTCTGCTTCTAATGCACGTGGCATTTCACAAGGACCACTGTCAGCCACAGAGGAATGCTGGATGGGAGGTCGGGTAGTGTCTCTTTACAGCCACTGAACTACAAGGAAAAACGGAAGAAAATGCAGCTGTAAGGAATTAGATTAGACAAACGAAGAAAAGGGGTGGGGGGAAACCTTCCCTAGGGTGGTAGTAGGACAGTGGTGTATATTTATTAAAAGGGACAACGTGTGAATGAAATCTCAAGATATTTTTAGAAAGAGCAGACAGCTCCCTCCTGGGGATGGCTGTCTGGTTGTAAATGCAGTCTGGCTGAGAGGCTCTACAATAGATTTGAGGGGATCTGTGTCCCTATGAAGCCTAGAAAGACCACCTAATCCATCGGAGGATCTCTCTGCCCCCCATCGCACCAAATTTCCAGCAATCCATCATGCTAATAGCCCCTCTCTTAGAATTGCCTGAAGAGGCCTGTTTTTTGAGCCAACTATAACTTTATTCTTTCCAACCCACCTCAGCTCCAAGCCCTACCCTCACAGTGGAGGTGAAGCCGACCAGCCAGAGTCCAGATACTATGAGCAAATGGGTGACTCTCTTCTAGGGACTGAGCTGACTGACATCTGAATAACTCAGGATACGTGACCCCGCGTTCCTCATTTGTGTCTATATGTATTACCGACCCTCCTTAACTATGTTCAAGTGTCCCTAAAGGTGGGCGGCACCCAAAGCGTCTAGAGAAGCTGTCCATCCTACCCATGGGAACAGGCAATGTTTGAGGAGTGGATCCCGCTGGTCAGTCAACCTCCAGCCTCTGGATCCTGAGGCCCCTAGGCCTATCTGCTCAGTGCCCATCTTGGGTGTGGCTTTGGCCACAAAACAGCAGCTCACTGCATTGCTCTCTGGCGGATGCCTGCATTTTGAAAAGCTTCTGGTGGAAGGAGATGACATGGGGCGGAGTTATTTGGTAAAGCTGAGTGCCACTGGGTGGGTAGTTAACAGCAAGACATTCAGCGTGCCCAGAAGATACTGCATTGTTTATTCAATATTTGTTCATCAAGTATTCATAGCTCCAAAATGCCTCTTTTGTACACTCACCTTCTCTACCTTTCCACCATTCCCCAGGTTGTTTCCCTAATCCAGGGAAGAGGAACCAAATGACACTAACATTTCTTAGCGGCGGGCACTATGTGCTTTATGGACATCATCTTCTATGTGTTGACCTTAGATTCCTGAAGCCACCTTCTAGATGGTCTCCCAGCCTCAACACTACCTTCTTTATCCATACCCTACATGGTTGCCAGAGCATCCTTCTAACACATACTTCCCACTGAAAATCTTGATAGCTCCTCATTGCCTTCTGGAAAAAACTGAGGTTCTTAAGAGCATGCTCTGGCCTCCTCAGCATCTTCTTAACCAACTCCTACAGAAATCCCATAGACAAGTCTGGCCACATACTCTGAAATCAGGATGTATATCCTTCCTCAGCCCCTTGGAAACACACTTATTTAAATGGCCTCCCCATCCTTCCCACTTGGGGAAGGATGAAATTCCTTTTCATTTGCCAAGACTGTGCTTAAATATCATCTCCTCTCTTGGCTCTTCCCTAAACCTCCCAGGTAGAACTAATTGGGCCTTTTTTCTTCTTATGACACTTTATATAAATCTCACCTGTAGCACAGCTCACATTGTATTAAAGATTCACTACTGGGGGTGGGGGCTTGATGGCTCAGTCGGTTATGCATCTGCCTTAGGTTCAGGCCATGATCCTGGGATCCTGGGATAAAGCACTACACTGGGCTCCCTGCCCAGCAGGGCCTTTGCTTCTCCCTCTCCCTCTGCCCCTGTTCGTGCTCTTTCTGTCTCTCTCTCTCCCTCTCTCAAATGAATACAAAATATTAAAAAAAAAAAGATTCATTATTTGTCATTCAAAGTATGTGAAATACTATGACAAACAACTCAAGAATTTCCATGACTTGCCACAACAAAAATCTATTTCTTGTGCACACCTCTTGTGTTCTCCAATGAGAATGTATCTCCTGGAGGCTCCCTGCTGAGTAGTGACTTAGGGATTCAGGCTGAACCCCTAAGACCTTGCAGTTCTTCACTCACAACCACATAGACAGGAAAGAAGGAAGGAAGGAAGGAAGGAAGGAAGGAAGGAAGGAAGGAAGGAAGGAAGGAAGGGAGGGAGGGAGGGAGGGAGGGAGGAAGGAAGGAGGGAGCCCATTGCAGTGCTTTATCCCAGGATCCCAGGATCATGGCCTGAGCCTAAGAAAGAAAGGAAAGGGCTGGGGGGAATGGAGGATAGAGTGAGAGTTTCAGGGACCCAGCCTAGCCCAATCTCCATCACCACTCCAAGACAACAGGACTTCAATAGATCATAGCCACTAGCTGAACTTCTCATAGGACTCTCCATCTACCATACTGCTGATTTGGAACCTAAAAATATTTTTAAGAGAAGAGTGGGTATCCATTGTCTGGTCTGCAGTAACACTATAGCCTTTGTATTTTTTTAGTGGAACCGTTCCTCCAAGAATTATAAGGCTGATAATTCTTACAAAAGGTTATAAGGCCATTGTAAGGTTTGGGGCAATAGCAAGAATTTTTATATTATGGGCCAGCTAATATGAGACAACTGGCACATGTCCACAGCTTCCATTTTTATTTCTTAATACACAGTTACTCATCACTATGGCAATCTAGGAAATTAAGTAAATAGAGAAATTAAAAGGTAAATATAGGCTTATCATATTTACCATTAAACATAGACAATGAATCACCTTGCCAGGACTTCTAAAACTCTGAGGGATTTCTTTGATGTCTCCTTCAGTTCTACATCATACTTGTTAAAAGATAATCCTCTCTAGTGCATGCAATAATGGTTAAAAAAATAAATAAATAAAAATATATTGCTGCACACTACATCAAAAACTAATGATATACTGTATGTTGGCTATCTGCACATAATTTAAAAATTTAAAAATAAATAAACAAATAAATAGCCAGCATTCTCTGCTCTTCTACATAAGCCTCAGGATTATTCAAAGAATACAGTTCTTCAGAGTAAATAGATAAGTTCTTAGCAGACACATAGGACATTTGACATAGTCTCCTAGATCAAGCTCAAAGGGAAGACAGGTAGCAACTTTCTATTTTTTAACCAAATTTGAAGAGTGAACAAATCCCTCTCTAATACAAAACCAAACAAAAACAGACCAAAAATGAGCTGGGAGCACAGGAGTGAATATATTTTAATTGTCATTTAGAGGTCAGTGAATCAAAAGAATAACTTGAGCTTTGATTTCCGAAGCTCTTCTGTCTCTCATTAGCTCTGGTGATGGCCCATGACACTGATGAAGGAAACTGAGGCAAGGAAGGGTTGCACAGTTGGTGGTGGTCACACTGTAAATCGTAAGTTCCTCTGGGATCTGTTCCTGCCTCCCAGCCTAGGGCACAGTCCAGGAGCTGAGGCACAAATCTAGGCCACTGGAGCCACTCTCACACATCTCTATCACCTCCTACTCATTCCCCAACTCACTCCTGGTTGAGTTCCCCTCCCAACTCCCCACTGACACACCTTTAGCCAAGCCTGTTCAGTGATCTTTATGTCAATAAATCCAGTGGTTTCAGTCCTTGTGTTATATCTAAGCAGGGGTTAGACTCAGAAGCCCACTGCTTTCCTTCTGAAACATGAGCCACTCTCATGGTCCCTCCTTCCTCTCTGGCTGCTCCTTCTCTGCCTCCTTCACCTGCTTACCTTCTCTATTCAAGCCATCAAAGACTTCTATTACTAAAGACACCATCCTAGATCCTCCTCTTTTTTCTTTCTGTATTTTCTATCTTGTCCATGCCCATGGCTTCAATAACCACTTATTAATTAATAAATTCCAAATTGCAAATTTCCAGCTAATATTCTCCTTTGAGTTCCAACCCTGTACCATATATCCACCTCTACTTACAAATTTACTTTGTAATTTTAAACACCTCAAATTTACTTTGAGACCTAAGACCAAATCCTCTTTCCTACATCGGGGTTAGTCCTCTTCCAATATCTATATCAGCAAATAATGTTTCTGTCACTCCAGTTGTGTAATTCAAGAGACCTAGAGTCATTCTTGATGCTTCTCTTTCCCTCACTCTTCACATTTCATCCTTACCAAATCTAGTTCCTTTTACCTCCTAAACATCTCTCAAATACATATGCTTCCTTTCTTCTAGAGCCACACATCCCACCATCATGTCCCAACCGGGATACTTCAACACACACTTAAGGGTTCTCCTTGCACCTACTCTTACCATCTCCCAGCCTATCCTTCACACTGCAGCCAGAGGGATGTTTTCAAAATGTTAACCCACTGATGGCTCCCATCATGTCTTCACCTTTTCCCATCTAAATCATTCAATGGCTTCTAAATGCTCTTAGGAAAAAGACTAAATCCTTATCAACAAAAAAATCCTCGTGCACCCTATCACCTACTTATCCCACAGCCTCATTTCACACCATGGTCCCCCTTACTCTCTGAATTCCAACTATACTGGCCTTCCAACTCCTTGGTCTTTTCCAGGTCCATTTTACCACAGGATAGACTCTGACCCTACAAACTCAGGGGGATCTCTTCTGCTAAATCCCCTCACAGCACCAAATGCTTCTCCCTCATAGAACCTACCAAAAAGGAATTTTATATTTTATTATGTGTTCATCTGGCTCATGTCTGTGACTCCCATTAAACTATTAGATTAATGACAATGAAACTATGTTTATTTTTGCTCATCAGTATGTCTTGTAGCACCAATCACTATGCCTGGCACATACTAACACTCAGTAAAAATTTGTCCAGTGAATAATAAAAATAAATGTATCGATTAAGTAATTAATTAAGTAATTAATTTCTTGGGTTCCCGCAGGATTTGATGTTATAGTTACCTATTAATCATATTAGATGGCCCGTTATATGATGGGCAGTTTTTCCTTCTATTTGCACTAAACTCATTCTGCCTAAGATTCAAAGTATTTCCTTATATGAAAAAAATTTCAGGACAATTTGGTGAATAAGTCTATGGTCATATTTTTTTCCTCAAGATGACTGGGGATTCATCCTGGTGTCTAAAAGTAATGACAACACATTTGCAGAAAGGAAGATGTCAGAGAAGGTTGCTATGATGCAGGAATATACTCGAGCAAGGGTTCCAGGTTAGGACCAGCAGGGACAGGGAAATAGCACCAGCTCTGCCTCAGTCCAGCAGCTTCACCAGGAGGAAATCATCTTCTTCTCTGAACCACGGGTTGCTCATCCTGGAAATGACAGGGTTGTTCTAAATGGAGAACCTTCTGCCTTAGGCATGTGATATGATTCATGAGAATGACTATCTGTCCCACTGCTGTCACCTCCCTGTAAAACCAGAAATCTCCCTGTGGGGGGAAGGTCTTTGAGAACCCAAGGTCTTTCCATCTCCATGGCTAAGGTTTTTCCAGGAGCCCTTGACCTGCCATGTATAACAGGAATGTACTGAGAAACTGCACTCAGCCGTCACAGGGTACATCTTTATCATTGTGCTGACATTCATCTTCCCATGATCAAGAAGGAGGAGACTGTTGTCTAATCTATCAACATTCTATTTTTAGAAACAATCTAAATCAGAAGACCAGGTGCCATACTCTTACTCTTCATCGTAAAAGGAAATCCTCTGGATCGGGCATCAGAACTCATGTCCCAGGCCTTCCACTGACTGACTGTGAGTTTTGCCCATGATCACTCAACTTCCCTGTATTTCAGGATTTAATTTAAAAAAAAATATTTAACTGACTTACTTCATTGGATGGTCATGAAAACCATATGAGACAGCACTTTGAAAAAATCTGAAAACTTTTAACTGCAATAAAGATGGCTTTTCAGATGACCAAAAGATGTCCCACAATAAAAGCATGTGGCATAACTATGACATTTATATCACAGAAACTATACCACCAGCAACCCCAGTAGATGAAGATGTTAGCTGCTCAATGCCTCCATTTCCTCTTCAGTCCAACTCCACAACTTTCCAAAATGTCTAAACCCCTCCAAGTGCTCATTTGAGAATTTCAGGATTATTTAGTGAAGTCACTGTTTACCTTGCAGGATGATAAAGGATTTAAACTCACAAGTTTAGGAAAATGATAGCACCATCAACAGGTTAATATCAATAAAAACATGGATAAAAGTTTGTTCGAGATAATCTCACTCAGAATATTAAATAGACTGGGGCGCCTGGGTGGCTCAGTGGGTTAAGCCTCTGCTTTGGGCTCAAATCATGATCCCAGGGTCCTGGGATTGAGGCCCGCATCCGGCTCTCTGCTCAGCAGGGAGCCTGCATCCTCCTCTCTCTGTACCTGCCTCTCTACCTAGTTGTGATCTCTGTCTCTATCAACTAACTAAATAAATAAAATCTTAAAAAAAAAAAAGAATATTAAGTAGACTGAAAAAAACAGTATTACCCAAGAAAATCTACTGACTGTTCTGGCTAAGTAGTAACATTTTCAGTATCATCAGAGACTAATTCCTCCAAATCAACTGATGCTCAAAAATACAACAGAAGCTCTTGCTTATATGGTTATTTGATTTTTCCACAATGGTGCTAAGACCATTCTATGGGGGAAAGGAGAGTCTTTTCCACAAATAGTGCTAGGAAAATTGGATATCCACATGTAAAAGAATGAATTTGGGCACTTACCTTAAACCATATACAAAATTAACTCAAAATGGAACAAAGAACCAAAACTATAAAACTCTTATAAAAAAGCAGAGGGTAAAATCTCAAGACACTGCATTTGGCAATGATTTCTTGGATATAACAGCAAAAGCACAGGCAGCAAAAGAAAAAATAAATTGGACTTGATCGAAATGAAATCTTTTGTATATCAAAGAACACTATAAAGAGAGTGAAAAGGTAATATGTGGAATGGGAGAAAATATTTGCAAATCATATATCTGATAAGGGATTAATATCCAGAAATATATTAAGAACTCCTGAAGCCCAACAACAACAACAACAACAACAACAACAACAACAACAGCAAAGCCCATAAAAAATCCAATTCAAAAATAAGCACAGGACTTAACAGACATTTCTCCAAAGAAGATACACAAATGGTCAATAAGCACATGAAAAGATACTCAACATCAGGAATCCCTGGGAAAAAGCAAATCAAAACCACAGGGAGATAGCACTTCTTACCCATTAGGATGACCAATATTTTTTAAGACAATGACAACAAAGGAAAACTACAAGTGTTGGTGAAGATGTGGAGAAGCTGGGACATGGGTGATGGGATGGTAAAATGATGCAGCCACTATATAAAACACTTTGGCAGTTCCTCAAAAAGTCGTGACACAGAATTACTGTACGTGATACCTCATTTATCCAGAGATAGGAGGGTGCTGAGGCTTGACATCTTTATTTGCTGTCATGAAAAGTATTTGTATGACCCAGCAATTTCACTCATAGGTATAGACCTAAAAAACTGAAAGGAGGGATGACACCCATGTGTGTGGCAGCACAGTAGCCCGAACGGAAACAACCCAAATTCCATCAACAAATTAACAGATAAACAACATACGGCATATATATACAATGGAATATTATTCAGCCTTAAAAAGGAATGAAATTGGGACACATGTTACCATATGGATGAGCCTCAAAACCATTAAGCTAAATTAAGTGTCCTGTATAGAAGGACAAATATTATATAAAGTCCTTCATATACTAGAATGGGCTATTTCAGAGACAGAAAATGGATGAGCGATTACCAGGAGCTGGCAAAAGGAGGGGATGAGAGGTGAGAAAGGTAGAGTTTCTATTTGGGATGATAAACAGTTTTGGAGATGAAAACGAGTGGTGGCTACACAACACTGTGAATGTACTTGAGGCTACTAAATTATATACTTAAAAATGTTTCAAATGGAAATTTTTATGTTGTATGTATTCTGCCACAACTAAAATAATAGAATGGAGGTCCTGACATGATAGAAAATTTTTCTTCCTTTTGTTATAGATAGAGCTGTGGTCTATTTATTTAAGGCGCTTAAAACCCAGGAAGGGAAGGCAAATTGATGGAAAGAAGCCAGTGGCTGAATTGCCCAGTGCCTCCTGCAGCCCCAACTCACCCTTATCAATCTAAGATTCTCGGCAATCAACTTTCTTCTTTCCCCCTTTCAAATACTTTTCATGACAGCAAATGAGGATGTCAAGCCTCAGCAACCTCCTATCTCTGGATAAATGAGGTGTCACACCTCAGTCTGCAGTCACTGTTCCGGTCTTCTCAGCAAAGAGCATAGAAGGAAGCCTTTGGGTAAGGGTGGAATGCCCCAGCTTGCTCAGACCATGTACGGGCTTCACGAGTTGGGGGAAGGGAGACAGCTAGGGATGAGGAGCAAGAATGTGAACACCAAGAACTCCAGCAGTAGTCATTTCCCTCTGCCTTCCCACAGGAGACACCTTTGAAATACACATACACACGCTCCCATGTGACAGATGTGAAATCCCTAGAGAAGATATGACTGGGGAGGTTAAGAGCAAGGGGTCTGGGTCCATGCACTGGGTAGAGCTCCTCGCTAAGCCACCGACAAGTTGACTCACCTCACTGTGCATTTCTTTCTTTTTTTGCTATTTTTTTAAAGATTATTTATTTACTTGACAGAGAGCACACACAAACAGGGGGAGCAGCAGACACAGGGAAAAGAAGAAGCAGGCTCCTCGCTGAGCAAGGAGCCTGAAGTGGGACTCGATCCCAGGATCTCAGGATCATGACACAAGTCAAAGGCAGATGCCCAACATACTGAGCCACCCAGGTGCCCCTGTGCATCACTTTCTTTATGGAAACAGCTAATCCTATGATAGAATTTAATTTACTAAGTTCTTGTGAAGATTTTGAAGTATTAATCGATGCCAGCTGTTACTATCAATCAATGTCAGCTACTATAATCAGAGAACACGATAAAAATCATCAGCTATAACGAAGAGTCACAGTATTGAGCAAACCAGAGAAAAGATTGCTGTGTGGATATACTGTGTATATGTGAGTGCATATTGTGACTGTGTACGTGATTTGTTTACGACTTTCACACAGGGTTAGGTTAAGAGTAGCCCGAGATGCTCTACTGAGCTGCTTCCTAACTTCCACCTGAAATGCTCTTTCAGAAACATAGCTACTTGGCAGGAAGAAAGGCTCAATGATTTTACAATTGGAGTGGGTGGAGTGTTTTTCTCCTTACCAGCTTCCCCAGGTGACAAAATCACAACTGAACCCAGGCTTTCTGGGCTCAAGTCACAAAAGCTGGAACCTACTTCTTCTGAGCTCTTCCCTGCCCTCTTGCTCTTCTATGGCAGTCACTCCATGGCGCCTTGATTCAAGCTAGGCTGGACTCCTCTTTCATGGGTTTGTGGGTTTGTGCCCCTTTTTAGAAAGTACCTTCTGGGCAAGCATGCCTCCTCCCTCGGCTCAGGAGGGCATGTACCTCTGTCGGTTTCCTTGATCCAGGCAACTGAAACTTCATCCAATAGCTACAATTTCATGCTAAGCAAAGAGGTCAAAGGTCCCCTAGTAATACTGGGAAATCTATGGTTCCTCAAGGGCCGGAAGTCCATAATCAAAGGAAAATGTGACATAGGAGCCATTAATAGTCACTGGAATCATACAGAAAATTGACCAGGAAGAAACCAGTGAGAGAGAGTAGGTATAAAGAATGCAGGGGCTTATGATAATGTAGCAACCCACAAAGCTACACCACCTCATAGGCCCTTCCATTTATCACCATCCATCTCAAAGGAGAGAAGAAATCTAAGCCTGGATGCTAACAGTTGCACCAGCAAGGATTCTCATCTTCCAGTTCAGGGGCACAGCTCCCATTCTCCAGGGTAGAACAGCAGTCACAGTGGATACAAAGCAGGGTTACAGTCCGGACTCCTGGAAGAGGAATCATCTGACAATAGGCTGATTCCCAACATTGGTAATCATGACTAGGACAGATCCAAGAAACCAACCAGTTTCATGACAAACCTGCTTTCAGTGAAAGCCATCAGTCTAGGTGACAAAACGTCACAGACCATATAAATGGAGTGTTACATCCTTCACTTACCTAATTACACAGTGATCTGTTGTAATTAACAAGAGCTATCTTTAGGCTTCCTTTCATTCCCCCACTGTGTGTAGTGGGGACCTGGGAGGAAGGAGACAAAGGATGGTTGTGGGGAAAATATTAAGAGGAGGAGGGCAAGCACTCTGAGAAGTTAGTTCTATAGAAGAGAAACACAGTGGAGGGACGCCTGGGTGGCTCAGTTGGTTGGGCGACTGCCTTCGGCTCAGGTCATGATCCCGGAGACCCGGGATCCAGTCCCACATCGGGCTCCCTGCTCGGCGGGAAGCCTGCTTCTCCCTCTCTCACTCCCCTTGCTTGTGTTCCCTCTCTGGCTGTGTTTCTCTCTGTCAAATAAATAAAATCTTTAAAAAAAAAAAAAAAAAAAAGAAGAGAAACACAGTGGAGAGGAGAAACTTCTGTGGAATGTTTCCATTTGCAAAATGTTTCCATTTGCTTGCCCTCCTTTGTCATACAGACTCCCAAGAGTTAGAACCTTAGTCTCCAAACCCTACCAACAGACTGTTCATCTTCAACCAACACACGTGATACAGTGGTTTGTAAAAAGGAAAACTGAACATTTTTTTTATTGTTACTTAAATTTTAAAACTGAACATTTTAAAGATGCCAGTTCTTCCCCAGTTAGAGTTAAAATACCAAAGGGTATTCTTTGGGAACAAAGCAGTTCTGAAGTTCATCTGCAAAAATAAATGGGTAAGGATATCATAGAAGAAAATTTTGATAAAATGAAAGCAGTGAGGGGATGCTAGCCTCATCAGACATTAAAATTAAATAATATACACGCCTTCATGGCACCATCCCTAGAAACTGAGAGGTCAACAGAAGTAAATAAACATACTAGAAGTAAATCTTGTGTAAAATACAATTGGTATTATACTGATCAGTAATCAGTAGGGAAAGATAGGATTGCTCAAAAACTGGTTTTGGTGTATTTGATTATGTTTTCAAAAAGAAACCAGGCCAGCTCTTACTAGATACTGCTCCTAAGTCTCTAGCCCTTGACTGTCCCAGCTCTGCCTGAGTTTGCCAGCTCTGGTCACCCGGGCTCAGGAAGTGACCACTCTGGCCCTTTCATCTGGGCTCTTTCCATGGTCTCTATTGCCCTCAACCTTTCTGAGATCACCGTTCTGAGGGCATCATCACCCCCCAACACACACTGTTGACATGACTCACAGCAAGAGCACACACACCACCCTCCATGCCCACTCACTTCCAGGGCAAAGTATGATCACACACCCCCTTAACTCCCACCGCAAGTCCAGAATCAGGACGTCTTTGAAGATTTGGAGTTAATAAAAAAAGAAGTATTTAGGGGCTGCCAGGGGAGGGAGGGATGCAGAGGCAGTGCACAGAGGATTTTTAGGGCAGTAAAACTCTTCTGTGTGATGCTATTAAGGTGGATGCATGTCATTATACCTTCATCAAAACCCATAAACTGTACCGTTAAAGAACAAATTATTCTAGTACTTATTAAAATGGAAACTTCATCCAAGATTATTGCAACAGCATCAAGACTATCACAACAGGGGAAAGAGATCAGGCTCAACTCCAAATACAAAAAAAGGCAGCTAGAGATTTCTAGCCAATGAGCAGAGTGAGGGGTCAGTGGATGGACATTCACTAAGAGGAGATATCAAGGGTAGTGGCATTCTTGTTAAACTGGCTTAACAGGATTTGTTATGAAAGCAGGCCATGGTGATCAGATATCAGCAGAGGGAGAAGAGGAAGTTGCTCGGATGTCAAATGTGATCCCATATGAAGTGTGCGGCATGGGGGAGGGGGGTTTTCTTACTAAATTGACTTAACAGGATTCTTCTAAGACTGGGAAGGTCCCGGACCTGGCAAGGTCAGGACAAGGGCCAACATCAAGGCCTGGTCAAGAAGTGGGTTCAGAGGAACCTAACTGAAGTATGGTCAAGGAGAGTCTTGGTCAGTCCAACACCAAGAATGAACACTGCTATAAACTATGGACTGGGTGATAATGACGTGTAATGTAGGTTCATCAATGGTAACAAATGTACCACTGTGGTGTGGGGTGTTGAGAGTGGGGAGCAGTGAGGGTGGAGGGGACAGGAGGAGATATACCAGAACTCTCTATATCTTCTGCTGTGAACCTAAACTGCTCTAAAAAATAGTCTCTTAAAATTTGTTTTTCTAAGGAAATATGAAATTGAATAAATCCTGACTGTGTCACAGATGGCAGGACAGTCCTGGACCCTTCATTAGGCAAGAAGTTTCCAGCCAGATTACCAGCCATGGTGCCCACTCCCCCTGGGACGTTCAATCATCTCTGCTGTGTCAAATAGTGAGAGTGCCCACTGTTTCACACTGGTTGCCTCTGTTCCATCATCTTCTCCACTTATCTGTTCTTGTTGTGGACACTGCGGACTGGTCACCCAAGAGTCACTCACAACACCTCCCTCACTGCTCTAATAAGCTGTTAATCAGGGGATTCTGGGGATGTTTGTAAGGCCATAGACTGAGCTGGGATATCTCTGTTAGTCTCTTGTCCTTCCTCCACTCATCCTGCCTGGAATGTGGCTATTATGTCCAGGGCCGCCATATTGTAATTATGAAAGCCCAAGGCCATAGTAACGTGAAAAGAGAGAAAGAGGCTGGGATATT
Source organism: Spilogale gracilis (assembly GCA_004023965.1). Lineage (NCBI taxonomy): Eukaryota > Metazoa > Chordata > Mammalia > Carnivora > Mephitidae > Spilogale > Spilogale gracilis. The sequence continues at coordinate 230,394 of PITA01000738.1, forward strand.
GATGTTATTGTGAACACTAGATTGCCTGTACCCAAAAGTTTTTGCTTGAGACAAATCCCTTATTTACTTCAGTCCCTGAGAGTTGGGTTTTTGTTATTTCTAGACAAACATAATGTCAACTGGCAAACTCCCCTACTCCCCAAATAAGCAGACGGGGCAGATCAGCCATCCTACTGCATAAACAAATATGGGACACAGGGAACCCTACTTTCTAAAAATTATTTTAAGGGGCACCTGGATGCTCAGTGGGTTGAGTGTCCAACTCTTGATTTCGGCTCAGGTCATGATCTCAAGGTCAAAGGATTGAGCCCCACGTCCTGTTCCATGCTGGGCATGGGGCCTGCTTAAGATTCTGTCTCTCCCTCTTCTTCTGCCCCTCTGCCCTCCTTGCACTCTCTCTTTCTCTCTAAAGAAATTTAAAAAATTTAGAATAAAAGTAAAAAAAAAAAATGATTTTAAGTGGAAAAGCATTATCTCTCTCCACAGCATTAACCACTCATGATTGCAACGATTCTGTTCTCTTCTTTTTCCCCAGGATTCTACTTTTATGGATAGAGAGTGGGAAAAGGTATTAATTGTGATAGGATTCACTATGTGATTTCTAGTCCACTAAAAATCTGTTTTTAAAATATTTAATACCAGAGAATGTAAGCCATTGCATCTGAAGAGACACTATTAAGTAACCATAATTTAAACTAGCGGTGATCTGTATGGGCTCTAGAAGTGATCTTCTTAGCATATAAACCAGTTCAGGCCTATAATCAAAAATCTCTTGTAGTAGGCTGTATTGCTTCCCTGTCCATTGATACCACACTGTGTCAAAAGAGTTGCTTTGGCCGGTGGAATGTAGCCAGTATGTGAGCAGAGTTCTGAAGCATGTTTGCTACATTGGCTTTCCCACTTGTCTTTCTATCTGCCCAAGAAGACTAAACTTGGCAGCTACTGTCTCAGACTGAAGAGGCAATCAAAGCAGCTAAGAATCCAATCTGTCGCCTGAAGCAGAGCCTTCACAACAGATCCACAGGCTCATGAGTGAAAAAATAAAGTGTGTTCTTATATATCACTGAAATTTTGAAATTGTGTGTTATGCAGCATTAGGCAGGAATAGCTGACTAATGCACTTACAAAAGTTTTCCAGCTCACTCTGAGTAAAATGGCAAAATCATCAGAATCATTTAAAGCATCTTCATAAACTGGATCCCTTTACCTCTTTGGCTTCATCTTCAACTACTTCATTCCTTTCTTACTCTGTTGTAGAAACGCCAGCCTCTCTGTTTCTCCTCTAACATGTTAGACATATTTCTACCTTGGGACTTTGCACTTGCTGTACTTCCTGTCTAGAACACTTTCTCTAAATTCGTAGCTGGCTATTTGCTAATTCCCCTTAGATGTGTAAGAAATCATTTTAGTGCACCTAATTTGACCATCTGATTTTCAATTGTATTCCCAGTACTCTATTACTCCTTCCTTGCTTTTCTTTTCTATATCTGTATGTCCGCTTCCTAGCACCTCTCTGTTTTGTTTCCTGCAGTACTCCCAGAGTCCAGGTAGAGCAGTGCCTGGCACACAGTAGGCACCTGATAATTACTCATAAATGAACACATGGATAAATGAATGAATGAAATTCTCAAAATAAAAATAAGTAGGGAAATACAAATTTATTATTTAATAAAATAAATAATAAATATTTGTTTTATAAATAAATAAAAATATATAAATATAAAAGAAATCTAGATGGCAAAGGCTGTCCTCATTTGTAATTAAAAGACGGAATTAATATTATAGAAAGCTATCCTTTCTTCTTTCCAATTAGCAAATGTTTTAAAGAATTATAATATTCCTATTGGTGAGAATTATCTTTTACTGGCACAGGCATTTGCATACACTGTAAGTAGAAATATGTAGAGACTCATTTCTGGGAGAAAGCAATCAAATATCTTTAGAGTCCCCATTTGGTAATGTAATTTCCCTTCTAGGAATGTTTCCCAAAGAAGAAATTAGTGCTTGAGGCAAGGAATTACATACCAAAAAGTTCTTTATAGCATTATTCAGAGTGATACAAATTTAGAAACGACCTAATCAATCAATGGGAGAACAGTTCACTGCATCATAGTACATCCATAGTTTAGTATACAATGTTTGCAAATATTATTTTAATGATATGGGAAATTGCTCACAACATTATGTTAGTGAAAAAGGTAGAGCACAAAATTGCATGCAGAGTATAATCCCCATTATGTAAAAACAAGAATACACACAAGAGTGACAAGCCTAGATGGAAAAGAGTATACAAAAATGTTACCAGTGGTTATCTTCATGACATAGAATTATGAATATTTTCACTTTTTTTCTCTTTCCTGAATTTTCAAGATTTTCTATGATTATCTGAAATAAGATGCAAATTTGGGACCAACCTTTCTGGTAACAGAAAGTCCACCCACAATATCAGGAAATGATGCTGCAGAATGCCAAAGTTGTTCTTGCCCATATTTGAGTGGGAAAACTAGATGGCGCAAGGGAAGAAGACAGAGAAAGAAGAAGAAATAAAGTCTCTACTTGCTTCTATTTTCACACATTTCACATAGCACTGTTTTTTTCTCCACTAATTTATAGTTCCTTCAAGACAGAGACCATACTTTCTCTTTTAGTGTCCTGCACATCCAACCTAGTCTTGACACACAACATGTGGAGGACAGGGAACACAGACTTGAAATGTAGGTGAGGAAATGGAAATGTGGGAGGGAAGAAAGGTTTGAGGAGTGGCAGAATGGAAGCATGGAACATATGGGAAGATGGGAGATGATGCCAAAGAGAAATTGATATAATAGAAGACACGAAGGAAGAAGGGGCATAGAATGGAAGGCGAGAAGAACGAACAGTTGAGAGGATGGTGACGACAAGTGGTGACGTCACAGTCTGTGAGGACTGGATTCTGGCCCCATCCTCTAGGAAGGTGCTGGGCTAATTCCACTTCAGAGTTGACCTAAGAAGGGAAGCTCTCACTGGTTCTACATCAGCCCCAGATGGTTCCTGAGAAGATCATGACCACCCACTGCAGAAGTCCTTGACCTTGCAGCCAGACTGCTCAGCAGCAGGGTCATAATCAGTACCGAGTGACTCACCAGCCACTAGATAATTTGGAAAAACACAGAGATGCCAAAGGCTTACTTTGGGTCACTTGCAGCATCTGAGGTCCATCGTGAGCCCACTCTGGTTAACAGAAATGCAGGGAGTGGATAAGTGGGTGGTAAGAGACTATAAAAATAAAGCTAGGCATAAGAAGTGGGGAAAGTAGGTCACCTCAAAGGCAATCTCAATTTCTCTATTCCTCTGGTGCAAAGAAGGCACATTTTTACCTGGGGAAGGGTGGGGGGATAGTGTGGAATAAGAAAATATGGCTGTCAGTTAAATAGGCTTGACACATCATCATTCCCTCCCTCAATACCTCGACACACCCACACCACTCCCACCCCTCCTCTGATCACTGGGTGATGCAGCCTGGCTTCTGTGTGCTTCACAGTTCTCTTCTCTATCTCCCTCCATTCATGTAGACATTTCCTGAGCAAGTAGCCCTAAGCTGAGCTCAACACTCTTCCTCATCCTAGTGGATTTTCAGGGGGTTATGACTATGCATAATGAATTAGGATGGTAAGCATCTTCTCTCTTTCCCAGGGTAGAGGGTAAAGGAGTCATCCCAGAAACTTAAGGGAGTCTCAAGGCAGGGCCCCAAATTCTAAAACTGCTCAAACATTTCAGAAGCTGTCAAATAACTGGGGCAAGGTGACCAATGGCATAAATGGAGCTCAAATATGGGACACTCCATTAGGTGAGTATATCCTGATGCCAGGGTGATAGGAGACTGCTTGGCAAGATATCACTTGGATGTTTTAACCAGGTCATGGTTATTACTGAGGATCAGTCCTTATCCTTGATCAGAGGTTCAGAAACACATGTGCCATCACTCTCCATTGGAAAAGTTGCCCCACATTCTCAAAAGCAAGGTCAATAGTAAAAATAGATACCTGTTTCTGCCAAGTGTGGTGTAGGTATGCCCAGCCTCTCACATAACAGAATCTCATATGAACTCCCTGATCATGGATTTGGGGGAGTCATTTAACCTGTCTGATATTGGCTTCCTAATCTTGCATGGCGAACATGATAATTTGAGTTGAGTTTATTCAAGGCATCTGTCATGAAATAGAAACTCAAAAATGGTGGTTGCTATTATTAACATGCTATTTTAAGTGCCAAAGTTTACAAAGATGGGTAAGATATTTCCTGCCTTGAAAATCTATAATGCAAACATAGAGACAAAGATGAATATACAAAAACCATCATACAAGATAGGATGATGAGAAAGGTATAAATTTTTGTGCAAATTTAGGAAGGGAATGATCACAACCTCTGGTGACTGGGGTGAGGAAGGAGCCAGCAGGCAAGACTTTGTAGAAGAGGGAGATTTCTACAGAGGTAGGTATATGATGTGAGTGGCCAATTATTCAGGCAGAAGGAGCAGCAGCAGAGACTCCCAAGGCAGGGAGATGAGGGACTGTTGAGAAACATCAAGTCATAAAGTTCAAGTATGGGAGGAGGAGAGATGAGATTAGAAGGATGTAGAAAGCCCAAATGCCAGGCTAAAGAGTTCATACTTAATTCAGTGGTCAGCAGGGAGTCATTGGAGGCTGTTGAGCAGGACAGTCACTTTCTTTACAGCTGTGCCAGGCTAAATTAAGCATAAACAGTACTTTATAATTGGAAAGGGGATCTCAGAAATAGCTCTTGACTCAGAAACAGGCATAGGGAAAAGTAATGAGAAAACATCGCTCTGATCAAAGCTAGGAGGTTAATTAAATTTCTAATTATTGTGAAAGGCCATTTAAAAACCCTAGTTCACTGAGGATAACTGCTGTGGCAGGGCCTAAAAGAATAATACTCCTCTTAACCCTTGGCCAGGTGCAACAAAGGTATGTGTTTGCTTTTCTGTGGAGGAAAATGTTTAAGGTGCTTAATAAATGGTAAATAGACATGCACACTGGGTTGTTCTCTATAAATCCACACCTCCCAAATATCCATGTATCTATGTACAGTGCTCTATAATATCAGGTCAGTACCTTGTCAAAAGGAATCTAAATGGTAAATGATGGGTCTCTAATTTGACTTCCTATCCATAGGGCAGATGCTGAGATAAGTTAATGTGTTCCATATTGCTAAGGTTTCCTATTAATTGTTAAAAAAATCTATTCCTATTACAAAGTGTTCCATAGTTATTCAAATAAATAGTAATCTAGTAACAGACCAGTTTACCATGGACCACTTGGGTTAGTGGACACCTGTCCATGGACACCATTGGCGGAATTGGTCCTCAATCACAACATCACCTTGAGTCACCACCATCTATACAGCGTAGTAATCAGTGCTGAAGTAGAACAATTCACCATCTCAGTGTTGTACATGACTTCGTGGTTTAGAGAATATTTTCACATCTCTTCTCACGGAAATACAACATGTATTCCCTGTAAGAAGTGGAGAATACTGAGGATCAGAAAGTTTAAGATATGCACCCAGGGGGAGCCTGGATGGCTGTATCAGTTGAGTGACCAACTCTTGATTTCAGTGCAGGTCAAGATCTCAAGGTCTTGGGATTGAGCTCCGAGTTGGGCTCTGTGCTCAGCACTGAGATTATCTCCCACTCCCTCGCCCTCTGTTCCTCCCCTGTTCACATTCTCTCTCTTTCACTCTCTCCCTCTCTAAAATAAAAATAAATAAAATCTTTTAAAAAAAGAATAAATGCTCCTGGATTTATTCATGGGCTGTAAGGGTGGTTCAATATTCGTAAATCAATCAATGTGATACACCACATTAATAAAAGAAAAGATAAGAACCGTACAATCTTTTCAATAGATGCATAAAAAGCATTTAATAAAGTATAACAGCAATTCATGTAAAAATCCTCAACGAAGTAGAGTTAAAGAGAACATATCTCAACACAATAAAGGCCATATATGAAAAAGTCACCGCTAATATCATCCTTAATGGGGAGAAACTGGAGAATGGGAGGTCAGGAACAAGACAGGTATGTCTACCCTCACCACTTTCATTTAGCATAGCATCGGAAGTTCTAGCCACAGCAATCAGACAACACAAAGACATAAAAGGAATCCAAATGGGCAAGGAAGAGGGCAAACTTTCACTATTTGCAGGTGACATGATACTCTATATACAAAACCTGAAACACTCCACCAAAAAATTACTAGAGCTGATACATGAATTCAGTAAAGTTGTAGGATACAAAATGTGTTGACATAGAAATCTGTTGCATTTCTATACACCAATAATGAAGTAGCAGAAAGAGAAATCAAGGAATCAATATCATTTACAATTGCAGCGAAAATCACAGGATACCTAGGAATAAACCTAACCAAGACGTAAAAGATCTGTACTCTGAAAACTATAAAACACAGATGAAAGAAATTGAAGATGACACAATGAAGAAAAATATTCCATACTTGTGGATTGGAAGAACAAATATTGTTAAAATGTCTATATTACCGAAAGCAATCTACACCTTTAATGCAATCCCTATCAAAATGCCACCAACATATTTCACAGAGGTAAAACAAACAATCCTAAAATTTGTTTGGAACCACAGAAGACCCTGAATAGCCAAAGCAATCCTGAAAATGAAAACGAAAACTGGAGGCAAAACAATTCCAGACTTCAAGCCATATTACAAAGCTGTAATCATTAAGACACTATGGTACTGACACAAAGACAGACACACAGATCAATGGAACAAAGTAGAAATCCCAGAAATAGACCCACAACTATATGGTCAACTAATCTTTGCCAAAGCGAAAAAGAATATCCAATAGAAACAAGACAGTCTTATTGAGAAAACTGGACAGGAATGTGCAAGAGAATGAAATTGGACCACTCTCTTATACCATAAACAAAATAAATTCAAAATGGATGAAAGACCTAAATGTGAGATAGGAAATCATTAAAATCCTAGAGAAGAACACATGCAGCAACCTCTCTGACATTGGCCATAGCAACTTCTTACTAGATATATCTCCTGAGGCAAGGGAAACAGAAGCAATATTAAACTATTGGGACTTCATCAAATAAAAAGTTTCTACATCAGGCGTCTGGGGGCTCAGTCAGTTAAGTGGCTGCCTTCGGCTTGGGTCATGATCTCAGAGTTCCGGGATCAAGCCCCACATCGTGCCTCTCCCTTTGACCTTCCCCCATCTTATGCTCTCTCTCTCTTTCTCTCTCTCTCTCTCTCTCAAATAACTGAATAAGATCTTTACCTCCCAAAAAGTTTCTGCACATTGAAGGAAACAAGCAACAAAATTACAGAGAAGATTTTTGCAAATGACATATCTGATAAAGGAATAGAATCCAAAATACATAAAGAATTTATAAAACTAAACAACCAAAAAACAAATGACCAAAAGATATAAAAGTACTGATTCAAAGGAGCACATGAACCCCAATGTTTATAGCAGCATTATCAACAATAAGCAAACTATGGAAAGAGCCCAGATGTTCATTGATGAATGAATGGATTAATAAGATGTGATATAAATAAATACATATATGCACACACAATGGAATATTACTCAACCATCAAAAAGAATGAAATCTTGGGGCACCTGGGTGGCTCAGTTAGTTAAGTGACTGCCTTCAGCTCAGATCATGATCCCGGAGACCCAGGATCAAGCCCCACATCAGGCTCCCTGCTTGGCGGGAAGCCTGCTTCTCCCTTTCTCGCTCCCCCTGCTTGTGTTCCTTCTCTGGCTGTGTTTCTCTCTGTCAAATGAATAAATAAAATCTTTAAAAAAAAAGAATGAAATCTTGCCATTTGAAACAATATGGATGGAGTTAAAGTATATTATGCTAAGAAAATAAATCAGTCAGAGAAAGACAGATAATGTATAACCTCACTCATATGTGGAATTTAAGAAACAAAACAAATGAACACAGGGGGAAATAAAGAGAAGCAAACCAAGAAACAGGCCCTTAACTACAGAGAAGTGATGATTCCTGGAGGGAAGGGATGAAGGATGGGTTAAATGAGTGATGGGGATTAAGGAGGGCACTTGTGATGAGCACCAAGTGTTATATCTAAGTGATGAATCACTAAATTCCACACCTGAAACTAATATTGCACTACATATAAACTAACTGAAACTTAAATAAACACAGTTCTCATTACAAAGAAAAGCATTTTTTTAAAATCTTAAAAAAAAAAAAAGAAAGAAAAAAGAAAAAATGCACCCAAATATATACGACCCAAATCAGGAAAGGCTAGAACCTAGGTCTTCTAACCTCCAGTTCAGTGTTCTTTCATTATGTCAAACTGTGTCCAGATCTAATTTGTGGTGCTGGCCCTCAGGCAACCTGCTGGTGAGAGAAAATGAGTAAGAGGATAAAGTGAAAATGAATATGAACTGGTCTTGGTGGTCATGGTGAGAGTTTAAAGAAGGGAAGAGCCAGGAAGACTTCTTGGAGTAGGTGTATAGTTCTGCTGTTATAACAGACACCCAAATTTCCAAAAGCTGACAAGCCAGAAGTTATTTCTCTCTCCTGTGTCTAACTGTAAGTATCCTGAATTGATAGGACACAGAGCTCAAATAACAGCTTCATGCTATTGGGAACCAAGACTCCTCTACTTGTGGTTCTGCCATCTGAGTATACATCCATCCATTCAGATAGCTCACACCCTGTCCACATCCTAGCCTCAGAAAGGAGCAGGCTTTAAAGAGCATGTCCTTTCCTGTAAGACTATGATCCATAGGTTGTACAAACCTGCTCAAGAATGAATAGCTCATTTGATCAAGCCCTGCTACAAGAGAAACTGGGACATGTGGTCTTTGTTCTGGGTAGCCATATTCTCAATTAAACTTCTTTTACTACAGAGGAGGAGAGAATAAATGTTTGAGAATAACTAGCTGTCTCAGCTAGAAATAGGCTTGCCTGGGGCTTGAGGGAAGGGTAGTGTGGTGGCACAAGCCAGCAATGCAGGTGGAAAAGCCTGGGAAAATCAAGATCTGGGAGGTCCCATCCTGGACACAATGAGGAAATTAACCTCTCAGGATGGCAACTGAAGTAGGGGAAGAGAGTCAGATGTGTTGCCTGGAGCAAGACATATGATAGAATTTGAAAGTCAAGCTAAGTGGTTTGGATTTGAGCTACTATTGTTTCTTGGGAAACCAGTGTTTAAGGACAATTCGTTGGTGGAGAAGCACAGGATGAATTAAGTGAGATAAAGCTGGGAACTAGGAAGACCCAGTAGGAGGTTCTTCCCACAACCTGTCAAACATTGACAAAGACCCCCGCCCAAGGTAGAGGTCCTGGCTTAAGAGAAAGGGTAGTGTGACTGTTGTAGCATGAAAGAATAACAGGGTTTCTGTTGGGCTATGCAGTGAAGGGTCATGATGCTTCAGAAGCTTCTCTCTTGGGAGGCTGCCTCCCAGAAACATTGTTCTTTAGTGCCTCCAGGTACGTATTCATCCTCTCTGCCTGTGCTGGCTATATGTGATACCGGAACGGGCTTCAACAGCAAATATCTGTAAAATGTAAGCTTCAGGAGAGCACAGAACCTGGCACATGGCAGATATTCAATAAATATCTGTTGAATGAATGACTGAGCATGTGAGTGAAAAAGTAACATGTAGGCACAGAATGCATTGGGTACGGCACCCAACAGAGGCCATTAAATTCTTCTGGGAAGAGACAACAATCACACGTGCAGGATTTTACACAGAAAAGAGACTTAGATGGAGTGTTTTCTATAAACTGTCATAGCAACGGTGGCAATTTGTGACACTGTAGAGTGAAGGGGGATATTAAAATATTCTCTTGCCAAACTATTTCTTCGGATCAAACCTATAGAAGAGATAGCAGATCCCAATCACGCCCAGTTATATATATTCTCATCCTGGCTTCCTTTCATTTATGTGCCTGGATTTTCTGAACTGACTAGGTGTGGGTAGTTTCAGTTCAGCCATTATTTCTGGCTCTTTCTTCTATATTCCAACTTCCATTCCATGAATGAATCAAAAGGAGGTTGCCTTGACAACACTCACCTCTCTCTAATTAAGCCGTGAGTGCTTCATTGAGATAAAAGCCCACAGAGTCCTCAGATTCAGGACCTCAGACAACACACAGCCACTGAGAGGCTAAGCAGAGAGGTGCCACTCTAGATAAAAGCCTGAAAAACACTTCCTCCTCATCACCTTTCCCTCCAGCTCCCACTACCACTCACAAAGGCGGGCGAGTCCTAGATGCAATCCTGCAAACAGGAACCACATTAAGAGGCTTTTTTTGAGATGGACCCATGAGCTGCTGTTTTCCAGGTAATGAAGACATTGTGTGAACAGATGACAAACTCATCAAATCCTTTCTGAGCCACTTCACCTGGGCACGATCTTGTTGGACGAACCAGAGAGCCATTATTTCATAAGTCTTGGATGTTCTCTTTGGCTCAAGATGGAAGACTAGGATTCCCATCAGAGCAACATGGATACTCTCAGGCTTTGAATTCAAGATGATAACTAAAACACCAGAATGAAAAGCCCAAATCAAACGCTGATCTTACGTTTCTAATAAATCCAAAGATAAGCCCAAATAAAACCTGTGTATTTTTAAAAAACAATTAAACCAGAATAAAGTTGGGTGAAAACATTCTCTGAACCAAATTCATATTTTATGCCGCTCAAATATTCCCAAGACCTAAAAGATGGAGGCCTAGCACAAGCATTGCCAAAATTTCCTAAAATGGCAGTACCTCTTCCAAGCAGCACTGAATTTGGGAGGTGATATTTTTAAGATATTATCATCATTATAATGAAAATATTTATTCTATAGTTAGCATACTGCAGAGTCTGCCCCACAAGCACTCCCCATGTATAATTTTGTCTAATCCTCATAACTACTAAGTTTCTTATTATTGCATACTAAAGATAAAGAAATGTTTAGGAAGTCTGTGTAGACTTCTCAGTCCTGTAGCCAGCCAGGCAGGGATCTGAACCAAGATTATAATTTTACCTTCATACCCAACATTTCTTAGGTGAAAAGAAGAGACAGACAGAGACAATGAGGAAGAGGAGGGGGGTCAGGGCAGGGGCAGGGTAGAGAGGAGAAGAAGAAAAAGAAGG
>PITA01000739.1:0-41275 GCA_004023965.1 Spilogale gracilis
GGAAGGAAGGAAGGAAGGAAGGAAGGAAGGAAGGAAGGAAGGAAGGAAGGAGGGAGGGAGGGAGGGATGGAGGAAGGAAGGAAGGAAGAAAGGAAGAAAGAAAGGAAAGAAGGAAAAGAAAGAAAGAAAAAGAAAGAAAGCAATTTAAAACATACTCCAATTAGGGGTGCCTGGGTGGCTTAGTAGTTAAGTGTCTGCTTTCAGCTCAGGTCATGATCCCAGGATCCTGAGATTGAGCCCTGCACTGAGATCCCTGCTCAGCAGGAAGCCTGCTTCTCCCTCTCCTACTTCCGCTGATTGTGTTCCCTCTCTCATTGTATCTCTCTGTCAAGTAAATAAATAAAGTTTTTTTAAAAAAATGAAAAGAACGAAACCATACTCCAATTAAAGCAGTAGCATTACAAAAAGCATACCACACACAGAGATGCTATGTCCAATCTACACTATAAGATTATCCCAGTGAAGAAGTTCTGTCACTGCTTTGGGATCAGAAACCTCTGTCAGTACCAGTGATCGGCTTTGGGTACCTGATTCTCACCACTGTTCCTAAAAGCCTGCACTATCTCCTTCAAGAAAACATGAACTCCATGAGACACCTGTTTCCTCACAGAGATCTCTTTTGAATTGAAGTTCACTGCAGCTGCACTTAGTTTGCTTAACATGTGCTAGTTTACAAGTCTGTGTTCTTATTGCAAAGACATCTATGACTTTGGAAGTGAAGACCTGGCTTCTACCTTGGACTAGAGGAATTCAACTAGTGAGCAGTTTTTCAAACACACGAAATGTGCTTGGAAGCTATGTACCATGATGTTCATGCTATGAAACATAAATCTCCCAAATTGGAGAAACTTATAACAAAAATTTATTTCTTTCTCGTATTACATATATGGACTATAAGTTCTCTGAATCTCTGTTCTACAGGTCTTCTTATTCTGGAACCCAGTTTGAAGGAACAACCCTGTACCTGCCATGCCTTTCTTATGGTAGAAACACCATCGAGAGGCAGGTTACTCCATGCAATCACATTTAATGCTTCAGGCTGCCAAATAGCATGGCTACTCATTTTATTTGGCCAAATTAAGTCTCATGGCAAGTTTGAAAATGTGGAATGAGGAAATATGCTTCTCCAATGAGAGGGGTAAGGAGAAGAAAGGAGGAGGGGTAAATATTTATGATCAGTAATCTATTAATATACTCTGTCCTCTTAGTCACAAACACTTATTCCCCTTCCTTCTGCACACACACACACACACACACACACACACATTCCAAGAAAGACATCCTAAATATCTTATCCAATCATGGCATCAGACTGTAAATCCATCATTTTGTAATAATCTCCACTTTATTGATGACACTCTTCAGACTCACACATCCATCATAAAATGGAGGAATATCTACCTAAAAAAAAAAAACAAAAAAAAAACAAAAAACACATTAGTGTTTGAAAAGAGAATAATGAGAGACAGACAGCAATTAATCATCATAGATATCTGAAATTCAGCTAGACAAACATTGCAGATCCTTCTTGTTGGTTGTAGATCATGTTCTTTGATTAGTCTCTGGTTCTGCCCACTGGGAGAAATTCTTGATTCATTGTTCTCCATAACTTTAAGCCTGCCTTCTGGGAAGAGTTTCCTTTTGATTAGCCTCCGTGGCAACATGTGATGAAAATTTTCTGTATTTTTCTTTCCAATAGAAATTCCAAGCCAAAAGTTCATTTTACATATTGAATAATCACAAAATCTCTTACTACACGCTTGCAGTGATTTCAAAAGTACAAAATCTCAATGTTCATAGCAACAATGTCCACAATAGCCAAAATGTGGGAAGACCCAAGATGCCCTTTAACACATGAATTCCATATATAAAAAGGAATACTACTCAGATATCAGAAGCAATGAATACCCAACTTTTGTATCAACATGGCTGGGACGGGAGGAGATTATGGTAAGTGAAATAAGTCAAACACAGAGAGTCAGTTATATGGTTTCACTTATTTGTGGAACATAAGAAAGAGCATGGAGGATATTTAGATAAAGGAAAAATGAAGGGGGAGAAATCAGAGTGGGAGACAAACCATAAGAGACTATGGACTCCAAAAAACAAATGGAGCATTTTAGAATGGGGAGGATGGATGAGTCTGGTGATGGGTAATAAGGAGGACACAGATTTCATGGAGCACTGGGTGTTATACACAAACAATGAATCATGGAAAACTATATCAAAGCTAATGATGTACGGTATGGTGACTGACATAATACAATAAAAAAGGAGGAAAAATAAATAAATTTGGACATGTTAAAAAAAAGTTACAAAATATCTGAAAGATAGGGTTGGAGGGGTGCCTGGATGGCTCAGTTGTTAAGCATCTGCCTTCCGCTTAGGTCATGATCCTGGAGTCCCAGTATCAAGCCCCACATCAGGGTCCCTGCTCAGCAGGAAATCTGCTTCTCCCTCTCTCACTCCCCCACTTGTGTTCCCTCTCTATTTGTGTTTCTCTATGTCAAATAAACCAGAAAAAATCTTAAAAGAATATGTTGGATTTTTTAAAACTATTTGATGCCAGTCAGCTTACTATTCTAATAACCATACAATTATTTTTGAGACATTTTTTTCTCTTTAGGTTAATTATATATATTCTCAATACATCTTCCTTTCATTGACTCATACTCTTAACTCTATTCTGAAATATTTTATTAAACTAAAAAGATTTACCAGATACCATGTAGTAACAAAGAAATTACATGAAAAAATCTATTCAGAGAGTTTAATGAAAGATTAAACCATTTTCTGATTTGTGTTTTTCAAGAGGATATGTCTTAATGGCTATACTCATGATTTAGTATTTGACCTAGGGAGGCATCTTAATGAGGCTTTTGATCTTAAGATATTTCTTAGTTTTATTTCTACTGCTTAGAAAAAAGAACCCATTATATTTCCTAGCTCTATAAATATCAAATATTCAAAACTCTAATTTCTTTTTTATCCTTTCTTGAAAATAAGCAGGGTGCTTTATTTTGTTTTGTTTTGACTTTTTCTTCCTGAGTTCATCTCTTGCTTTTACCTGGTACCATTTTATTCAACACAACTTAATAACTAATCCTCACATTAACATATATTTTCCCAACCTCATAGGTCAAAACCACACTTTCATTGGACACATTGTCTTACTTTCCAAATTATCATACTTGATTGTTTTATTACTCTTGTCCTCAGTGCCAATGAGTTATTGTTGACCTAAAAAATATAGGTGAAGATTTTTATATTAGTTTTTGGTAGACTGTATTGTGTTATCACATCCCAAAATTCTCAATGGCCAAAATAGCATAGGTTACTCTCGTCTTTTTTACGTGGATTATGTGGGATGGCTGTGCTCTGTTATAATCTATGGGGCAGATTTGTATCTAACATTTGTTCTTTAATTCTGTATGCCATGGTGAAGGAACAGTGGTAATCTAGGACATGACCTTTCTTATATCACAGGGGAAAAGCAAATTAAATTAAGCCAAAGCATGACATTTTGTTTATAGCTCCTGCTCAGCTACAGCATATGGTAAATCTGCTCATGTAAAGTTGGTCAAAGCAAGTCACTTGACCAATAGATCAAAAGTTATAATCATCCACTGAGAGATTAGTAGTAAAGGAGAAGGAAGAATAAGTACTTATGAACAATAATGCAACTTACCACAGAGGGAATATAAAAACAAATCTCAGGACCAAGTCCTCAGGAACTATAATAGAATATAATAATTAGAGTTTGATTAAACAAAGAAGAGTCAAAAAAGGGAAAGAATCAACTAGTGAGATAATATGAGTATCAGCAAATATGAAATCCTATAAACAAATCAGAATTGTTAAATAAAAGATAAAGAAGTAGCTATGTCAAGAACCACTAAAGTTGAATAAAGATGAGGCCTGAAAGATGTCTATTAATGTGGCAACATGAAGACCATTGGAGAACTAGATATGAAAAATTTCAGTAGATCAGAGGAGCTATTTCCAGGCCAGAAAGCTATTCAAAAAAATGAATAGGGAATTTTGAAGTTTGAGAGAACTGATAAATTACACCCTTCTCTTCCCTATCATACTCGGAATAAAATTATAAGTACACACAGCTGTAAAGGATATTGTGATCATAGCAACAAATCTATAATGAGCAAAGCTGAACTGGAAATTGCTTGGGATATGTCCACAGGGAAGATTTGGTCTGCAGAATAGACTCCAATTATCTATCCATGTGCAAGGGAAAAAAAAAAAAAAAAAAAAAAAGCCTGCCATAGATAGGAGACACTTCAATCCCTTCATGTCAGTATATAGAGAAATTGGCATTCAGGAGTTTTAAAATGATCCTGGGCCTTGATCCCAGTATATTTTCCACACTAAGAGAATGAACAAAAGAAGAACACCTTCACTGACCACGTACATGTGAAAGAGACTATCCATTGTCTCTCAGTATCGCATTTCCCTTCAAAACTTTAGAGCTATACCTCCTTGCCACTGAATTTTGTCAAGGCAAATTGATTCCTAGCTAGAAACCAAATGCCCAGTCTTTCGTTTTCATGCTATGGTTCAGATTAAGTGACAGATAGAGTGATGGGAACAAATTGCAGGTCACATCCTTAAAAAGAAAATATTTTATCATCTGTTTTCTTTTTCTGTCTGGATTCTGAGAGATGGAAACAAACAGCACATCAAAGATGGAAACTATGCATACTATTAAGCAACTTAGTTACACTATAATTAATATATAATTTAGAACTTAGTAATGTCATGTTATAATAATAAAAATCTCAAATGAAACATTGGCTTCTCAGATAAGCTATGAGCCTCAATCACATAAAAATCTTAATTTTAAAAACTATTACACTTATTATGTCATAATAAAATATTTAGTCAATCAACTGCAGTAGTACGAAAGGCAAACCACATGTTTTTCAAGCCGGTGTGTAGTTCTGGAGAGGAAAGTGTGCTGCGTTTTGTATGACTGCACCTTGTTGCTTTTAACAAGATCTTGAATGAAATAAATGTAGACAGGGAGGAATTAACCAGATCATAAGCAGAGACTGAATGGAACACAGTTCTTCTGAGGGTTGTTTTTGTTTTTGTTTTGTTTTGTTTTGTTTTTTGGTTCTGTGGCTTACAATTTGAATAGACTTAAGTTTAGTTTTTGGGTACCTAAAAGTATTGGAAATGCTAGTTATTTTCTATACAACTTTACTCAAAGGAGAAAAAAAAATGTTTTCCACATCCTTTTTGTAATCCATCTCACCAAGATTTCTCAACTCAATATGACAGATTATGTCATGGTGTTTCTTTCAAAGTCAAGAGGTTTTTTTTCCTATTATATAGTCAGTTAATCTGAGAAAGGAAGAATGGATTTGACTATGTAAATAAAAAGAAGTGTTCATGATTAAAAACAAATGACTACATAACAAACATGAAAATCTTCTGGAAGGCAAGCTGAAAGCCAAGAAAGACAATGAACAAATCAGACAAGAACCAAGGTCTAACCAAGGAAGTTTTTCTACCACTAACTGAGCAAGTTTTTATAATTTCTGTCTAGCTGGAGTCTATCACTATTATATATTAATGATTATGTGCTATATGTTCTTCCTAATTCCCGGTGGCCAAAACAGTGTTGTTATTGTCAATACTCTGTTCCCATTACACTGTGTATTAGGGATATTCATGCATATATGTGTATGAAAGGACTAGGAAGTGATGGAAGTAATTCATCTATTAATATATGTGTCACCAGACTTTGAATAGTAATATCCAGACTCAATGGAGAGCACTGTATATTATGCAGAGTTGGTAGAGTTTGCATAGAATAGAACCTTACAGGAGAGAAAGGATGAGAAAAAGAAATTGCTAATCACTACTTGCTATCCATTCATCCATTTGTTAACAACTTCTTCTGCCTTTGATTTTGAACATGACAGCACAGATAAAAAGTATACTTCTCACTTTCCCTTGTCACTAAGTGGCCACAGTTTCAATTAAATTGAGAGTAAAAGAGATATGTGCAACACATATGTAACATTTTGAAAAGAAAGCTTATTGTCCTCTATTTTATTTCTTCTTCCCTCCTTTATGCTTGCTGGGAAATGGTGACAACTGGAACAGCTATTTTAAATGAAGAAATGGAAGTCAGGTGTTGGAGATAATAAATGCCTGCTCATCTAGCTTGCCTAATACCCTTGAAACTTCAGCCAACCTCTGGGCCAAAAAAATGACAGAGAAATAAACTTCTGTTAGATCCAAAGAATCTTTGCATTTTATTTTTCTTTACTGAAACTTAACTCATACCCTAACTAATTCAGTAAGCACCCATGCATGTTTCATTCCTTCAACCAACATCACCAATCACATAGATCATTCATCTTGTATAGCAGATTTAATGAGAAGGACTGGAAGTATAATAAAACATATCCTTACAATATAATTCTCATCTAGATATGAAGTAGGAATTTTGTTCTTCCTTAACTTAGGAGAAGAAGTAGATATTAATTATACAAGAGTACTGTCAAGAGTTTGTGAAAGGAAGAGAAATGAAGAAATGAAGTACATTTAGAATAATTAGAAGACACTATTAAAAGAGAATAGACTAGACCATCTTTATTATTTTGATAGGGATTCTGATAGATAACACTATAGAACAGGAGATAAAAGTATTGTTCCCTCCTAGGTAAAGCAACTCAAATTTTTTCAGGAGAGCCAAGCAAGGGAGAGAAAGGCTTTTAAAAAATGTAATAACAAAGGATGGCTCCACACTGAAAGAAAGAGAGTGAAGGAGAGAGAGAGGAAGAAAAAAAACCACAAAAACTTAAATTCTGCTGATTCAGAGATTCTGAGTTTCAAAGCTAAAATTTAGATTTTACTGACATGGGAAGTTATTGCTAGTAGGCAGAATCTGAAAAATGCCATTGAAATGACTGTCAAAACTTAAAATAAGAAGGGATACAATCCAACTAGTGTCAGGTTGAGTTTCAACCACGTTGAGTTAAACAACCAATTTCTGGGCAAGAACTGAGTGTCTATAACCAAAAGAACTACCTTAATTTCCTTGGGTAGGCAAGTGAAAATTTCCTTGAGTAGTAAGTACAGTTGCAATAATGGTAAGGAAACAAAGCAAAACAAACAAAACAAAACAAAACAAAACAAAAAACGAAAGAAAAAAAGAATTAAATGAATGATATTGATATTTATGTTAGAATTATTTGTAGACATAATGATAAGTTTGGAATCACTGAGAACATTGCAACTGTTTTATTTATTTTTTAACATCTTTGAAACTTTTAAAAGAACCTAGCATATTAAATTTTGATCTAATATATTGAATGTGAATTTAAATGCAAGAAGTATTAAAAGTTTTATTTTGCAAAAGAAGGCAGTATGCTAATGGGAATGAATAGAGTTATGATACAGCAGATAGTTGGGAAACAGAAGAGATATGTTTTACAAAAATAAGAAAGAATGGGATTGATTACACATGTGGGAGAACTAGACTTTGAAGAAGTGAAACACTTTCTCCCTTTTAGTAAAAATGAAAAAAATATGCTTGCATTTATAGGTTGATTTATAAATTTGGTAATGGAAAGATTAAAATAGTCCCATTTGATGATTTCAATTTTCTTAGTGAAGTGTGAGGTGAAGTCATTATTTTGGAAGGGAGAAAAAAGGGAAACATGAATAATTAAGAAGAGAGATAAATTACATTCAGAAGATGAAGAGGCAAATTTTCCAGGTAAAAAGAGTTGTGTATTTAATAAGTGTCAAATTACCAACTGATTTTATGCCCATATATTTAGCATAAAACTTTGTAACTTTACCCAGTGATGTTCTCTTATTGCTTTCAGCAGCATGAATACAATCAGAAATCAAAGAGATCCTTTTGTTGAACCAATGTGTGTTTCCTACCAGGCACATGTGAGCGAAGCATAAAGGGCCTGGAGAGTTGAAAGGACTTTCCAATAGATAATTAGAACACATGCTATGGGGTAAGGATGGAAGTGAAGAAAGGAGAGGGCTAATGGATGATATCTTATTGAAATTGAAAAAAAATTATATTATTATATGAAGTAGTAGAACTTGCTTTTCCTCTGAACATCTCATACCCCCCACACACACATAATTCTACCTTCTGATGATTAACCTTATGCATATTTCTCTGGGGAAAAAAGTAAGTTAGAAAAGAAAGGTTGCGAACTCTCAGATTCCAACTCTCCTTCATCTGTATTCACTTCCTTGGCTATCTTGTCCAACTGCATAACATTAAATATCATCAATCTGCTGACTAGATCTACTTTTATATATTCAAGCTAGATTTTCCTGATAAGTTCAGGTCTCTTATTTATTATTTGACATCTCCATTTAGATGCCTATTAGAGCCTTCATATTGACTCTGCCCCAAACTATATTTCTAATATTCTACCACACCTCTTTTGTAAATGATTTCTAATAACTGGAGGAAAAATCTCAGAGTCAACCTTGATGTCACAGCTTCTCTACATTCCACTTATATCAATATGTTATCTATCATACCTTTGACTATGCATCCAATCGAATCACTTCTTACATCTCTTGTACAACTACACTACTAGACCAGTCTAACCTCATCTTTCACTGAATTATCACAATAGACTTGTTTTCTTTCTTCCATTTTTTACCCCCATACTGTCTGTTCAATTTTTATATATACACAGGCTGTTCTTTACCACATACAGAGTGACAGTTTAAGATATATTAAATGTGCAATTCTATAGCTCATTCAATGGTTACTACCATAATCAAAGTAAGATTTTAAGCCATACAGTGGACTAAAATGTCTATTTGATTGAATCCCTTACCAACTGTCTGGGTTCAGATTAATCCAGTAGTGTAAGGAACTTTGTCTTGTGTTATTTGAAGAAAATATTTTCCTCACTCCTAAGTAGAAGGTTTAATCTACTTCATTGGGGAAAATAATAACATCTGGCATGTTCTACACTGAACATGATCTAAAAAATGGTCCTATTGATACATCAAATACATTCTAACCTGGAAAATGTTCATTAGACCAAAACATATGCTATCATTTTTAATATTAAAATAAACTTTAACTGCTTTCCCTTTATCTGTTTTCTTTATTCCTGAGCCTACCTTTATCATCTTTCCTCAACTCTTGGAAGAAGACAGGTACATTTTCAGATACCCTGTTTCTTCTCAATGACAATTTCTCCACTTTTTTCCCTATGTCTTCAAATACATACATTACTTTATCAGTTAGCCCTTCATTACTCTGTGTATTCAGTCTCTCTTCTCTAATTGCTCTTATTTTCAGCTTTTAAATATACACAAGATTATCCTAAAGAACAGAACAGAAGAAAATTCTGTTTACTGTTTACCATATAGCTTTATAACAACTTTTTTTTTTTTCCACTGCCAAGTACCTTGAAAGACTACTGGGTCTTCTTTTATTTTCCTCCCATCACATTCATTTCTCCACCAGTTAGCTGTCTTTGGTGTCCTAATATTTCATTAATACTGCTTTGGAAAAAAGTTACCAATGGTATCCTTATTGTTGAATGCAATAGATGTGTGTGTGTGTGTGTGTGCGCGCGCGGCGTGCGCGCGCGCACGCGCGAGCGCGCACACGCATAAGAGAGAGAGAAAGAGATCTTTTTCTTGTGTCATTGGTCATGTCCTTCTTCTTCAATTCTCCCCAATTCTAGATTTCCATTACACTAGCCTCTCCTCATTCTTCTTTTACTTTAACTTACCCCTGAGTTACTCCTATGGCTTGATAAATTCAACTTGCTTGATCCCTTAAAATAAGGTATCCTGATGTTCATCCTTGATCTAACATACCTCTAGTAACTGGTAATAAAGTGTCATATCATCTGATTTTACCTTGCCTTCAGGGCAAATCTGAGAATGTTATGATGGTATTTTCAAGCTATATTCTGTCTAGCCAGAGAGCTACATGTTTGGCAAATAATCAGTGGTTCTGAAGTTGGAGATTTTAGTCAATCTCAGAACATTTATCAATAAACTTTGTTGCAATGTAATCCTACTGGCCACAGACCAAAGCGATTTGTTGCTGTCAGAAAATACATGCCAACACACAGTGGTGCCTCTGAGACCTCCAGGGCCATTGAGACCCAGTTCTGGGAAGTTGAGAAGTTGGTTACCATGGAAATGCTTTAGTTTCTCAGGAACAGAGAGAGCCAGTCCCTCTTTTGAAGAAGGCTTAAGAACTGCTTCCCTACACACAAAAGGACAATAAAAAATTGGGTAGGGCTTCAGTTTTTTTCTAGGTCTACACTAGAGGGTGTGTGTATATGACACATTTCAGTTAGTTTGGGAAGATTTTCATGGAAAAAAAAGATCTTATACAAAAATTAAACCAATACAGTTTTTAAAAAAGGAAAAATCATATATAAACTTCCTCCATAGACCAAGTGCCACCAAGTAATTTAAAAAATCAAAACAATATCAACAATAATAAATTTTCACACAGCCATTCCTGTTGCCACTGTCTCCTTTGGGCTTTCAGGGAAGGAGAAGGATAGTGCTCTTCTAACATTGATCTGGGGGGGGAAGTCCACACTTTCCCTTCTGACTCCAGCCTGCCTGTCCCATCTCGCCAGCAGTTTGCCATTGGAAATCAGTTGCATAAGTCAAACTCAGTTATTCACCACAAACCCCTAATTCTGTTGTTCCTGGAAGGTTGCCCACCTCTTGCAATACTCTCTCCACTTCCTCTCTGTTTGGGATTTTTTTTTTCCTCATTCTTTAAAGTTCCAATCAAGTCTTATCATTTCCTAGACTTCCCCAACTACAACTACTTTTGCTGACATCTCTGAATTCATGAAGCTCTGACAGTCTGTAAGTACCACTGGACCCTCAACAAAGGTAGTCATGTTTTCCGATTTTTTTTCTTAACCTGTACAACTCCTCCAACCATTAGAGTTAGCTTTCCTGCAGGGCAGAACTGGGTCATAATTATCCTAGCCTGCACATCCTTCTGTCTTTAATTTAAGCATTGACAATGAACCTACTCTGTGCTATGAAGAAAAAGCATAAAAACACAAACAATAAATCAATAGTAACAAATATGATACAGTGCAATCATATTCTCCTTTGTATAAATTTCTATTTCTACTGGTAATTCTCAAGACCTAATGCATCATGATTCTTTATGAGTTACTTTTGGCTCCATATGGCCTACTCCAAATCCATAGTTCATATTTTGTATATTCACCTCCATCCTAACATTTTTACCTGTGACTTCTTTATTTTTCTGTAATAATCTGAAAATCTTAATCAAAGACCAAGATTCATAGATGGAATAGTTGGAGTAATACAGATCCTGAAGAATTCAAAAGTCTTAAATTACATATGGAGAGTATCTAGCAATATATATATATTTTAATCTTGTTTCTTTATGGTAATTCCTTTGGGTAAAAGCTAACACTTCTTGTAGCAATATAGATCTACATTGGCTTGAAAAATATATATTACAGAGGTATTTATATTGAGAATATAACACTTTGTAGGTATGCTCTGTTTTCTGACCTCAGTGGTTCTATTCCAGTTTAACTGTGAACTATTAGTGCTTCTGCAAGTAAGCAAGGAGCACATACCATTAGTTTTTTTCCTACCCGCATCTGAATGTGACCACTCTGGAGATTTGGAATTTCTGAGGACATTTTTCAGAATCCCCGCAGTGTTTTTTGATCACACTGAGCAAGTCTATTTGTCATGTTCAGCCAATGTTTGGAACTATTCCACTAGTGTTATACTAAGTTCACTGTTTTCTGCCAAAAGTGATGTTTGAGTAATGATTCTGATAGAAACTTTTCAGGGTAGTTCTCATATTTCAAAGAGAAGAAGGGATATTCCAAGTATTTATGGCTGGCCAAGAAAAATTTTAAGGCTTTTAGTATTGGAAGCTTACATAAAACAGGCAGGTAACATGACTATAAACAATCAATCAGTGTGGGTCCATTTTCATTTTTATGAAAACTATACTTATGGCTATATGCAATGAGAGCTATTTGAGTAGAGAAATTCAGATTGAAAAAAAGCCAGCCTTGGACTTTTGTCTATTAGCTGGACTTTATTGTTGCTTATATGAGTTTTATAAAAAACTGCAAAAAGTAGCCAATTTTCATAGCTAATACAGATAATTCCAAAAATACCTGCAATATTACATGTCCCCAACAAATTACAGCATTTATTTTCCCTAAAAAATTAGGACAAAAAATCCAAAATGCCATTTTGTTATTTAAAAACCTCTTGCGTTAGCCAGAGATAAGAAGAAAAAAAGCCATTTCTATTGATCTATGGAGAAAAACAAGTAGTGTAGTATTGAGTGAACACTATTGGTGACAAAGTAGTGTACCAGAAAAAAAGAAAGACATCAACTTTAGTGAGTAGAAAAAAGTGGGTAGGTTAGGAAATTCAAAAGAATATTAGTATTAATGTGACCTTTGTGTAGAAACAAGGAAAATAGAAAAAGAAACAAAAATTGTATTGCAGGGAAGCCCGAGTGGCTCAGTGGATTGAAGCCTCTGCCTTTGGCTCGGGTCATGATTTCAGGGTCCTGAGATTGAGTCCCACACTGGGTTCTCTACTTGGCAGGGAGACTGCTTTCCCCTCTTTCTCTGCCTGCCTCTCTGCCTATTTGTGATCCTGTCAAATAAATGGATGGAATCTTTAAAAAAAATTGTATTACATTTTATATTCCTTTACAATGCAGAAGGCGGGGAAATCCAGTGCAGCTCTGGTATAAAAAAGAATTAAGATTTCCATAATGTTAAACAGCACAACCAGGGCTACTTGGTGAATAAAATCTTCTTCTACCCAATCTTATGGGAATTATAACAAAAAATATTGTGTACAATTAAGTGAATACTACTCAAGTGAAAGATGTTCCTAGTTAGTTTCACCTTAAAAGAAAGTCTCTCTAGGAGAAAATAATCTTGAAACTTTTTTTTTTTAATGTCATGGCATTCATAGGAAATAATGTTTGCATGCACATTCAGATAAATGGACAAGGTGGACAATTAGCACAGTTCACTAGCTCCCCAGGCCTTGCATAACTTCTTTGTGGACTGAGGAGACCATCATCTCCTGGGACTCTCTAATCCTTTCCCTGAAGATCAGTACACTCTGGCTTATCTTCAGACATTGATTAATATCAGTAGGAAAAGAACTTGTGTTTTGGATAAAGGGATTAAATTAGGCCTATGTCGACTTGAGTTTCTGGACCACACATGTATTATCTCCTATTGTTTTAGTTGCAAACAGTATGAATAAATCTGATAGTTGCACATCCATTTTTCATGACCTGTTTAAACTACTGGCATTACCCATGTATGGATGGAATTTTAGATCAAAGATAAAAGTCACCTTTCTGTGTATTTTGGCTCATTATTATAGATAATATGGCAACTTATTTTTTGGATTGATTTCCTTTCCTTATGCTATCAGCCAAAAAGGTTTAGTTGGCCTAGAGCCCCAAAGGAAAAGTGTATCAAAAATCAAAATATAATAACTATATTCAAGTATTCATTTTCATAACTTTCCAATATTTAAAGAATGTATTGTGATATCAATTCTCCTGAAATTCTGAATGTTTTTGCTTTAATTTTAGGTAAAAAGTTATTGTTTACACTTTGTAAAGTGTCTTTACAACTTAATAAGGCCTAGGTAAGTACAACTTAATTCAAGGAATAAACTACATTAACATAGACCATCGAACATTAATCTTTTGCCAAATTGTAGTATGCAGAAATCACAGAATCCTTTATTTGGCAAAAAATGTTTTGAGATGCCTTGCCTCAGGTTGAATGCCTGGCTCACAATGTTTCAGAATGGTTATCCAAGAGTAGTTTTCTCTTTCCTTCTAAGCTTATAGAGAAAGATCAGGCAGTTGGTAAGTAGCAAAATCACCTCACTAGAGATATTTAATTATAATAAAAGCTATTTAAAAATAACACCAAGTAAATAGGACAGATAGGGTCAAATTAGTGACCATCAACAGTCTAGTTTTTATTTTTCAGAGACAAAATACAATAGGATCTCCCAGAGGGTGATGCGACAGTTTCTGTCTTTAATATTAAAAACAAAATCTGTAATTCACATTCAAGATTTAGAGCATTTGTGGATTCATGGTATAAAAGCATAGCATTTGAATATGGCAAGGATTGAAATCTATGAAGTGGCTTATATTTGATCCTTACATTGTTGTGCAATGTTTTTTTTTTCCCTGATTTCCAATTGTTTTTCTTCTTTTTTCTGTGTTTACATTTACCTTTTACCTCTTCAAATTCATCTTTTCTCTGTTTCTTTGTGTAAACTAGATAATACTCATGCATATGAAAGAAATCCCTCTTGAATGCTATAATTTATTTTCCTTGGGGAATGGGAGATATTATGAAATCACTGAGGGTTAGCAAAGGCTGGAATGCAAAATTAAGTGTTTTCTTCATAAGCGACATGAAAAAGAAATTCTTTTTGAGATATTACCATTAATTCTTACACACAATTCTAGTCTGGTAATGTTTCATCTTCATTAATATTAAATACTGAGAAAATAAATATGCTCAGCCTGTACATGTTCACTTCAACTGTAAACCAGTGAAATAAAAGCAAAATGTGAATATCTGGATTGTCTAAAGTACAAATACAGACTGAAAATTGAAGCTATTACAACTGGAAGATGTAGTATATATTAGTAGAACCCTCCCAATAAGAAAAATATATATTTTGTTTTATGTTTAAAAGTCAGTTTTGAAGATGTCTATCTAGAGCTATCAGAAAAAATCTTTGCTACAAAAGCAATGCAACTTCACGTAAATTCTCAGTGGTGTCGACAGAAGCAGACATACTAACAGAGCAGTATAATGGAAAAAAATCAGAAAATGAGAACAGTGGCTCTTTATTGCAGATAAAGAAGGAAATAAAAGTAAGTGATACAAAGGGAAGGAATGTCATGACAATAAATTGGTAATAGAAAGATACTTAAAGATGATGATAAATTGGTTTGTCTGAACTGTGGCCAATATTTTGATGCTATGTACATTAATAACAGTTTGCTTCTCTTGTCAAATACCCCTGATATTATTAATAATTAAAATTATACTAAAGTTTTATGAAATTTATACATATATATGTCACATTCAAGAAAAACACTTGTTTTGTTTAAGCTTTTAGAGGCTATTTGCATTTTTTCTAAAATATTTCTGGCAACAAAATTAATATTTGCATTTTTAAGGATGTTACAATAGGTGTTGGCTAGTATCGTAAAAAAATTCAATACAATCAATTTAGGACCTTTGTGTTTTTTTCAGTCCCATTTAAAAAGTAGCCATGACTTTATAAAATCACAATGATTAATTCAACCTGATTTGAATCATATAATTAAGAATTCTAAAAATATATGCTACATGATGCCTCTCTTTACCTTTCCACATAAAAATTATTCAACAATTAGCTCTTCTGCCACCCTGCACTGCAAACTATAACAAAAGCAGTATTCTATTGTTTTGATAAGATTTTTTGATATTTTTCAGTAGTTTTCTGCGTGAATAAAGCTCACTAAAACAAACTATAAAATTTCCTCCAAAGTTTTCTTCTCACTTGGAACAAAGACTAACTGAAAAACAATTGAGTTTCAGATTTTTTTTTTAAGATTTTATTTATTTATTTGACAGAGAGAGAGAGAGATCACAAGTAGGCAGAGAAACAGGCAGAGAGAGAGGAGGAAGCAGGCTCCCCGCTGAGCAGAGAGCCTGATGGGGGCCTCCATCCCAGGACCCTGAGATCATGACCAGAGCCCAAGGCAGAGGCTTTAACCCACCGAGGCACCTGAGTTTCTGACTTTTGACAAAATTTTCTGCTTCTCCTAAAATGATAGCATTTAAAAATACTTTCCCCTAAATGAGAAACAAATTATTTGCAGATTTTTAAGAGATCTAGCCCATTCCAAAAACACAAATGTAGAAGTATGAAGTGAGAAAAGTAATGAATTTAAGTCCAAAGACTTCATGTGTCTAAGTTTACCAAAATGATTTAATTTTAAAACACGGGGATACAATTACTTGTCATGGGGAAATTTGTATTTATTTTGGCACTGCTCCACTCTTTGGAATGTAATTGATACCTCTGGGTCCTTTACTATTTATACCTCAAATGCATACACTGAATATAATTTATTGATGTAAAACAAATTTTGTAGCTTAATCACTTAGTATCGTTATATATATCCTATATGATGAGTAGAAAATACTGCACAAATCTGAGTGCTTTGTTGAAACAATACCATAGATTTCCATCATTAATAAATGAATTAATCTTGGTAGCAGAGAAGTAAGTTATATAAATTCACATTATATACTCACAATATGAAA
The DNA here is from genome assembly GCA_004023965.1 of Spilogale gracilis. Lineage (NCBI taxonomy): Eukaryota > Metazoa > Chordata > Mammalia > Carnivora > Mephitidae > Spilogale > Spilogale gracilis. Next base: position 16,404 of record PITA01000739.1, read on the forward strand.
TGTGTATGTCACAAATGCATCATTCTGATTCTTGCAGCATAGAATACAGACTTCTGAAAATTCATAAGAGGGGCGCCTGGGTGGCTCAGTTGGTTAAGTGACTGCCTTCGGCTCAGGTCATGATCCCCCCTGAGACCTGGGATCGAGCCCCACATCGAGCCCCACATCGAGCTCCCTGTTCGGCGGGAAGCCTGCTTCTCCTTCTCTTACTCTCCCTGCTTGTGTTCCCTCTTTAGCTGTGTTTCTCTCTGTCAAATAAATAAATAAAATCTTTAAAAAAAAAAAAAAAAAGAAAGAAAATTCACAAGAGATATATCAAAGCAGAGAATTCCTTTATATTCCACTCCTTTTCTGACACGGTACCTGTAACACCTAGACTCATCTATGACTTCATGTCTTTAAAGCTGTACATGCAGGCAAACATGTATCATTCTCTTCCAAGGAATTATTCTCTGGCATGTCAGCCCCTGATATGGCAGCTTATTAATTTTTAAAAATTACAAACTGTAGTTTTCTCAGAAGATTTATCCACTTATGAAGCCAGCGATATGCCTTCTGTTACTTAAGAAATGAGTGTCCTTCTTGTAGCAAAACATTTTTAATGAAATTCAATAGAGTGTATACTCTCCAATTAGAATTAATCCTATGATAAAAGATATGGGAAATCCATATGGGGCGCCTGGGTGGCTCAGTTGGTTAAGCGACTGCCTTCAGCTCAGGTCATGATCCCGGAAACCCGGGATGGAGCCCCACATCCGACTGCCTGCTCCGCGGGAAACCTGCTTCTCCTTCTCTCACTCTCCCTGCTTGTGTTCCCTTTCTGGCTGTGTTTCTCTCTGTCAAATAAATAAAAATCTTAAAAAAAAAAAGATATGAGAAATCCATAAATCTGCTCAATTGATAGTAGATTCAATTTCTTTACTAATTTGCATCTAATTTATACAGAACAGGGACATAATAGAATTGGTTATGGGCTAGGTAAGGATTTAGTTGAAAAAAGTAATAACAAAATTGAGGAAAGGGAGCTGTTCAAAAAGTTTAGGGTACAGAAACTTCTAAAACCAGGAGAATGAAAATATTGAGAAAAGGAGACAAAGAAAGATGGAGAAAGGGTGTATAGAAGAGACTGAATGAGAGAATGGCATTATATTTAGGGAACAAATGAAAAGTTAGTTAATGCTAAATCTAGAAGGAAATGTGACCATTGTGTGGAGACACAATATAAAAAAGAAATGAATGACAGATTGTTTTCACAGTCTTTTGAATACATAAGTGAAGGAAATGGTGGGTCCCAGCTTGTCCTCAATCCCCTCCTACTCTGCATCCAACTTGTCTCTGCATTCTCAGCCACTGACTTAACCAACCCAAATAAGGCTTAAAGCCACCAGCACATATTTGGCGTACAGAAGTAAGTAATTGACACAGAGAAAGAAATACCATTAAAGAGAACAGAACTTTAGGTGTGGGCATCTGGAAAGAAATATACTTAGAATCATGGGCTCTAGCAAATAACTCGGCTTGCTAGTTGGGACCTGGGGGAAGAAAAATCAGAGATGATTAAAAAAAAGGTCAGAGTAAAGACATATGAGAGACTTATGGGCATAAGCACAAAGCATGATTATGGATGTAAGAATAAACTACAGTCTTTGTATTGCATGTTGATACCTATGACACCATCTAAAATATAAGAAGACTAAGCAAACTATAATGACATGATGACTTAGCCACTTGATTTCAGACAGCTCTGACATCATCTACTGCAACAGTAGTGTACTGGGCTTTGAATAGATAAGCCATTATGGCAAAAATACAACTTATGCATGGGCCCAACAGCATGAGCTCCTACTTACAAAAGCTGATCTAACTACCACTACTGCCCAATGCCAAACTGACCATTAACAAAGAAAGAAACAGGGCCACTGATAAAGTACCATGTAGGGTGAACAACAATCTCAGTTGTTGCCTGAGACTGAGGGGTGATCCAGGACACAGGGCATTCAATGTTACACCTGGTATATTTCCATACAAACCATCAGTCAGGAGACCAAAAACCAATCGATGACAAATTGACTATATTGTACCCCTTTGATCCTGGAAAAGGGAGTGATTTACCTTGACTGGAATTCCCACAAATTTTAGGTACAGGTTTGCCTTTCCTACCCTCAGTAGGAAGGAAAGTAGCCTCAGTAGGGTTGCAAAATGCCCAATAGGACATCATTGAGCATAATATCATCTCAAACCAAGAACCACTCAGTAGCAAAGACATGTGACAATAGGCACTTGAACACAGGATCCACTGTTCCAATCACATGCTGTACATCCCTGTGGTTGCAAGTCTAATGGAGTATTGGAACAGCACTTTGAATATAAAGTTGAAGTGCTAGCTTGGAGATGTTATCTTGTAGGAATGAGACACCAAATTTCACGATATGGTTTCCATCCTGGATCAAGAACCACTAAATGATGCAATGAATATAATAGATAGAACACATAGGTCTAGAAGCAGAGTCAAGTTAGGAGTTGACCTTGTTCATCAACTCTCTCAGTGATCCATTTAAAGGATTCATGCTTCTCATTCTACAACCTTAGGTCCTAGAGCTTTTAGTTCTTACATCAGGGGTCCTTCCAAAAGGTAATCTATCCATAGTTTCAATAAAATGTAAGCTACAGAGGCCATTCAATGCCTCATGGCACCTGATACCAAAGAAAAGAGGATGCAATCTGGCAGTATTTATTGATCTGAATCATCAAGAGGAAGGAAGAATGCTGTTCATAATGAAGCCAAAAAAACCATGCTGAGCCCCAAGTGATCTAATAGGGTGTCTATTAATACCTCTCTTTCTAATTTTGATAATAAATGAATTAGTTCAATCAACAGACCCTTAAAAATATCCAGAATGTACTTTCCTTGTACACAGGCTTATCTTCCCATATTTAATCACCTTCAGTAGGGAAAGGGCTAAGGTATGGGCAGAAAGAGACAGGAGGCCCCTGACTAGGCTCTGAGGGTATTCAGGTATGCAGACACTGAGATAGAACAATGATAAAGATTAGGAAAATTTAGACCACCTTATTCCAATTTCTAGGGTTAAAATGTTTTTTATAATAATTACAGTGTGAATAAGAAAATAAAAATAACCACAAAAACTAACTAGGCCTCAAAGGAAAAGTTCACTGTGAAGGTTAACCTGACCTAGCAATACATATCAATAGATCATAGATATCACCAAAAAAACAACAACAACAACAACAACAAAACCTCTAACACAATGCATAAGCATCATGTCTAGTTCCAGGCCACTGACCTAACCACCAGCAGGTTTCCCGATGAATTCCTAATAAAAGGCCAGAGATGAAAAGCTCTTATTGGCAACATGATTGGGATGACTCTCACTCCTGAGAGCTTTCTTTGTATCCTTGCTTAATCAAACTCTATCACTTTGCTTACTCTTCTTTGTCCCTGAGATTTATTCTTCGACTCCTTAAGATAAGGACTTCACTCTCCTGCTTCAGCCTGATGAACTAATATTGTTTTTTCATATCCCAGTTTTCCTTGGCACTCAAGCAGAGTAAAGGTCCCTTTCTTTGCAACTCCCTGGAAACTTTAATATTGCCATTATTTATATGTACATTGGTTTCCTCCTTTAAAGTGTAAGCAATTTAAACCCCCAAACTATACATTATTCATTTTTAAATCTCCAGCATTTAGAATAGTCCCTGATAAATAGTCAGTATTCATCAAACACTTGTGTAAGAAAAGAAAAGAAGAAGGAGGGATTGCCACCTTCCTCTGAAACCTTCCCTACACCATCCCCTTTCTTCATCAGGATTATAAAGCTCTATTTGTTTGTTTCTTTGTTTGTTTGTTTCTTTGTTTGTTTGTTTTGCGGATATATATTCTGCGGGATTGCAAGCAATTGGCATGTGAGGGTTTTTGCACCCTTTATCTCCTATGTTTAGGAGAGTGCCTCACTGAGAATAGATGCTCAATACATACTAAATGAAGTAATAAAATTATCAAAATTCTTACTATTACTGCTTTAAAGCAAAACAGCAAAAACAAATAAATGCTAATATCAAAAAAGTACTTGAAAGACAACCCTTCCCAACTTGACATTTAAACAGCAGTTGTTCAGATCGTTATTCAAAAAGGACCTGAAAAATCTTAGAATTCCCTGCTAAGGAAAGGCTGTATGTTTGAAGCCATTAAGAGCTGGGTTTGAATCTCAGTTTGCCACTAGTCATGTGAATTTTGGAAGTGAGTACATTCTAAGTTTTAGTTTCCCCATCTTCAAAACAGTAAGTTTTACCTAATAGGACTTTTGTGAGACTCAAATGAGAAAATGAATTTAAAAGCAGGTCTTAGGGAGAAAGACCTTCCTCTGCCCTATGGTCCTTCTAGCTGGATTTGGAATCAAATTGACGTGAGACAGATTAATGGGAGAAAAGCCAGTTTAATAGGCATATGTACAGGGAATTCACACAAACCTGAAGTTCCAAAGACAATGAGGCAATATGAAGCTTATATGAGCTAAGAAGAGTGGCAGGGTCTGAGAATATGGAGGGGAGAAAGCTCATTAACAAGGTGAAAGGAAATGTTTAGAAAAACAAATTATCCTATTATGTTATTATGCAGATACTTTCCTTAGGTGAAGAGGACTCTTTGTTAATAGCTCTCTTCCTGGTACAGGCTCTCCTTTCCAGTGTAAATTTATGAAGTTATGGGGGAAGCTGAGAGCTTTTCCTGTATCTGCCAGGTTTTAATTAACTTTTAACTCAAAATAATCTTTATGCCAAAGTGGCACATTTTGGGGTATCTCATTCTGCACCTCTTCACAGACTAATACATAGTAAGTATACAGTAGATAATACAGCTATTATTTTAATTGTTTTTAATATTACAATCATTTTTAATATCTTATTTATTTTTTTTATGTTAGAGAGAGAAGGAGAATGTGAGTGGGGGAGGGGCAGAAGAAGAAGAGAGAGAGAATCTCAAGCAGACTCCCCACTAGCCAAGGAGCCTGATGCAGGGCTTGATCTCATGTTGTTCATATGACCTAAGCCAAAATCAAGAGTCAGACACTTAACTGACTGAGCCAACCAGGCACCTTTATCATTACTATTATAAATGTAAGTCTTCCTGGAGTTCATATTCTACCAGAGTTAATACTGTTTCTGCAAGTAAATTTCTCCTTAAACTCCAGCAAGTGAAAGGTCAAATGTGCTATGGTCATGTGTGAATTTTAAACAAACAATTATGAATCTTTTCTCATGTAAAATCATAACAATTCCCTCTTATTCTTTTGATATTGCCAATAGAATTTTTTTTTTCCTCCCTGAATCTAAGACCTTCACCAGGCCTTAAAATTTCTATTAATGTATATAGCCAAAAGATTTACCCATCTAGAAAGTATCCCTTCCCTATTGGTCTAGGAAGAGCCCAAGATTCTTCTTTTAGCATCTAAAAGAGCACTAATATATTATCATTTATAAAATATTATCATATTTAGGGGCACCAAGGTAGTACAGTTAGTCAGATGTCTTCTGGCTCAGGTGCCACAGTGGGCTTTGCGCTCAGTGCTCAATGTGGAGTCTGCTTAAGGCTATCTCCCTCCCTTCCTCTGCCCTTCCCACCATGTGCAAGCTCTAAAATAAACAAATAATTTTTTAAAAAAATATAAAAATATATCATCATATTTCATCTTATAGTTCTTCTTGCAATAAGTAATTATTGCCATATGCTTACTTGTTTTCATTTGAAACAAATGAGAAATCAAGATTCATAAAATTCCTGTGGAAATAAAGAATGCCCAAAATAGAACAAGAAAAACTATTTATTCAGTGCTTACTATAAAGCAAGGGATTCAGCTACCATCACTTGCATTTGGCAGAGATACAAAAGCAGGAGGGGGAATGGGGAGCTTTATAGTGGGGGAAAAAAGGAAGGTTTTGATTGGAGATTGTTGGCATGAAGAAGGTTGAGGTGGGCTAACTAGAAGTGGAGCATCGTTGGCACTTGCTTAGGGAAGTCTAGTTGGCTTTCTCTGGTTGGTCTAAGTTGGAAGGTGGAGAAAAATTAACAAAAAATTCTCATTTATCAATCAGTCATGATCATTTGGGGATGATTGGTAAAGAGGTTGTGGGTTGTTTTTCTGCACTGATTACTAAAATGTTGTAGATTGGAACTTTATTTTGTAAATGGCCTAGTCATTTTACATTTCCATTTTCATTCTCTCTCCTTCGACATAAATAGAGGACCCCTCAAAATAAGATTTTATTTTATGCTAATTATTACAGTTATGGAAATGAGTTTCATAATACATTTATATACTCAATAAGTATGTTTCTACACTAAAAATACATTATGCTTTTGAAAACATTTATATAGATTTCCATACAAAATAAACAAACATACTGGTATTATCTTAAGGTTTATTTGTTGGTTGTTTTGGGGAGAAATCTCAACTCTTCTACTTTCAGTTGAAGAAATTTTAAGAATATTTTTGAAAACCAAAATGGAAATGTTTTGTAGTCCACCATGGCTAACAGAGGTATGATAGCTTACTATCAGTGTTCCTTACTCATTGATTAAACCCTTAGAGAAGAGTAATCTCACTGAAATTGCTTTTTTACTGGGAATAATTAAATCTGATATATAAAATAATTTATTAACTCTACAAAGTCTTCAAAAGCAATTTTGTTAGATGAATAAATTATTGCTATCTTTAGGAAGAGATCACAACTAATCATAAACTATGTATAAAAATAATTTCACAATAAAGGAGTGTTTATGCAATCTCACACATGATTTACTCTGGGTAAACAAAGTTTTAGAATGTGGCAGCATGTTACCCTTAAGAATTTGAAAAAACAGCAACTTCTGAATAAGGAAATTATAAAATAAAAGCTTGCATTATTAAATTGCTTTATTTAAAGAAGACTTTCCTGGGGCACCTGGTGGTTCAGTCCTTAAGCGGCTGCCTTTGGCTCAGGTCATGATCCCGAAGTCCCATGTTCGAGCCCGACATTGGGCTCCCTGCTGGCCAGGAAGCCTGCTTTTTCTCTCACTCCTCCTGCTTGTGTTCCTTCTCTATCTGTATTTCTCTCTGTCAAATAAATAAATAAAATACTTAAAACAAAAAATAAAGAATACTTTCCTTTAAATATAACCAAATGTTTTACATAAATTAAAGAAAATTATCTTCTTCAGCTATTCCATCTTTTTTTAAACAGATACTGCTAAATACATGGAAGTCTAGACTGAGGATATGAGTTCAAATATGGCCGGCTGGCATCTGCTTGCACTATGTCTCAAAAGATGAACCAACATTTAAACCTCAGGGCATTTCATATACAAATCTAGATTTCTGTCTTCTTGCTTTGAGAAACTGGGACCTTCATTTATGCAGGCTAGACAATCAGCTAGAACAGAAAAAGGGCTGTTTCCTTTAGAGAAGACATATAATCTTCACTACAGTTCTGACTATTCCTCCAATGAAACACTAGCTCTTTCAATTCTCTTTTTTTTTTTCTTTAAGATTTTATTTATTTATTTGGCAGAGAGAAACACAGCGGGAGAGGGAACACAGCAGGAGGAGTGAGCGAGGGAGAAGCAGGCTTCCCACCGAGCAGGGACCCTGATGCGCAGCTCAGTCCTAGGACCCTGGGATCATAACCTAAGCTGAAAGCAGTTGCTCAACAACTGAGCCACCCCGGTGCCCTTCTTTCAATTCTCTTTTATCAGAGCCCTGCCACTGTTGTAATCCATAGAGATACATATCTGTATATCAGTGCCTCTATAAAAAATTGGAAAGCAAAAGCTAGACAATAAAGTATGACATTTTAGGAAAAGGGGAAAATTTATTTACTTGTAGAAATAAGACGATTTTCATAATTAAATATGTAAACTGTCTTTGTAACAAAAAGACAAAACCCAATCCACTTCCATTATTTGTATTATCATCCTGGACCTTGCAAACTTTTGCTCTAGAAGCTCCAGGTATACAAAGTCAGGTAGTATGCTAGTTCCTGGAAATACAATTGTTAGCATTATCGATGGGTCCTTGATGTCATAGTTTATAAACCAGTGGGAAGAAAACTATTAGGAATTTCAAAAAGTTAAACAAACAATTACAATAGAGCCCCTCCCTTAACCACTAGAAAAATGGAAACCTCAAGGACCTGCACGAGAAAAGCACAAAGGCTTTTATGAATCACGAGAAAAGTACAAAGGCTTAGCAAAAGATGTTTGGCTTACCCTCATTTTGGACTGTGTGATCTGAGGCCATGATAACCCATGTGCCTATTTATGCCAGTAATCACCAGTTCCCATACTACTTACCTACTGAACTGTCTGTCTCTCACCTTCATGGATTGCAAACTTCTAGTATGTGACCAGCAAACTCCCCTTATAGCTGCCATCCTTAGTCTGAACGTTTTCATGACTGGCTTCCCATCACTAAAACCTGGCCCTCCTTTGTGGAAGTCCTTCCACAGAGTCACTCTTAAGAAAAAGTCTTCATTTTTTTTCTCAGTCCACAAATCTCATGACCAAGAAAAGAGATATATGCCCCCCTTCCTCCTTAATGCCATAGTCAAGTAATTATCATTCACCTTCTTCTGAATGAATTAAGGCTATTTAAAGCATGTGTCATCTTCCTTTGCCACCCTCTTGTATCTTGATACCATCTACAGAGCTATTCCTTACCATTCGTTGAAGACATCTTTCAGCTACTTCAATAATTACATAGCTGAATTAGCCACACCCCAATCGTTTTTGTCCTTGAAGCCTCATATCTTACTACCAACAGACATCCATTCCCACAATTAACTTTGATTTCAATAGAAATCCAACCAAACCTGAAATGTGGACTTCAGACATTATAATTCCTAATCCCTCTCCAGCCATTTTGCCATAATGGTCTTTTGATTAGCCCTCTCCCAATTTATTTTTTTCCTTTTTTGTCCATCTTGATTACATCGTATGCCACTACAATCACTCATTTGCAAACACTCTCATTTGCCCTTTTCCCCTCCATTTTCACTCTATGAAACTTCTTGTTGAACTTCAACCTACATCATTCTCCTGCCTATAATTGAGCACCTGAATATTTCCAGGGGAAATAAAAACATATAATGGCATATTTCACATTCAAGTCATAATAAAATTCCTCAAATGAGCATAAAATAAGCAACATCTAGAACTACTATATTACTTTAGTACATTGTCTTCCAACATTCTGAGATAATTCATCATGTCTTTACATTGTCAACTCTGCTGTGTTAAGTATTAGAGATTTAATTAACATTTTATTGTGACAGTTGAAGGCATCTTCATTGGCATAGACTTCTAGGAATTTCAAAATACTCTTTTTTTATTTTTACAACAGAACTCCATTTTTTTTCCTTCAGAACTTCATTTTTTGATAAGCATATCTCCATCTAGCTAAAAGATTTTATTTCCCAGCCTTCCTTGGAGCTAAGTATGACCTTATGACTTAGTCCTAGCCAAAGAGATATAAATAGAAATGTGTGATATTCTCATAAAGTTCATTAGAAGGTATGGATGTGGCCTTCTTTATCTAGTTTCTTCAAATTACTGCCTAGAAATTAAAAAAAAAAAGTGGTGTCGCTTATGTAGAAACCTTTTTAAGAAAAAGAGGAAAAGGTCAAGAAAAAAGGAATTGAAATTACTCACTGCATGTCATAATAAAAGATCATTTGTGGTACTTGCGAAGGTCTGTTTCAATGGAGTGGGAGAATTAGAAGACATTGCAGGAGATGGAGTGAGTGAAAAGATCAGAGTAAGAGACAACCAGTTCATAAAGATCTTTTTAAGAAGCTTGATTATGAAAGAGATGAGAGATATGAAGAAGTAAATTGAGGATGAATTAAAAATTAAAACTTTTTAATAGGAAGTGCTTGATCATTTTCATACTAATTTTACTTACTGATGGAATATGTGTTGATTTTAACAAGTTCATCAGCCTAAAGGAGACTAAAGGAAAAACTGATGTTCCCTCCAGGCCTCTCCTATTCTCCCATCCTCTAAAACAATCCATTCTTCATTGTTGTTACCATTTTTTAACATGACATTATTTTAATTTTCTTTCCTGTAAAGTGGGATAATATTAGTGCTGACATCAAATGTTGGTAAAGTTGACATGTGCTGTTATTTCTTGGCAATTGGACCTGTGATTAGCCCATTTATTCGCAGATTGATTCCCTAATGCGATCTTGCTCTGCTCTACAGCACAAATGTCTGTCTCCTTTTTTCTGAGGTTTTTCCTTTACCTATTGGTTTCCAATTAATTTCAAGATTCTGGATGCACTAGCAGAAGACTGCAAGAGGAAAAAGTATTCAGGATAGTTATAATGATGTTTCTCTTTCTCTGGTCCCCATTCCAGGTCTCAGCAAGACCTGCCTGCACTCTGGGAAGCACCACCTGCCACACTGTACTTCTAACTATTGGGGTAATAGTAGAGTTCAGCTATTGACAAGTTTTGGATGTCTTACTGTCACCCATTTGGTTTGTAATGCCTTTTATCACTTTTGTCATGTTCCCTCTATTAAACAACCTGAGAGGAGCTCTCTTCCTGACTTTGCCCTGATACATGGCATCATTGTAATTCCCATTAGAATGAGTCAGTGAACAGGAATTAGTCACGTGCAGAAACAAGTGCCTCAGAAAGTCAAAGATGGAGTTCAAAACCTAGGAAAGAGGAAAAGCCTTCAACTGGAAGAAGGGAAAACATCTCCCTATCAAAAAAGAAAAAGGAAGGGGCCCCTCGGTAGCTCAGTCAGTTAAGCATCTGCCTTCAGCTCAGGTTATGACCCCCAGAAAGAAGCAGGCTCCCTGCTTCTTTCTCTGCTCCTCTCTGTTCATGCTTTCTCTCCCTCTTCTCTCTCTTTCTCATTCAAATAAATAAATAAAACCTTGAAAAAAAAAGAGGAAAAAGAAGGAAACATGAATATAAAACCAGGTAAACAGTCAGTCTAGTTTATTTCGTATTACATTTTGTTAGTTTTACAATAATCCATTCATTCTGTACATGTTTGAGGCAACTGAGACAAAAGTGTAATTGTATCTTATCTCCCACTAACACCTTAGCAAAGTAATGAGTCTCCAGGGAAAGACGACCGAATTGTGTGTTTATACAGATAGAGCCTTACAAAGTGTAACAGAGCTCTATGTCTCAGAGAGCATAGCAACAGTAGAATAATATGCATGCCACACAAAATGGGGCCAAAAATAAAAACAGTTTCATGAAATTTCCAGGCAGATTGAGGCTTAATTAGGCTCAAAATTTCCCTAAGCACAACATTGTAAGAGCAACAACAAAATTATTTCTTTTTGCCTGAGCATAGTACTACAGAAGAAAAGAGATTTGTTGAACTTAATGGACCAGATGAGAACCAAGAATAATGTAGTAGAAATCTGTATAGAATGATCACTGAAAAATAAGACAATGAGTGACTCAATAGAAGCCAATGGGAGGAGAGCACAGTTAGAACTAGATGTCCATTATACCCCCAGTGTTTTGGGACTATGTAAGACCCACAGAACCTTAACTAAGTATCTAGAAAAGGAAAGGGAAGACCATGAAATAATTTGGATTACAAATTTTGACATTCTGATGAAATGGCTCAAAGTAGAAATTATAGTTTTAGAAAAATAAATTTCTATTTATTGTGCATTTGAATTAGTAAAATGAAGTTTCTACCTGTGACAAGCAAATAAAAATTATTGATGGCTCTTACAAGATAAGTTTTAAACTCATGCTAGAGGAATAAGCTTGTGTAATAAGAAATTGTATGAAGTTATTCATTGAATATTTTTTAAAGATTTTATTTATTTGATAGAGAGAAACACAGCTAGAGAGGGAACACATGTAGGGGAGTGAGAGAGGGAGAAGCAGGTTTCCTGCCAAACAGGGAGCCCGATATGGGGCACCAACCCTGGACTCCGGGATCATGACCTGAGCTGAAAGCAAACACCTAATGACTGAGCCACCCAAGCATCCCTGCATTGAATATTTAAATGAATCTATCTTTGGTTAAAACAGAAAGCCAAGATAGAAAAAAATGTAGGCCTATTTTGAAATGCTCAAAGAATGCTTTGAAGAATTGGTTGAAAAGTTGAAATCAACCAAAATATTACCTTGTATGAATGGACACATAGCATTTTGGTCATTTTGTTGTTTTCTTTTCCCACACACACATACAAATCTATAAAGACAGATTTAGCTGTAAAATTATTTGGAAAGAATTTCTTCAAATATTTATACATATTTAAATATTTTTTCAAATATTTATATTTTCAAATGAAAAAATAAAGATATATATTTATATGGGATCAAAACTATAACAGGTAAAATGCAAGAGTGGGAGTTCACACAGTGCCCATTCTGCTCCTTTACTCAGTAACAGGACATCCTTAACTGAGATCCCTCAGTTTAAAATTATTTCATCCTTGTTTTCTCTATATCTTCAATTGGCTGTCAATGTGGTAAATTAAAATAATAATTTAAACTTTACTTTTGAGCCATATTTATACTGGAGTTTGAAGTGACTTATAAGCTTTCTTTACTTACAGAGATAAATTCTTCCTTGGCATGTAGAATGCATTAGCTAAAATTTATTTGCTGCTTTTCTTCAAGGAGAAAAATAATGATGTCCTCTCAAAGGGTAAACATGAAGATAAGGTGAAAGGATTCATTGTTTGCTTAACAAGTTTCTCACAAATTTGGGATTATTTAGGAGGTATCTTTCAGGGCTGAACATTTACATTCAGCAACTGTAAGCTAATTGTGAGTTATAATTGTACTTTACAATACCCATAAAATAGAAATTAAGTTTGTTGAAAAAAGAAACCTGATCAGTGGTAATTAAAGTGGTTTTTTACCTTTCATTGCATGTAATGAAAACTGTAGTATTAGTGGTTAAAAAATCTATACTATCTTTCTTCACTGAACCTGTCTAGTCTAGTAAAAAGGATTGAAGGATAGGTCAAGGAAGCTTTCACTGACATAAGACACAATTAACTAAATTTCCCAGTAATAAGATTCATTTATTGAAAATATTAATGCTAGACAGCACCATCTCTTCATAAATATCATCCCAGTTCTTCTTCTCTACAGGAATTCCTCTGTCATATCTCATTAAGCTGGAAGATTTTCATTCACATTTAAATTTTATATGTATATATTTATATATCTAAATATTTTTTCACAAAAGGAAATTTCCTAGATAGGGAAAGCTTTTTCATCCAACCTAGATTTTTAACAAATATTTATTTTTTTCCATTTAAGAAAAGAGAAATAAAAGAATACCACATGTAAGTAATATAAAGTATCATTTTTTATGATAAAATGCTGATGTCTTATTGAGTTGAATGTGAAATTTCATGAAATTTTAGGAATGGGGCATTGGGACACTACACAGTCCACTAGATGTCCCTGGTTTATTATCCTATGTCATTAGAGACACTACAAAAACTTTGAGAAACACATCAATGGCTACAATTGTTTGGTTAATAATTGGACACCCTTTCAATAATTCAATAACTTTACCTATCTTTGCCTATTAGCAAACAGTACTTCCTTGAGCACTTACTCCTCATACTTACCCTCTCACTCAGCATTGTCGATATATTAACTGATCTCTATACAATGGTTAATACATTCACCACTAGTGAGGACACAATGGATAACTATCATCCTATAAATTATCAGAAAAGTCATTTTCAATATGAAAGTAATAATCTTTTATTAAAGTCTAAACAGACCTGTTCTCTCTTACTAGTAGATAATACACACACAGAAGTTGTAAAACAGTATCTGGAATACTCTTTTAAGGTGTTGAATATTATTGAAATCTGAGAAAGGATCAAAGCAAGCTCAGTTTTATAGGGTTAATTTTTTTTCTTAAGTTTCATTGACACACAGCAGAAAGAACATCAGGTCTTACAACAAAATGACCAAAATATTCATTATAACTTTATTCTAATAAATGGTACATTTAAAAAATGCATTAGGACTAAGGAGGGAACATATCAAATTGTGATTTTTAACTGAATTGTCTTGGTTGATAATACAAACATAATATATTACTGAAGGAAAATACTACTTAAATTAATTTTGTATCACTTTGTTGGTATTGTATACTTCACTCTTAGTGAAAAGAAAAATAATGTTGTTAGAAAATGTTCATAAAATAATGTTGCTGTAGTTGACTTTCTGCCATTTAAGCAAATAACAATTTATTTTTTACACTTTAAAAATTATATTTTGTGTGAAAAGAGTTATATTCTTTAAAAATATTTATAATATATAGAACTTCCAACAGTTCAAAGTCTAAATTTAAAACTTCTATGCTGAAAAATTTTTCCATAGATTAATTTGTCTTGTAATTAGATATTAACAATACAGGCTTTTATCTTTCTATCCATTGATTTACCTTGAAGATATTATTAATACTACCTTATTCTTCCTTTTGTTATATAAAGAAATGATATATGTAAAATATATTTACATTTCTTAACTCAGCATTCTAAAAGTTATCTGCCAAATTATAAAAAGTTAAAAATATTCTCAATTCCTAAATCACCAAAATATTATGATCTACAACTCTGTCCATTATGTGGCCACTGTGACAACATGAACCTTTTAACAACAGCACTGTAGTTCACATCATCATGATACACCTTGAACCATATAGTCCTTTTCTTGCCAAGTGACATTTTAATAGTTTTCATTTTTTTTTATTCATTTTATCTTGAGTTCTTTGGATTTTTTAGGCATTTGGACACTTGAAGATACAATTTTCTTCTGTAAGAAAAACAAGAACTATATATTTTTTTCCAAATGAAATTAGAGTTTATGGGTACCTATTTTCTCTTTCCTTCTTTCACAGTAAGTCTTTCTTTCTCTCTCTTTCTTTCTTTCTTTCTTTCTTTCTTTCTTTCTTTCTTTCTTTCCTTCTTTCCTTCCTTCCTTTCTTCCTTCCTTCCTTCCTTCCTTCTTTCCTTCCTTTGGACAAAATCCTCAGAGAAGCCACCAAGAATTACATCATATTCTAGTTCACTAAATTAATGACTTTGTGTGAAAATACTTTCTCCTATTTATGTATTATCCCTACATATTTCTTTAAGTAAATGACACTTTATGTGTAAATATAATACACGTGAATGGTAATAGTTATACTTTAATTTACCCACCCTATTAATCAGGGATTAGCCAGAAAAATAAAGCTAAATGAATACCATATATACCTTTATATCTCTATATATTCATCTATCTAAAGATATTTACTATAACAAATTTGTTATAGGGTAAATCCCATAATCTGTTGTCTGCAAGCTGAAGACCCAGGAAAGCTGGTGGTATAGTCCCAATCTAACTCAGAAGGCCCGAGAACCAGGACAGCCAATAGTGAAAATTTCAGTCCAAGACAGAAGAACTGAGATGCAAAGAAGAAGATAAAATTCCCAGTCCAAGGACAGGAAAAGACTAATGTTCCATCCCAATGGTCAAGGAAAAAGCAAATTCTTAACTCCTTTGCTTCATTGTTGTTGTTTTTATTGTTGTTCTACTCATGCCCTCAATGGACTAGATGATGCCCACTCACATTGGGGAGGGCAATCTACTTTATTCAGTCTACTGATTCAAATGCTAATCTGATCCAGAAAAATCCTCACAGATGGAATGTATAACTAAATATCTGGGCACCCTGTGTTCCAGTCAGATTGACACATAAAATAAACTACTGAATCCACACATTTTTGTCCTATTTGACTTTTTTCTCCTTTAGTATTGGTAAAAATATATTTACCTTATAAACTATGTCAAAAAAAATTCATAATTATTTTATCTCTAAACATATGTCTCAACTCTTTCCATTACATTTTTTTAAAGACTTTATTTATTTATTTGACAGAGAGAAACACAGCTAGAGAGGGAACACAAGCAGGGGAAGGGAGAGAAGAAGAAGCAGGCTTCCCGCCAAGCAGGGAGCCTGATATGCGGCTCAATCCCGGGACTCCAGGATGGTGACCTGAGCCGAAGGCAGTCACACAACCAACTGAGCCACCCAGGCATCCCTCCATTACACTTTTTATGTTTTCATATTAGAATCAAATAATCAAATATATTACAGGAATTCAAAAGTAATGCAAAGCATGTTAGTAAAATTATGATAAGTTATATAATCAGTATATTAAAATTTATTTCACATTATAAAATCTAACTATAATCTTCTTGAATACATGAAATATATTCATTTATTATTTCAGAGAAATATGTTTCTAAGTGTTCTAGATCCTAGATGTTGATACCTGTAATGCCAATGTTGAACGTGTATTTCCTAAAAAAATTACTGTTACAAAGAAGTAATCCTCAAAAAACAATAAACTCTTCTCACAAAGGTGTCAGGGACAGTGCCATGTCCAAGCCACCTGAAACTTTGGTGGAGGTACCCATGAATGTGAATGAAAGTCCCTCTGGGCTTTCCCCACCTAGAATCCAGGAAGCCACGTACCCTGTGGGCCAGAAAAATATGGCCTTTGTGTGCTTATCCAAGACATATAGTTCCATTTAATCCTCCTCCCAGTAATCATATCTCTGTATCTCTTATCTGTATTCCTTGATCCCTCTGCCTCAATGGTCTCAGCTTCTGTGAGTTTAAGCAATCACTCTGTACCCTGCAGTAACAATACTAATCCTGTCTCTAGGGTGGGTGCAAAAGCAGTTAAAGATTTAACTGTACCACCCAACTTCCTCACTTTTGAATAATAAAAGACTGGGACCCTTGGCCGTCAAGAGAGACAAAAGCAGAGCCAGAGGCGAAGGAAAAGGCAGAGGCAAAGGCAGAGAGCCTGCAAAGAGAGAACCAGAGAAACAGAAACAGAGAAGCAGAGAGCAAGAGAGACAGAAGCAGAGAGAAGCAGAGACAGAAGCAGAGTCAGAAGCAGAACAAGAGAGCTAGAGAGCCAGAGCTAGAGAGCCAGAGCCAGAGCCAGAGAGTCAAAGCCAGATCTAGAGAGCCAGAGCTAGAGAGCCAGAGCTAGAGAGCCAGAGCCTGAGCCTGAGCCTGAGCCTGCTTCATAGGTCTCTCCTGACTGACCTCGGGTCTGTCAGCTTGCATCAGATCTCCGTGTCCGTGTCATTATTTCACCTGCCAGACATCCCGTGGTTCGGGACCCATATCTCTGCTGAGGCTGGTCCCTGGCACAATGGTAATATAGAAACTCTACTTCCTTCTAAGATAATTTCCTTTGCCAAAAACAGGATATGTAATTTATCATTTATTCATTAAATTTCACCAAAACGCATATTCTCTTTGGTTAACTAAGGAAAAAATGTAATTAGATAAAAGTGGACTTTGAGGGCGACTGGGTGGCTCAGTTGGTTAAACGACTGCCTTCAGCACAGCTCATGATCCTGGAGACCTGGGATCGAGTCCCCATCAGGCTCCCTGCTGGGCGGGAAGCTTGCTTCTCCCTCTCTCACTCCGCCTGCTGGTGTTCCCTCTCTGGCTGTGTTTCTCTCTGTCAAATAAATAAAATCTTTAAAAAAACAAGTGGACTTTGATCTATTTCTCAATTTTAAGATTTTGTTTTGCTGTTTGAGGATAAATTACCATACTCTATCTTTTCTTTTCTTTTTTCTTTTCTTTTCTTTTCTTTTCTTTTTTCTTTCCTTTTCTTCTTTCTTTCTTTTTTTTAATTTTTTTTTTGGCATGGGAATAAAAGTTATTTTGGTAAGACAATGGTTATCTATTAGAATCAACTTCTAGTAATCAATATTTCTTTAGAACTATTTAGTGTAAATGATATTTGTAACCACTGGGACATTATTTCTTTTAATTTTTGTATGTTTTTATTACGTTATGTTAGTCACCATACAGTATATCATTAGTTTGTTTTTTTTTAAGATTTTATTTATTTGACAGAGAGAAATGCAGCCAGAGAGGGAACACAAGCAGGGGGAGCGAGAGAGGGAGAAGCAGGCTTCCTGCCGAGCAGGGAGCCCAATGTGGGACTCGATCCTGGGTCTCCAGGATCATGACCTGAGCCGAAGGCAGTCACTTAACCAACTGAGCCACCCAGGTGCCCCTATCATTAGTTTTTGATGTAGTGTTCCATGATTCATTGTTTATGTATAACACCCAGTGCTCCATGAAATATATGCCCTCCTGAATACCCATCAATGGGATAACCCATCCTCCCAGCCACCCCCCCTTCTGAGATCCTCAGTTTGTTTCTCAGAGTCCATAGTCTCTCGTGGTTCATCTCCCCCTCTGTTTCCCTGCCCTATTTTCCCTTTTCTTCTGCTAATGTCCTCCATATTTTAAATATGTATAGAATAAAATTATTCTCCAAAATCTGTTTATTGTCTATAAAACAATTGATTTTTTTTTTTAAAAATCTTTACAAGTATTCTTTTTTAATTTTTATCTAAATTCCCATTGGTTAACATATAGTGTAAAACTGGTTTCAGGTATACAATATGCTCATTCAGCACTTCATATAATAGCTGGTGCTCATCATGGTAAATTCACCCCTTAACCCCCATCACCTATTTAACCCATTCCCCCACATACCTTTCCCCTGGTAATCATTAGTTTGTTCTGTATAGTTAAGAGTCTGTTTCTTAGTTTGCCTCTCTCACTCTTTTTTTTTTCTCTTTGCTTGTTTGTTTTGTTTCTTAAATTCCCCATATGAGTGAAATCATATGGTATTTGTCTCTCTCTGACTGACTTATTTTGCTTAGCATAATACTCTCTAGCTCCATCCACATAGTGGAAAGTGGGAAGATTTCATTCTTTTTTATGGCTGAGTAATATATCTGACATTTTAATCCATTCATTAGTCAATGGACACGAGCTATTTCCATAACTTGGCTATTGTAATAATGTACCTATAAACATTACAAGTATTTAATATATAGATCTTTGACTTAAATCAGGGTTACATTCAATAAATCCATCATAACTTGAAAATACCTTAAGTTGAAAATACATTTAATACACCCAACTATCAAATGTCATAGTTCAACTTACCTAACTTAAATATGCACAAATCACTTACAATTGCAACTAATTGTGCCAAATTATCTAATACAAAGCCTATTTATAATAAAATGTTGAATATCTCATGTAATGTATTGAATACTGTACTGAAAGTGAAAAAACAAGATGGTTGTATGGATGAATAATGAAGCTGACAAAGATGTTGTCAGTTCAGATAAAAGAATGCATACTAAATGTCATATTGCCCCAGGCATGGCTGGACCAACCAAGGAAACTGTAAGAATGCAATCCCACTAGCTTATAAGTAGTTAATCAGCACTACATTAAAGATATAATAATGAGATATACCTAATGAAGTCTCTAACATAAAGAGTAAAGGAAAGTCCATGGACTTTCAAATGCCAAGGCTTTTGAGATGGAAAGGACCTCCGGAGGACCAGATGAAAGCACCAGAGCACCTGCTAGCATGACTGCCTGGGCCTCCAATCAACAGCATCTACCTTCTCAGGAGATATCTGCCCCCAAGATGCCCTTAAAAACCTTTACTTGCAAGCCAGCAGAAAAGTTAGGACTTTAAGTCATTAGCTCCCCAACTAATGGGTGATGCCACACCAATAAATATCCTGTCTTTCTTCACTGCAAAATATCACTGCCAGTTTTTATTGGCTTGCTATGCATCAGGTAGACAAACCCTCATTTAGTTTAGTTACAAGAATGTCTGTAAGTGTATTGGTCATTCACCCTCGTATCATGTGGTTGACTGGGAGCTGTAGCTTACTGTCCCTGCTCATATCATGACAGAGTACTGGGCACCTCAATGACTCAGTCATTTAACCATCTGACTTTTGAATTTGGCTCAGGTCATGATCTCAACATCTTGAGACTGAGCACCACATCAAGATCTCTACTCAGTGTGTGGAGTCTCCTTGAGATTCTCTCCCTCTGTGCCTCTTCCTGCTCAAGCACTGTCACTGTCACTCTATCTCAAAATAAATAAAATCTGAAAAAGAGAGAGAGAGTGAGAGAGAGTACTGTACCACATATTGCTAGCCCAGAAAAATATCAAGGTTCAAAATTCAAAGTTTCTATTTAATGTGAATTACTTTCACACCATTGTAAAACCAAAAAAACATAAGTGGAAACATTATTAAGTTGGTAACTCTCTGTATATGCAATTAAGTTAAATTTATTATGAGTTTTTAGGTCAAGTGGGCCAAAAGAAATAAGTGGCACCACTTATAAAATTCTGCCATCCAAGACTTACATCTGTTTGGGTCCCTTATGATGTGGGAAACAAAGGAAAAAATTATAATAATAATAATAATTTCCTTACTATTTACAGCCCATTGACAAGTCCTTCTAACAGGCAAAGTGACCTTCTTGTGGGAGCTAAACTACCTCAATGTTGACACGTTGCTAAGGGCAAAAGCAATCTTATTTTTTTTTAAGATTTGATTTATTTATTTGAGAGAGAGAGATCACAAGTAGGCAGAGAAGCAGGCAGAGAGAGAGGAGGAAACAGGCTCCCTGCTGAGCAGAGAGCCTGACACAGGCCTCGATCCCAGGACCCTGAGATCATGACCTGAGCTCAAGGCAGAGGCAAAACCCTCTGTGCCACCCAGGCACCCAGCAAAAGGCAATTTTAACCCAACCCCCTAGGATCTTTAAGTCTACTTTAACACAGAAAAATTCCTTTGGAAACTTTCTTTCTCTCTAACACCCAAGATACATGTTGGCAACAACCCTGGCCCACAGATACACATGAAAACTGATTTTTTAAAAAATATTTTATTTATGTATTTGACAGAAAGAGAGATCACAAGCAGGAGGAGACATAGGCAGAGAGAGAGGAGGAAGCAGGCTCCCTGCTGAGCAGAAAGCCTGATGCATGCGGGCCTTGATCCCAGGACCCTGAGATCATGACCTGAGCCGAAGGCAGAGGCTTTAACCCACTGAGCCACCCAGGCGCCCAAAACTGATTTTTACTAAAGAGTAATAAATGACATTTACTTAACAATAGCTAGCCCCCTCAGAATCCTGGAAACCTTGTTTCCAAAATACCTAGGAGGTTTGTGCTATCCCTAACCCCCTTCTAGCTTGAAAGTGTGTAATTCTCACCAATCACAACCCCAGTGCAGCTCTTTCTGTTCACATGTCCTGTCCCTTTGCTTTAATAAAATCACCTTTTTTTTTGCACCAAAGATATCTCAAGAATTCTTTTTTGGCTGTTGACTCCAAATAGCAACATTTCCTACATCACCTTTCAGTGACTATTTAAACAATATGATTGATTTAGGTTAAAAAACAACACTGTAAAAATAATAAAGTGAAAGAGAAAATGTGTGCAGAACACTGCTAACAAAAAAAGTATAATTATACTCAAATGTGATTATTTCTTTCTCTGCCCCACCAAAGTAATTTTATTTTTTTTCCTTCTTCTTACTTAGTCTCTCCAAATTGATCTTAGTAGTGACACTACATTACACAAAACTGTCTGTGAAAAGGAGAAAAAGTTTTAGAAATCTGCCTGCTATGGTTGTGAATTAGCTACTTTTAAGTACTATTGACAAAGTCACCAAATACAAACTGAACAAATGAGTTGTATTATGTGATATGAAACAAGTAATTCACTAACGGTTCTTTGCCTATAATATATGGTGGCTTGGTAGTCAGCATTTCTGATGCATTCTTGAATGGAAATAATACTATATCAAGAAAAAGACCAGATGCATATCTAGCATTTAATGATCTTCTTTAAATGCTCTCTATTTTTCCCAAATAAGTTCTTTTTTCCCTTGCTGTAGAAAAGAAAAACAAGCCCATGTTTATCGTCAAGAGTTAAATTCTTATATAAATTTTCATTTGCAATAAGCTCCTACTCAGACAAAGTGAAGTTAAGATCTTTTCATCACTTTTTTCTCTCTTTTCCAAACAGAGAGTCTAGGAAAACAGTTTGAGATCCTTCTTACACTATTGGTGGTAATGCAAGCTGCTGCAGCCACTCAGGAAAACAGTATGTAAGTTCCTCAAAAAGTTAAAAATAGAGCTACCCTATAACCCAGAAATTGCACTACTGGGTATTTACCCCAAATATATAAATGTAGTGATCTGAAAGGGCACCTGCACCTCAGTCTTTATAGCACTATGTCCACAATACCCAAACTATGGAAAGAACCTAGATGTCCATCAACATATGAATGGATAAAGAAGATGTGGTGTATATATTCAATGGAATGTTATGTAATCATCAAAAAAAGAAGAAAAAGAAAATAAAATAAAAAAGAAAAGAGAAAGAAATCTTGCCATTTGCAATAGCATGGATGGAACTAGAGGGCATTATGCTAAATGAAATAAATCAATCCAAAAGACAATTATCACATGATATCACTGATATGTGGAATTTGAGAAACAAGGCAGAGGACCATGGCAGAGAGAAACAAATCATAAGCAACCTTTAATCTCAAGAAACAAACTGAGGGTTGTTGGAGCAGGGTGAGAGAGGGATGAAGTAGCTGGGTGATGGATATCGGGAAGGGTACGTGCTATGGTGAGCACCGTGAATTGTGTAAGACTGATGAATCACAGACCTGTACCCCTAAAACAAATAATACATTATATGTTAATAAAAAATTAAATAAATAAAATAAAACCCAACAGTTACATAAGACTGTAACTTCAAATGGAAGAAGTTAAGATGGTGGAGGCGTAGGGGAACCCTAAGTTTGTCTCATCCCTCAAATACAACCAGGAAGTTATCAAATCATTCTGAACACCTGAGAAATCAATTGAAGGTCTAAGAAAACAAATGTTGCAAATCTATAAAGAGAAAATTTAACACTATTTGGAAGCTTGGCAGTGCAAAGACTTGAATCCAGTGTAATATTAGCTGAGGATATGGTGGTGGGTAAGGAGCCTGCTTAAGGAGACTACTGCAAAGTATTACTAGCAGTGAAACACAAAATTAGAACTTTTAGTAGTCTGCTACAGTATGTGTGTGTGGTTGGTTTAAAGGTACATAGATGGTGAAGCAGGACAGAATACCATGTGCGACAGCATGGTCTGGGGATCCCTGGAGTCACATGAAGAATGGGTGGTGCCTAAGTGTGACAAAGTTCCCAGGCATAGGACAACATGAGTCTGAGCTATTGAAATCCATAAAACTTGGGAGTTATAAAGCTCAGTTACATGCCTGAGATAAAATATACAGTCAGAGGCAGTGTGAACATAGAGTTTTGATAGACAACTGGGGAAGCAAAAGTGATTGACTGCTTTTCTGTGAGGGCTCATAGAAGAATAGAGGGCACAGATTTTCAGCTCCAGAGCTATAAATCTGAGTGCTGCCATATTCATCTTGCCTATCAGTACTGAGAGCCCTCAGGGAGCAAAACAGTGTCACCTAGTGGAGTGCAGAACTGTTTACACCAAGCCCTGACTTCATACTGGAAGCACATTTCTACTAGAGCAAATCTACCCAAGAATCAGCACAACAGGCTCATCGTCCCTCAGAAGACCAGAACAAACAACTCTCGACACTAAGATTACTGATCATAGAAGGCTTCAAAGCTTCAGCTCTAAGAGAAAACAGCATCTAGCCTTCCTTGTATTTTTATTCTATATTCTTTTATTTTTTCTTCAGTTGTTTTTGTATTTTTAATTCTTTTAATTCTTTTTTAATTATTATGTTATATATACATTATATGTTTTATTTTTTTCTCCTTTTATTTTATTTTACTCCTTTCTTTCTTATTTTGGGATCTACTGCTTTTGTTGTTGTTATTGTTTTGTTTGTTTATTTGTTTGTTTGTGTTTTTTTAACAAGCATCAAACCATACCCATGACTTATACTTTGTTTTGTTTTTGTTGTTGTTATTTTATTTTTCTTTCTTCTTTTATTTTCTGGACAAAATGATGAAACAGGAATTCACAATAAAAGAAAGAACACGTGGTAGTATTCCTAGTCAGGGATTTAATCAATATGGATATAAGTACCATGTCTGAACTAGAATATAAAACAACAATTATAAAGACACTAGCTGGGCACTAGAGAATCCCTTATTGTAGAGATAAAAGAACTAAAATCTAGTCAGGCCAAAATTTAAAATGCTATAACAGATGTAGTCCCAAGTGGAGGTCATAAAAATGAGGATGGATGAAATAAAAGGTGAATCAGAGATATAGAAGACAGAATTATGAAAAACAAGAAGCTGGAAATAAGAGGGGAAAAAAACTATTAGACCACAAAGGTAGTCCTAGGGAATCAGTGATTCGATAAAGTGAAATAATATCTGTATTATAGGAGTCCCAGAAGAAGAAGAGGAGTAAAAAGAGACAGAAGGTTTATTTTAACAAATTATATCTGAGAACTTCCCTAATCTGGGGAAGGAAATATACATTCAAGTCCAAGAGGCACAGAGCACTCCCTTCAAAATAAACAAAAGTAGGCCAACACCAGGAAATACAGTGAAATTTGCAAATTACAAAGAAAAAGAGAAAATCCTGAAAGCAGCTCGAGGCAAGAGGTCCTTAACCTACAAGTGTAGACACAAAAAACTGGCAGCAGACCTGTCCACAGAAACCTGGCAGACCAGAAAGGATTGGTATGATATATTCAATGTGCTTAATGGGAAAAATATGCAGCCAAGAATACTTGATTCAGCAATGCTGTCATTCAAAAAAGAAGGAGAGATAAAGAATTTCCCAGACAAAAACTAAAGGAATTCATGCATAAATAAACCAGTCCTGTAAGAAATATTAAAGGAGACCTCTTGTATGGAAAGAGAGACCAAAAATAACAAAGACCAGAAGGGAACAAAGATAACCTATAGAAACAGCAACTATA
>PITA01000739.1:41375-180089 GCA_004023965.1 Spilogale gracilis
AAAAAAAAAAAAAAAAAAAAAAAAAAAAAAAAAAAAAAAAAAAAAAAAAAAAAAAAAAAAAAAAAAAAAAAAAAAAAAAAAAAAACAGCAACTATACAGGTAATAAATATAAAATATTAGATATTAAAGATTTAATATTAGATATTAAATTCATATCTTTCAATAATTACTCTGAATGTTAATGGACTAAATGCTCCAATCAAAAGGTATAGGTTATCAGAACGGATTAAAAAATAAAACAAACTATCAATTATGCTGCTTACAAGAGACTCACTTTAGACCCAAAGACATTGGAACTGAGCATGTGGAGAACATTTATCATGCTAATGGACATCAAAAGAAAGCTGGAGTAGCCATACTTATATCAGACAAACTAGATTTTAAAATGAAAGACTGTAGTAAGAGATGAAGAAGCACACTCTACCATAATAAAAGGGTCTATCCAACAAGATCTAACAGTTGTAAATATTTACGCCCCTTTCTTGGAAGCAGTGAAATATATAAACCAATTAATAATAAAGTTAAAGAAACTCATTAAACAATAACAGTAAGGGACTTTAATACTCTACTTATAGCAATGGACAGGTCATGTAAACAAAGATCAACAAGGAAACAAGGACTTTGAATAACACACTGGACCAGATGGACCTCACAGATATATTCAGAACATTCCATCTTAAAGCAACAGAATACACCTTCTTCTCAAGTGCACATGAAACATTCTCCAGAATAGATCACACAGGGTCACAAATCAGGACTCAACTGATTCAAAAAGATTGAGATCATACCATGCACATTTTAAGATCATATGCTATGAAGTCAACCATAAGAAAAAATTTGGAAGGACCACAAATACATGGAATTTAGAAAATATTCTACTAAGGAAAGAATCAGTCAACTAGGAAATTAAAGAATAATTTTTAAAAATACATGGAAGCAAATGAAAATGAAAACACAACAGTTCAAAAGTTCAAAACTTTTGCGATGCAACAAAGGTGGTCCTAAGAAAGAAGTATATATAGCAATAGAAACCTTCCTGAAAAAACAAGAAAGGTCTGAAGTATACAACCTAACCTACACCTAAAGGAGCTGGAAAAAACACAGAAAATAAAGCCTCAATCCAGCAGGATAAGAGAAATAAAAAAGATTAAAGCAGAAATCAATGATACAGAAATAAAAAACAAAAAATACAGTAGAACAGGTGAGTGAAACTAGGAGATGGTTCTTTCAAAGAATTAACAAGATTGAAAAACTCCTAGCCAGACTTATAAAAAACAAAAGAGAAAGGGCTCAAATAAACAAAATCATGAATGAAAGGGGAGAAATCACAACCAACACCAAATAAATACAATTATAAAAGAATACTATTAACAATTATGTCAACAAGTTAGGCTATCTGGAAGAAATGAATAAATTCCTAGAAACATACTAACTACCAAAACCAAAACAAGAAGAAATAGAAAAGATGACAGACCCATAACCAGAAAAGAAATTAAATCAGTAGTCAAAAATCTCCCAACAAATAAGAGTCTGGGGCCAGATGGCTTCCCAGAGAAATTCTACCAAACATTCAAAGAAGAATTAATACTATTCTTGTGAAACTGTCCCAAAAAATAGAAATGGAAAGAAACTTCCAAATTCATTCTATGAGGCCAGCATTACCTTGATCCTAAAACCAGAAAACAAGCCCTCCCCCCACAAAAGGAGAATTATAGACCAGTTGACCCTGATGACCATGGATGCAAAAATTCTCAACAAGATATTAGCTAATCAGATCTAATAGTACATTTAAAAGATTATTCACTATGATCAACTGGGATTTATCCCTGGTCTATAGAGGTGTTCAAAATCTTCAAATTAATCAATGTGAATCACTGCATTAATAAAAAAAGGATAAGAACCACATGGTCCTCTTAAAAGAGACAGAAAAAACATTTGACCAAAAGACAATATCCATCCTTGATAGAAACCCTCCATAATATAAGGATAGATAATATACTTCAACATCATAAAGGCCATGTATGAAAGACCTACAGTGAATATCATCCTTAACTGGTAAAACAGAGCTTTTGCTTTAAGGTCAGGAACATGACAGGGATGTCCACTCTCACCACTGTTGTTCAATATAGAATAAAAGTCCTAGTCTCAGCAACTGGACAACAAAAAGAAATAAAATGCATCCAAATTAAACAAAGAAGAAGACAAACTTTCACTCTCTACATGATTCTCTATGTAAAAAACCAGAAAGACTCCACCAAAAAATTGCTATTGAGCAATCAAACATGAAAAGCAGATAAAATACTGAGAATACTGAGAAATGTTTTTAACTTATCTGAAGTCTCGTTACTTTTTCTTCTCAGTTGACATAAAAATAAATGTATTTTAGGGGCACCTGGGTTGCTCAGTTGGTTAAGCAACTGCCTTTGGCTCATGTCATGAGATCCCGGAGACCCCGGATCAAATCCCACATCGGGCTCCCTGCTTGGCGGGAAGCCTGCTTCTCCCTCTCTCACTCCCCCTGCTTGTGTTCCCTCTCTGGCTGTGTTTCTCTCTGTCAAATAAATAAAATAGTTCAAATAAATAAATAAATGTACTTTATATGAACATGAAGCTGTACAGAGAAAAAAAGTAAATAATATATAAGCTGTCTGTGTCTTTTCAAGATGGCTGTTTACCTTATGCAATTACATACTGGAAGCATTTAATAGAGAAAAAATTAGAGCTCTAGGACACATCCCAAATTATGGTTAGAACTTTGTAGGCTACCTTAAATATTACTAAGATAATACATTTAAAATGTTTAGAAAGAGGTGCCTGGCTGGATTGGTCAGTAGAGCATGCAACTCCTGATCTCAGGATTATAAATTCAAGCCCTACATTGGGTGCAGAGATTACTTAAAAATAAAATCTTAAAATAAAAGAAAATACTTAGAAAAATACCTGGAAGTTAGAGAACAAAATATGAAGTTTAATGTCTAATAGGGAAGTAGTCTGAGCTTGTCTACAAAGAAAAAAAATATATATATATGGCCATGTACATAAATACATAGTATATAAATAATAGTATTATTATTTAGTTCTTATCCCCAAGTTTTTATTTCATGTACATTAGGAGTGTTCCAGAATATTTTTTCACATATTTTGTTAATGAAAATTGAAAGTTGTAAGGCACACTCAATTCTAGGAATGTCAGTGATGTGAAATCATTCTTGGCTGGTATTTATTTACATTTTCTTTTCTAGAATCAGTCACCATTACAACTATACAATAGTACACATACACCTACCTCCAAAATAAGGTTGTTCTATGAGATTATTCACTTATCTTCACCTTAGAATAGATTTCCTTTTTCCTAGCTCTTAAGTTAAATGTGTTGTCTACTACTTTCTCTGAAATATTACAGTAATTCACATTTTCTTTCACTTCCAATCTCTACCTCAAATTATTCAATGTCTTATATCATCTTCCAACTACTTAAGTTAATGGGTTACATTTATTTTTAAGAGGAGGGGAAAAAAAAGAGGAGGGGAGAAAAGGAGAAGGAAAAGGAGCAAAGGGACAGGGAGAAGCAGACTCCCCCCACTGAGCAGGGAGCCCAATGTGGGGCTTGATCCCAAGATTCAATCCTGGGACTCAATTCTGGGGCTCTGGAAACATGACCACCTGAGCTGAAGGTAGATGCTTAACTGACTGAACCACCCAGGCACCACTTAAATTTCCCTCATTTAAAAGATATGGAAATTGAGGCTAAGAGAGGACTGTAATCAACTGATAGCATGTAAGCAGTGACTGACAAAATTTCAATTTGGGCAGAATTCTGTGTGACTCCAGCTTAATTATGCTGGTCTTTACTCATAAAAGTTTCCATATGTTCAAAAAAAAAGTTGTCGTATGTTCATATCTAAAATTGCTTTCCAATTGCCTATATAAGTACATTTTTTAAATTCTGTACATTTCATATATTGGATGTTACTAATACAAAGGTTGAAAAAGATATTTTAGAATATTTTATATCCTACACATTGCCAGTGACTGCTGAATTTTCATTTTCTCACAACTGATTCATCATTCTGGAATTTGAATCTCTTTACTGACTTTTTTTTTTTAATTTTGAAACAGTACATTTTGTGAACTTTGAAAAGAATATGTTGGAGTTTTTCAGCATTAAGTAATAAAAATACTATTACATTTTCTTTGGCATTATATTGCATTTCTCTTCAATTGTTTAAATGATAAAATGTAACATTTTATTTGGTAAACATGATAATTTAACAATGGTAAAAATTATAAAATATGGAGAAATATAGTGTTCTGAAATAGGACAAGTAATTTATGCTCAACACAAGAGTGACAAATTTGATGCTCAACTACTACATCAGTTGCATTTGTTTCTGTTGTATTTGTTTATATAAGTGGGGAAATTTAAATGAAAGTAAAAACCATGAAAAACAATAGATATACATTTTTTCACACTTTTATTTTTTTTTCATTTTTTAGAAGATCTTATTTATTATTTGAAAGAGAGCATGAGCAGGAGGAGGGGAAAGGGAGAAATCCAAGCAGACTCCCTGCTAAGCATGGAGCCCAATGAAGGGCTTGAGATGGGGCTTGACCCCAGAACCCCAAGATCATGACCAAGCCAAAGTTAGACACTTAACCCACTGAGCCACCCAGGCACCCCTCACATTCTTTTAAAGAAGTCAATCTCTGACCACCTTAGAAGAATGGTAGCTTTGCAGATTCTATGAGTATATCTCTCTCTTTCCATTGGTGACCACTGGAGTTGCCAAGAAATAAAAAAATATATAGAACTGTTTTTAAAATGTAGTTGTCCTTTTTATTTCCTTCTTTTAAAACCCCAGCTTCATATTTTCATCCATGGTAAGAATTTATAGGCCTTATTTTTGTTGTGTAAACATGCTTATTGATATTATGATGGCAATTTCTATCCTTCTGCTTCAACCATTTGCATTTTAACACTCTTTATAAGAGAATGTCAAAGGTTAAGCTATAAATTCAGCTTCAGTGGGAAGGGTTCAAACCTCCTGAGTTTGACTTTAGAATTTAAGTGTAAGTCACTTAGCAACTCTCATTGCTCTTCAAGAGCTCTGAAGGGTTAAAAATATTACTTTCACTTACATTAAGATCTCCATGCCTGGAAATTATTTAGAATTCCATTTATAATTCTGTTGTGTTTTATTATTCCAAATTTTGACTTAATAGCAATAATTCTGAGAATAGTGAATATAATTAATTTAATTATATCGTTCAAGCTTAGTATTTTTTATAACTATTTTTTTATTCCAACATGTCTTTTTTTCTTCCTTTTTTGATGGTTTATTCATGTTTAGCACATATGCAGTCTTTCCTTACGTGAGATAGCAAAGGTAATTAAAAAGAGGTCATAGGGGTGCCTGGGTGGCTCAGTCATTAAGAGTCTGAATTGGCTCAGGTCATGATCTTGGAGTCCCAGGATCAAGCCCTGCATCAGGCTCCCTGCTCTGCAGAGGACTGCTTCTCCCTCTCGCACTCCCCCTGCTTGTGTTCCCTCTTTAGCTGTGTTTCTCTTTGTCAAATAAACAAAATATTAAAAAAATAAATAAATTAGAAAAAAGAGGTCATAGATGTGGTATTCTTGGAAAATGCTATGATGGTTCCCCCTTTTTTAAATTATATTTTAATGATTGGAAAATAAAGCAATGTATGCTTGCTGACCTAAAAAAAGAAAAAAATACCAAAAAAAGTTTTGCTGTATTGCTAGACTACAGCAATACAACATGAATATAAGTATTGGCAAAAACAGAAGAAACCTACTGATTTCACCATACGATATCAAAAGATGTTGGATTTTTTCTCCCACTAAATTATCTGGTTTCTGATTCATGGGCACAGTAACTTCTATGTTATAAATTTACTTAACTATTAATAATTATGTCTAAATATAATAAAAGTTTAAATCAATTTCATTTTTCTTTAAAAATCAAAGTCTAAAAATACATCTAACCTTTATTTAATTTCCAAAGTTTATTTCATATATACATCATAGTCATATTTTTTTTCTTTTCTTTCTTTCTTTCTTTTTTTTCTTTTTAAGAAAGAGTAAGTGCAAGCAGAAGGAGGAAAGGGGGAGGGAAAGAGAGAATGTCAAGCAGACTACAAGCTAAACACAGAGCCCAATGTGGAGCTCAATCTCACCACACTAAGACCATGACCTGAGCCAAAATCAAGAGTCAGATACCTAACCAATTGAGCCTCCCAGGAGGTCCACATCATGGTCATATTCTAAGGTCAATTTAAATAAAAATAATTATTCTCATGCTTGCATTAATCATTTCTGTAACTTTTCAAAACACACATGGTCAGCTTCCTTAATTTTTGCCCATGCATACACATGAAGAAATTAGCTTGGAGTCATGAAAAAAATTGATACAACTAGAAATCACAGTTTACAAGAGCTATAAAAATAATAATCCATACCACCATTTAATGAGTTAAAGTGTCTAATTCTAAATTAATCTTATAGAAATGAGCCAAAATAGAGGACACTAAAATTTTCTTGGTGAAGCTCTCATAACCTCTAGCTGTTTTCCAAATATCTGACTCCAGTCATTTTGGAAGAGAATGAATTTAGATTGACATGTTTAGATCCCAATAGTTAAAGGGAGGGACTAAGCCAGTGGATCCAAATAAAGCTGCTTGATCAATTCCCCACACATCAGACACATACTGTGCTTTATTTCTGGAAATAATGACTAATAGCAATAATATGACTAACATGGTGATTGAGATAACAAAATTGGTGTTGGCCATACTTGATTTTCAGAGTCATCACAGCTTTCAAATTTTTTGCCTTTAAGACAGATTACATATTCTATACCATCCACTTAGTCCCCTACACTTAAAAATTTGTACTGATTTTGAATTTTTTCCCAGGATCCCTACCATGAGGTCAGTCAGAAAGTCCTCTTCCTTTTTTATTAGGAATGTCTCTTGAATTCTTTCCTTTTTATAATTCTAAATTTCTTCTGTCACTACCCTAATCAAAACTCTTATCAAAATAAGTCTAAATTACTGTATTAGGTACCTAACCAGTCTCTAGATGGTAGATTTGGTTCTTGGACCAAGTTCTTTAATTCCCTGACACACATTTATACTGTTACACCCTTTGTCATATGACATTGTGGTACTACTAGAATTGGAAAACCATATTTTGCTACTCCATTGATTTCAAGCATGGCCACTAATTAATTTCCTTTGATCAATGGAACAGGGAAGGAAGTGAAAATAACATTCTGATCTGACTGAGGCTTTAAGAGTCAGAAGGTATATCAGCTTGTGCCTTGTGTTATTGTGCATTTCTCAGAATGTCTCAGAAAAGACATGTCCCTGGTTGACCCTGATTTCAAGGGTCATGTGGAGTATACATGAATCCAACCTACAGTCTATAGCAAACATAGACAATATGTATCTTGAAGACAAAGTGCTTCAGCTGACTTGAAAAATTATGAAAAAGAAGCCACACACATTTACTGTTGTGAGCCACTGAAATTTTGAGGCTCTTTGTCATATAACAAAAACTGACTAATACTCTCCCTTTAGGCATTCTTTGCCTGTTTGATAGAATGCATCTCTGACAGTTTTAACTTCCTATAATGCAACTGGAACTCTTCTGTCTACTGCTTAAAAGTTTTATTGTTCTCAATCACCTAATGAAAAATCCAAATGTTTTAACCTGATTATTTACAACCTGGCTACACTTACCTTTCCTGACATATCTTCAAATACACCTAAAAATGAACCTATTTATTCCAACACACTGAAGGATTCATTTCTTCAAAAGTATTTATTATCTATTTCCTTGTTTACTCCATAGTTCACTACTCACCTCCTTTCTTAAAGTACTCTTCTTATCCTCTCTCAAGCAATAAACATTTGAAAGTATTAAAATATTTATAAATAATAGTTGCTTCTTAAACAGAATATCAAAGGTATTTAGTAAACCTTGTAGAAGGAAGGATTAGATTGTTGCTATCCATATAAGTGCCAAGTGAAGATGGTACTCTCTGCCCTTTACTCCCCAAATCCTATAAGCCACATATACTGAGTGAATTTTTAATATAGTTCAAGTGGCTCCCACACAAATGATACTCTAAGGCTACTCTTGAGAGACACCACTCTCTTAACTATGCTGACCATGCCACCTACGATTTAAAAAGCAATCACATAGGGCGTCTGGGTGGCTCAGTGGGTTAAAGCCTCTGCCTTGGGCTCAGGTCATGATCTCAGGGTCCTGGGATCGAGGCCCGCATCAGGCTCTTTGCTCAACAGGGAGCCTGCTTTCTCCACTCTCTCTGCCTGCCTCTCTGCCTACTAAAATAAAATATAAAATAAATAAAATAAAATAAAATAATAAAAAAAATAAAAAGCAATCACATGTCTCAAGTGAAAATAGAAACAAGGGTGCCTGGGTGGCTCAGTGGGTTAAAGCCTCTGATTTTGGCTCAGGTCATGATCTCAGGGTCCTGGGATTGAGACCCTCAGTAGGGAGTCTGTTTCCTCCCCTTTCTCTGCCTGCCTCTCTGCCTGCCTGTGATATCTCTCTCTCTCTCTCTCTCTCTCTCTCTCTCTCTCTCTCTCTCTCTGTCAAATAAATAAATAAATAAAATCTTAAAGAAAGGAAACAGAAATAAGAGAAAAGATAAACACTTCATTTTTCCTCAGTCCTAATAAGACTATGATATTATTTTCTTCTGCTTTTATCTGTAACAATTATAAATATTTTTCTTGTCGTTTCTTAGTGCTCAAACGTGTTCTTGAGACTCTCAGGCCAGCCTGATGCTATGTATCTTAATTGCTTTCTGCCAAGTCACAAAGATATACCCAACTGTACCACACATATATTCTACCCTGTGTTCTTCCTTGTTGAAATGACTCCTTTCACATGGCTATCTTTTACACAACTTTGTTGTTTAAATTGGTATATCTGAATTCCCTGGCTA
This sequence comes from Spilogale gracilis, assembly GCA_004023965.1. Classification (NCBI taxonomy): domain Eukaryota; kingdom Metazoa; phylum Chordata; class Mammalia; order Carnivora; family Mephitidae; genus Spilogale; species Spilogale gracilis. The sequence continues at coordinate 50,375 of PITA01000739.1, forward strand.
TATACTAAATTTTGAAGAGTGAATTAGTACTTTTTAACTCCAAAAACTAAACAATATCCTATATATTATAGGCAGAATATAAGAGGAGAGAATACAGGATTTGTACCCATAAAGACCTAAATGCAAAATGTGAGTCTGCCAACTCTGATAGCTTTGGTAATATAAGTTATTAAAATCTTCAAGCCCCAGATTAATCATATTTGAAATGTTGGGAAGTGGGGGGAGTATATGTAAAGGTACTAATACCCAATACATTTGGGACCAGCTATTTGCTTAACAGCTCTTGGTTTCTAATACCATTTCACTTACCTTAAACCCTAAAAAGAATGAAGTTTTTGACATGAGAGTTATGGTTCATTCTGGGAACCTAAATTGTTTATCATTTTCCAGGACTTCTTTGCACCAGGATTTCAATACCCCATTGCTATCTCCAGCAAATTCTAACCAGAAATCAAAGAACACAGACTCAACTGGCCTATCCATAGAAATGCAGAACAGATAACCTGTGCATCACAGCACGGGACTATGCTATGTATCATCCAGACTAATGTTAGAGGATAAAGTATCTGTTAAATTGGGAGAAAAGCTGAAAGGGAAATGAGCATACGATTTTTGTCTGATTTTAATTTAGATGTTCTTTCTTCACATAGATTAAAATTGACAAAAGTTATATTTTATCCAACTAGGTAGGTAACAGCCTGAAAGAAATTTAAGTAGGGCTGCTTTAACAATGCTCTGCCAACTTTCCAAGCTCTGATATTCATAGGGTGATGCTATGGTAGAGGTTGGATAGCTCAGACCACCTGCTGGGCACTCCATAATATATATGACAACAATTAATTAAGCCACAGATGCAGTTTATGATTAGTTACCACACACCTCTTAGATCATATTAATAACAAGTAGCTGTTTATTTACTTTATCATAAAATCACCAACTTTAGCATTAATATGATGACAATAGAATACATGTCATTGCCTGAAAACTTTATGTTGGCTTTTACTTTTAAAATGGCCTGATAGTCTCTGACTCAATCTTTTCAACTTGCCCCTAGATGCCCATAAATGGAGAAAAAATATATTTTTTATATAATAACATTAAAACCAAGTCACTAACATTACTGTTGAAAATAAAGAGGAGCTTTAAATAACAAAAGCCACAGAGTTATACTTCCAAACGCAATTAATTAAACCATGTTTGCTGCAATGAAACAAAACAAACTGGCTGTTCTTGAAAGTAGGTAATAAATGGCTCCAGTTCACAATCAATTTCTTGATCAAAGGTAAAAGATTTGTACTCAGCAGAGTGGATGATATTTGGTATTGGGTAGAATACCTCATACCCATTTCCTAACTAGTATAGGAATCTTGCTAGAAATTATGTCAAAATCTGTATAATGCAATTTGCTTTCTAGTCATCTCAAGGACATAGCAAATCTACCAAGATTGCAAAGCACACTTAGCGAGACTCCAAACCATATACATGCTTCCTGGGTACAAATGTCAGTTCTAAACAAAGGATACTCTGAAAATGAACAAAATTTGAGGGCACTGAAAAAGAAAATACTTAGAGCAGTAAGTAGTCACCCTGAAATTCAAACCAAAGGTATTTAAATCAGGAAAGATTCTATAGTGTAACCTTAAGAAATGTTAGAAAACCTTCATTTTCCTCAACAGGCTACAACATCTGATTTTTATGAAAGAAAAGCAGGAAACAGGCAGAGTAATACCAAAAATTTTCAAAAAGCATGTGAGATGCAATTCTCTGGACTAAAAACCTAGCTATTTGTCTTGAGGAAGAACTGTAAATAAATTTTAAAATACCTATTGAGGCAATAAGAAAATTTGACAAGAAATCATCATCAGGGATCTAGAATAGATAACAGAGAGGAAATTTAAAAAGGGGACAAATTTATAAAGGGAAATATAAGAATTATCAAAGACAGAGAATGGAAATCTGATATAAAAATATGAATGCTTCTGAAGAATGTACCAAAAATGCTGTATGTAATAACACTTCAAGATATAATTAAAAAGAGTTTTACTAACACTTTTGGTATGTAAATCTGCAGCAAAATGTCATTCTAAGCTGAACAATGGGGAAAATCTGGATAATCAATAACATCATTATTTTTTTTTAATCTCGTCAAGGAGTTAAAGTTACCAAGTAATAAGGTAAATGTCTTTTTAAGGGTGACCCACAATCTGTGAGCTAGAGTAACTACATAGAATACATGGGAGCCTTATATACAAGGTGAATTTGTTCCTTTTCTGAAGCCCTTTTCTGGCACAATGAACTAGGAAGGCAATCTCACGGAGCAGAACCAGAGGCTAACTGGTAATGGTACAGTTGAAACAAAACAGACATGCACTCATTACATGGTGTGGTAATTCATTTTGGCAATAAACAGCAAGAGATTTAAAAAAGGTTACATCCTTTCAACCAATAACTTCATTTTTGGTGTGTATCTGAAGGTATTAATCAGAAACAGTGAATTATATGCAAGATTTTGAAGCAATGTAAGAGATCTATAATATGAAAATGTTTAAACTACAGATCACTCATGTGATGAACGTTCAATGATTTAAAAATATTTTAAAGGTCAAAATGCTCACAGCACAACATTCATGACAAAAGCAAGACAGAAGGAAATTAGAATAGTGGTATGAGCCTAATCTTTTTTTAAGAATATCATGGTACATTTGGCTCAGTTCATGATCTCAGGGTTGTGAGATTCTCTCCCCTGCCCACTCCCCCTGCCCACTCTCTCTCCCTTTCTTAAAAAAAAAAAAAAAAGAATGAAAGAAAGAAAAGAAAAAAGAAAAAAAGAACATTGCTGTACAGAAGTTTAAAGCACCAGAAAGGAATATTATTTATGTAATAGCATTGAGTTGGCTATCTTACATGTCTACTTGTATAAGAGTATATCAGAATGATCACTATTCCTATGATATGCTATGTCCATTTGCTTTAAATTCAGGGTTTTAATATGTCAGAAACAATGAATTTTAAAATACAAATCTCTATTTCAACTACTACACGCTGTAAATATCTAGAAAAAAATTCAATATATTAAATATTTAATCTGCCAAGAAATAATTTTTAGGTAGGAATTAACCCATTATCCTTAATCCTTTATTTTTAGTTTTTGTTTTTGCTATTGTTGATGTTATTATTGTTGTTGTTTGTAAGAATCATCATTAAATGGATAAAGAGATTCACTGGAAAAAAATAGTAGTTTGCATCAGTATCAAACAATGGGGAAAAAACCCAACAAAGTCTCCTATATATGAGAAAGAGTTCTATAAATGCTTATTAATAATAAAAACACAAAAATTTCACATTAAAAATTGAAATAGACAAGTAGATTTTTAGAAAAAAATTAATTCAAAGAGGGTCTAATTTTGCTTTAAGATTAAGATAAAAAGAACAAAACCCAAAAATGGTGGTATACTGAAAGAAAAAGAATAGAGAAAAAAATTGAGATAAAATTAAATTTCCCACAAGAGTAAAGACAAGTTAGAAGTAAAAAACAAACAAGCAAACAAACAAACAAACAAACCTAGGATAAAATAAAGATGAGAAGCACGGGGTGACTTATAAAAGGAAAAGAGTTGAAGGTTTAAGATACAAAGCTTAAATAAATGAGAATTTATAAATATAAAATGCAATCAAGGCACAAATGTAATCATGCAATCAAGGCATAACAACATGAATTAAAAACTAAAAGAAAAAAGATACTTTTTTAAAATGAAAAATAAAAAGAATGACAGAAATTATTTTCAAAAGAAAAATAAATGTAACATCTTGACTTGGCTGGAGATTGGATAAGAAACAGACCTTTAAAATGAGAAAATGTCATATGTTGTGGTTAAATCCTGTATTACTCTTGATCAAAATCTCTCCTTGAAGCTGGGCAGCAACTTTGTGAGCAAGGTCTTAAGAATATTAAACTATTGTGCTATTTTTCACTTCTCTCTATCCTGCACTTTGCATCTGTATCAAAACATGATTTAGTTTCTTCTATCATTAAAGAAAAGGGGGGTGGTGCCTGGGTGGCTCAGTTATTAAGCATCTGCCTTTGGCTCAGGTCATGACCCCCGAGTCCCAGTATGGAGCCCCACATCGGGTTCCGTGCTTGGTGGGAAGCCTGCTTCTGCCTCTCTCACTCCTCCTGCTTGTGTTCTCTCTCTAGCTGTGTTTCTTTCTGTCAAATAAATAAATAAAATATATAGATAAAAAAAAAGTCCCCAGACTACACATCAAATTCCAATTAACTTCACTATCTCTTTATTCCTCTTCATAGTCATACTCTAGAATAGTGTTGTCAATAATTGGGGATTTCACTTCCTTAGTCTACTAAAATCTGAAAACTTTGCCCTGATTAACCCCATAGAAGTTACAATTTTTAAATTTGTCAAGAAATTTGACATTAACAAAATCCAGTGGACTTCTTTGGTCTTCATTTATTAAAATCTTAGCAACTTTCATCACAGCTGAAAACACCATTTTTAAAACATATTAATCTCTTGGTTCCCATGACATATCAGCCTCCCGGCTTCTTTCTACCTTTTCCTAAAACAGTATTTTGTCACTTTTGTACTGACTCTCCCTACTGCATTAACTATTGGAATTGCTCAAGTCTTCGCCCAGTCTATGTTGAACAATATCTTCCACTCCCTTGGTTTGAATTATGAAGTGATGATGTCTAGGAATCACGAATATACTATCCCTAGTCTGTAGCTCCTTCCTGGGCTTCGAGGTTTGGGGTTTCTCCCTGGTCCAGCCAGGGGAAAAAGGTGGGGTCGAGCAGGATGATGAGTGTTGGCGGCCAAAAACACACCGGAGCTGGGAGGTCTGTCGAAGCAGGATCTCTTGCTGTTTGCCAGCTCTCCTGCTCTCTCCTCTAAGGCTCTCTTGCTGCTTCCTCGCAGGTCCTCTGCCTTTGTCTCTCAGTCTCTCAGTCGGCTCTCAGTCTCTCTCTGTCTCACGGCTTTGTCTCTCTGTCTCTCAGTTTCTCTCCACATCTCTCTTGACTGTCAAGGATCCCAGTCTTTTATTATTCCCAAGTGAGGAATTTGGGTGGTACAGTTAAATCTTTAACTGCTTTTGCACCCGCCCTAGAGACAGGATTAGTATTGTTACTGCAGGGTAGAGTGATTGCTTTAACTCACAGAAGTTGAGACCATTGAGACACAGGGATCAAGAAATACAGATAAGAGATACAGAGATATGATTACCGGGAGGACGATTAAATGGAACTATGTCTTGAATAAGCACACCAAGGACATATTGCCCTGACCCACAGGGTAAGTGGCCTTTCGGATTCTAGGCAGGGAAAGCCCCTCTGGGCTTTCATTCACATTCACAGGTACTTCCACCAGAATTTCTGGTGGCTTGTGCATGGAGGGAAGGGCGGATCATGCACCGTCCCTGACACCAATCTAGTCCTACTACCTGTGCTCTTAAACTATAAAAACAATGATTTTCACCTGAGGGTATCTGTGATACCAAAGCATTGTATATCTTTAATGAAATCCAAGATTTCCCCATTCCCATTTTGCCCATTATTTTTAATTTCACTACTTAGTTAATGGTTTACATGGCCTTCATGTGTGTTAGGGCTTTAGAGAAATCAGGATACCCAAGCTTGTTTGATCATCTATCATTCCAATCATTCACCAGTCCTTTTCATTTTTTCATGTGAAAAAATTTTAAAATCTATCCATTCATTTTCAGCTTTGTTTCACCACCTTGGTCCCACCATTTCTCCTAGCCTCTACGTGACCTCCCATTTGACTTACTCCCTGTCAGTCCCTCACATGGAGGCCAACATTATCTTTATGCTTTAAAAAAAAGAAAAGAAAAGAAAAGAAAAATCAGTGAATTTCTCAGAGGTGTTCTAGGGTAGATTACAATGAAGTCTTTTGGGGGTAAAATTTGAAACCTTTAATGTAGTTCAAGATGCTTTTCATTACTATCTACCTTTTAAGGCCCTATCATGCTACTCTTTCTGACAATTGTTCTCTAAACATTACTAGCATTTCCATTTCTTAAACTTGCTATGGTAGACAGAATAACCCTTTCACCATACCCATACACTCATAAAGTATCCACATTCTAATCCTTGAAATCTGTGGATATATTTTCTTACATGGTAAAAAGGACTTTATAAATGTGACTTTGTTAAGGATTTTGAGATGGGGAGGTATTCCTGCATAATCCTAGGGGACCCAATGTAAGCATAAGAGTTCTTAAAGTAGAACAGAGAGGGAGAGAAGTCAGAGTAGAGTTTGGGATGATATTGTTGCTGGCTAGGAGGGGACTACAAGCCAAGAGATGACGCACGCAACCTCTAGAAGTTGGAAAGGCAAAGAAATAGGTTTTCCGCTAAATTCTCCGGAAGGAACACAACCTGTCAACACCTTGATTTTAGCCTAGTGAGACTGATTTTGGACTTTTGACCTCTAGAACTGTTTCTTTTTTTACATCACCAAGTACATACAATCTGCTACAGATGCAATATGTAACCCTTCATATTCTTTCTTGCCCCAAATTCAGGTGCTATGTATCCCTTATGTGGAAATTTTTGCTCCTCCTTACCTGGTTAATTTCTGCTTTCTTATGTCTCAAATTAAATATCATTTCATATAGAAAAACTTTGCCTCTTTTCTACAAATATTAGGTCCCTGTATCAGTTTTCTATTTATCATCATTCACTTAGTTGCTTAAAACAACATACAGTCATTATTTTATAGCTCTAGAAATCAGAAGTTCAAAATCATTCTGAATGGACGAAAATCAAAATACGCAGGGGTGGTTCCTGCTGGCGGCTCTAGAGCATGACTTGATTTCCTTGTTTTTTCTGTTTGTAGAGGCCTCCTGAATTTCTTGCCTAATGGTTTCTTCCTCCTTTCATTTCAGTCTCTTGCTTCCAGAGTCACAACTCCTATGTAAGTTACTTTGATCTCCTCTTTTAAGGGCTCCTGTGATTTAAGAGGACCCAACAGGATACTCCAGGAGGATAAAGAATGGGGCACAACCTCAAGATTCTTAACTTAGTCACATCTACAAAGTCCATTTTACCAAAAATGTAACATTTATAGATTCTGAAGATTAAGATGTGGATGTCTTTATCCTATTAAATAGGTCCCCATTATATATTCCACAAGATATCCTGTAATTATTATTATTTTTCTAAAAAGACTCTGTGAGAGAGGGAACAAGCAGGGCAAGTGCGAAAGGGAGAAGCAGGCTTCCAGTGACACAGGGAGCCCAATGTGGGGCTCAATCCCAGGACCCCAAGATCATGATCTGAGCTGAAGGCAGGTGCTTAATGACTGAGCCATGTAGGTGCCCCTGTAATTACTTTTATAATCAAAAACATCTTATAATTCTTTGTTATAATATTTGTTAGAATTAGTTTAATATTTACTGCCCTTCTTGGTCTTATTCTTTGTGAGTGCATTGAAGAAAACATATCTGCCTTGTATACAATAGAATATCATTATTTTTGACTACTATAACTTCATATTTTGAAGTCTTAAAAATATTTCCAAAAGGCAAACATAAATATTTTTAGGTATTTTTTAAAATTTATTTATTTTTATTGTTACTTAATTTTTTTCCAGTGTTCCAAGATTCATTCCCCATTCCCCACACCCAGTGCTCTATGCAATAGGTACCCTCAGTACCCACCACCAGGCTTTCCCATCCCCCCCACCCCCTCCTCCAAGTCCCTCAGTTTGTTTCTGTGTCCAAAGTCTCTCTTGTTTTGTTTCTCTCCTTGAATTACCCTACTTCCCATTTACTTTCCTTCTCCTACTGTCTTCCATATTACACCTTATGCATCACACGTAAGTGAAACCATGTGATACTTGACTTTCTCTACTTGGCTTATTTCACTCAGCATAATCTCTTCCAATCCAGTCCATGTTGCTACAAAAGTTGGGTATTCATCCTTTCTGATGGAGGCGTAATATTCCATTGTATATATGTACCACATCTTCTTTACCCATTTGTCTGTTGATGGGCACCTTGGCTCTTTCCACAGCTTGGCTATTGTGGCCATTGCTGCGATGAACATTGGGGTACATATGGCCCTTCTTTTCATTACATCTGTATCTTTGGGGTTATTTTTAGGTATATTTTATGAAACCTGTATTCCTTATCACTTTCAAAACTTGTGTACTTCTTCCTACTTTTGAAGCTTATCTATGAGAGAAAACAAGTAAAGTATGTCATATCTCAACATAGTGAAAGGAATGAGCAAGTTATCAGAAGTGAATTTAAGTTGGGATTAGTTTTTAGTTTACTAAAAGAGGCTAAAATAACCTGAGTTACAACATTAGATGTTAGCTTCTAATTCATAGAAATTGATAGGAGGGGAGGTTAAAGGGTAGCAGTCCAGAGTTAGAATAGAATATCAGAGAACATTTAAGAACAGTGTTTTTTAAACTATATTTAATGAAAGACTTCTTATCATTTTTAAATTAATAATTAGTCATGGTTAGAGAGCTTTGTAAAATATAACAATAAATTGCTAGGAAGAAAACATTAAAATATAAGTCTGAAAGACCAAATTCTCCATACTTAGGGAAGAAGAATTTAAAAACCAGGCATGTGCTCCATTGACTACTTAAAAGTGGTAATGTATAAAAAGACAAATTCCTACCACTTGTTTCAAACTGTACTTTAATGAAAAGTTATAAGCAAAATAGTTGTTTTCTATGTTAAACCTCTTTCCAAAAACTTCGATAGATTAAATGTATATCAGTACATATAAAAGGATGAATGTGTTTTCTCCTTGCTTGTTAGCTTATTTAATCTAGGCAGGATTGAAGGCAGTGGTACCTGCAGAGGATAATGTATATTTACATGGTGTTTATATTTTGTTTTAATGACAGATAGAGAGGCCACTCTCCAAGGGGTTTGTTGAATTGAATGCAAGATGAAATTTAAAATCATTTCAACCTCTGAATGTTTAACTTTTATCCAAATGAAGGAAGTTATGCTGCTTTTCAAAATTTATCTTCAATTAGTAGCAATCCCAACAATCTATTATGCAAAATTATGATTAAATTTAAATTACTTTATGATTAAAGAAAAGAATTATAGATTCATAAATATCCTATTTGAATTTTTTTTCTGTTGGAAAGCTCAAATCAAAATTTTTTGTAAAATTCTTTAAAGTTTTTCAGTGATAACATTTTACAGATGTAATATTAACATCCTCTTATCATATTCTTAAATTAAGAAATATGTTAAAGAATCTGTGGAAACAGTTCTTCTAGAATTCTAACTTTTGTTTTTGTTCTTTGTTCTTTTCTGTCTTTGAAACCTATGTTGTATCCATCCTTTGTGTGTAAAAATTTAAAAGATTACAACTGTTGAAATTACAATGTGAAAACTAGATGTCCAATTTACAACTTTAAAAAATTAAGACCAAACTGATTTTTATTCTATAGAAATACTAAATGTTGATTTAGTAATTCAAACACTTTGAAAAGAATGTTTGATTTCTAGCATGTATTAATTATTGTTTATGATCAGCTTCTGTATTATCATTTAATAATTTCAACTTTACTATTTTAACCTTTTGTAATTAATAAATATTACTAAGTCACTAAGTACTTTTTCCCCCCACAACAAGTTTTTCATCATGAAGGAAGCAAGTTATCAATTTACATTCTGGCACAAACTCACTCTTTAATTTGCATAAGGACTTCAGAAGGTTCTCTTGATATCACACCTGTTTTTTTCAGAACACACTCCTATAGAAACTTAATTTTTACAAAATGTAGTGCTTTATATTTTTATAAAATATTTTAAAAGTTAGTTCTGTTAAAAAAAAAAGTTAGTTGTGTTTCCATCAATTTAGCTGAAAGAACTTATTCTTTCTTCCCATCACTACTATGTTCAATATTTTAAATTGTCATATTAGCCATATCTGGACATTTGCCAAGTTGCAATGAAAGATATTTTAATAGTTTGTTCTCTAAAAATAAGGTCCTTCTTATCATTAGCCTGTTCTAAAATTGCCATCAAAGTATCAGTGGAAAGTAGCATTTTCACTACTTTCTCTACTACAAATTCACCCAGTATTTCTAAACAAACATAACAATGCTGGAATTGTATATTTTAATGTTGGCTAACTGTTACTTTACTACAATGCAAAGCAGTAATGTTTATAGGTAAACTATGAAATATCTATCAGTCTTTAATTCAATATGCTTTGTTTCAAGTAATTTTGGGAGGTTTGAAATTTTTTTTATTTATTCATAATTTCTGCTAAGATTCTGATGGTTTTATTGCTTCATTAGTTACATCATGATCCTATAAATAAGACACTAGTTTTAACATTATCTTCAATTATAGCTATAAAATGAAACTTAGGGTGCTCAGTCATTAAGCGTCTGGCTTTGGCTCAGGTCATGATCGCGGAGTCTGTGGATCAAGCCCCACATCACCTCCCTGCTTGGCGGGAAACCTGCTTCTCCCTCTCTCACTCCCCTTGCCTGTGTTCCCTCTTTAGCTGTTTTTCTCTCTGTCAAATAAATGAATAAAATATTTTTTAATAAATAAACAAATAATAAAATCAAACATACACAAGATATCATGTTTCTAAGCAGAATTAATAATTCTTTGGGATTTTTTTCAGAGTGATTTCCATTGTCATCATTTGGTTTATAACTGATAAAATAGATCCTAACATAGGCAGTGTGCTCCTGGAAACAGCAACAACTAAGAACTGACCCCCAACACACACACACACACACACACACACACACACACACACACACACTCATCCAATTGTGTTCTGAGAAATACCTTATTGAAAAGGACCACCTTTACTCATGTAGGACTTAGATAAGACTCAAGAATGTCCCTTGTTTACCTATCTCAAAGGCAAAGATCCTCCAAATTTTCACTCTTTGTCTTAAACTTGACTCTCTGAACTATTTGTACCCACTGACCAATCTGGGCAAAATACCTGCCAATACAACCAAACTTTAGTTAGGTTTCTCTTCTACTTCCAAGACCCTGAATTTTACCAATGTAAGATAGGACTACTTTCAGAAGTGAAACAACCTCCACAGGAGATCCTCTCAAGTATCAGCAGATCATAGGAAAATTAGTTCCCTGATCAAACGTCTGATTATATCACCTGCTCAACACACATCTCCAAAAAATTCCTTTTTGCCTGACCTCTCAGATGCTTGTAGAGCTTATGGTTAGAGGGGTTTCCCTAATGCAATAGTCTACCTCTCCCTATTGCAATAGTCTTTTCAAATAAAATCTCCCCTTATGCAGATTCTGATTTGTTTTTATTGGAAAGTTTTTGGGTGCTGGGACTGAAATGGAGTGCTGCCCACCCTGAAAACCTCCTGTCTTTACCTGAATTCATTCCAATGTCTCTGGTATTTTTTGTCCTTTCTCAGCTGGCGAACTCCCCACAGTGTGAGTTTCAACTCCCCATGCCATTGTTCTGGACATTTGTCTGTTGTAACATAGTAAAGAGTTACTTTGATTCTTTCATGCACACGGAATTTTTTTTGGCCTTCTGTGAGGTGGATTAGACCTTTCCTTGGCTCCATAAATCTGGACTATGTGAGGGAATTTCCTTAGCTCCTCAACTTGGTAATGCATAGAAGAATTTCCTTGGTTCTTTGGGGATTGTGTGAAAGAATTAATCAAGTGGACCTCTTTCTCAGATCCTATGAGTAACTTTCATTCTATTAGGCTCCTGCCTCCTCTTCTCCCAATGACTACATATGTCACTGTCTTAGTTTGCTCTGGCTGACATAACAAAATACCATAGAATGGCAAGCTTAAACAGCAGAAATTTACTTTCTCACAGTTCCAGAAGCTGGAAGTCTGAAATCATAGTATCAGCACAGTTGGGTTCTACTGGCCTTGTTTTGAAGATGGCTACTTTCTTACTATATATTTATATGGCTTTTCTCAGAGAGAAAAGCTTTCCGGTATCTCTACTTAAACAGGCACTAATCTTATCAGGAGGTCTCTGCCCTCATGACTTCATCTAACCTTCATTCCCTCCTAAAGTCCCATCTTCAAATACCATTGCAAGGGGGGTTAGGACTTCAAAATATCAATTTGGGAGATGCACAAACATTTAACCCATAACAGGCATTTTTCAGTTCAGGATCTTGAAAAAGAGAAAATATCATTATAGAACCATTTCAAACATCAATGTTTTAGACTTTTTGGGAATTTGGGACTGCCCAACTGGACCATTTATAACTTCCCACACCCATCACCCACCCCTTCTCTTTTTCCCTTTTTGCTGCCTTTGATCTTCCCTTCAGCTCCAGTGAATCCTTATCTGCCCACCCTCCCCCTACTCCACCCCAATATCTTCAATTTCTACCCCTCTACCCATCTCTGCCAGACCTTTCCCTCCTACCCTGGCCCTTAAACTCCCTAGAGCCACCCCACACTCCAGCTTCCAATGCCCCTCTCCTTTACTGGGGCCTCCAGAGGGGCCCAAAGCAACCACTGGAGACTGAAAAAGCTGACTAGTAAAAAATAGGCTAGTTTTATGTAACTCATACAGCTTTGGAAATACCCAGATAGCCACTTGTTCTCTATTTAGTCCCTTGCCCAAAATTTAACCTACAGACTAAATAAGATTACTCATTAGAGGCGCCTGAGTGGCTCAGTCACTAAGCATCTGTGTTCATCTCAGGTCATGATCCCCAAGTCCAGGAATTGAGCCCCATATCAGGCTCCCTGCTCAGCAAGGAGCCTGCTTCTCCTTCTTTCACTTCCACTGTTTGTGTTCCCTCTCTAGCTGTGTTTATCTGTCAAATAAATTAAATAAAATCTTAAAAAAAGATTACTCACCAAATTAAAAATAATAATAAATAAAAGGGGGTGCCTGGCTACTTCAGTTGGTAGAACATACAACACTGGATCTCAGGGTTGTGAGTTAGAGTCCCATATGGGGTATAGAGATTACTTAAAAAATTTAAAGGTCTCCCCCACAAACATTGTGGGTATTCTTCAAGTCTTATATTGAGCAAGTGACCTCAAATTGTCCCATTAGCCTGAAGCATAATTCTGACAATGATATACAAGTGGAGCAAAGATGAAAGCCAGACATTTCCTATAAACCAGTGAGTTTTGTATTTCTATATTTATGTCTGACTCATAGGTGAAATTTTAGAATTGAACATATAATCTCTACGTTTTGGTCTGTTTGTATATGTCTGCATATATATGTATATATGTGCTGCAAACTGAATCACCCCTCCCACACTCATATAGGAAAGTGCTGACCCCCAGTGTGACTATATTTGGAGATGTGGCCTTCAGAGAGGTAGTTAGGGTAAGTGAGGTCCTGAGGGAGGAGTTCTCATAGGGCTGGTATCCTTATAAGAAAAAAGAGATACTTAAGTGATCATTCACTTTCTGTCTCTCTCTCTCTACTCACTGTCTTGCTCTCTCTCTTTACCACTACCCCCTGCACACACAAAAGAAAACCCATGTGAGAGGCAGCAATTTGCAAACCAGAATGAGAGCTCTTACCAGCACCTGATCACACTGGCACCTTTGTTTTAAACTATCCAGAACAGTGCAAAAATAAATTTCTGTTATTTAAGTCATCAGTCTGTGGTATTTTGTTATGACAGCCCCAACAGACTAGTACACAAAATTTAGTAATGTGAAGTGGGACCCTCCTGTAATGAATACCTAAATATATGGAAGTAATTTCAGACCTGAGTGATGCATAGAGACCAGAAGAGTTTTGCGTTGCTTCCTAGAAATAGCCCAGATTATCTTAAAGGGACTTTTGATAGAGACTTGGACACTGAAGGTAATTTTTGTGAGGTTTCAGATGGAAACGTGGAACAGTTTAATGGAAAGGGAAGGAAAGATGATCTTGTTATAAGGTGGCAAAGAACTTGGCTATGTTCTAGTTTTTGAGGGAAGGTAACTTGGATATTTGGCTATGGAAATTTCTAAGCAAAGTATTGAAGGAGAAGCTTATTTTTCCTTACCATTTACATAAATTTCAAGAAGAGAGGTAACTTGAAGGAACTGTTGAGCAAAAAGAACCAGAACTTGAAGATTTGGAAAAATTTCAGCCTTATCCATATTACAAAAAATAAGGAAACATGTTCTGAAAAGAACACTGAATATGGCTGTACAGTCATTTGATAAAGAAATCATAGATGCAATTTTTGGATTGATTTTTAAGATTTTATTGATTTTTTTTTTTTGACAGAGAAAAACACAAAGAGAGAGGGAACACAAGCAGGGGGAGTAAGAGAGACAGAAGCAGGCTTCCCCCCCGAGCAGGGAGCCCGATGTGGGACTTGATCCCCGGTCTTTGGGATCATGACCTGAGCCAAAGGCAGTTGCTTAACCAGCTGAGCCACCCAGGCGCCCCTGAATATCCCTTTCTTTACCTAAGCTCAGATTGTTTTTACCATACGATTTTACAGCATTTACAAAAGTCTTTACTGTCTTCACAAAGTACTTCAGTAAAGTATGTTTCATCATTACATCATTAGGAATGAAAATAAATAATGTAAATATCACTTATTTTACCTAATACTGTTAAACTACAAGTTTAAAGGCATTTTAATTAAAACGCAAAAGAAAATTACCTAGAAATAATGCCATTAAAAAAACAAATGATATATTTTCTCTGATTTATGTATCATTCTGAGTTACACTTTACAGACTTTGAAGTTCCACATGTTGAACTGTAATCTTATGATACATAAGCATCTCACTCTACATCAATTTATTTCACAAAATGAACTTCACCAAAACTGGTCTAAACCTGCTCAGTGAACTAATTCCTCTCATCTTAGGCTTACATGCAGTATGTTTTAAATTAATGTAAAATTACTGCAAAGAATTCTAAGCTCTTTTCAATTTTAGTATATCTCTGTTCATGTAGCAGTAACAATATATTGCTGGCCAGTCCTGCAGGCCTTTCTGTGCATGAACACAGAATATATTTGTTTTACTTTCTGTATTCTTTGCTTTCCTTTATTAATCTCCTATATCTCTCAGTGCCCATGCCTTTTATCTCTTTGCTTATTTTTAGATATTTTTTTTTCTTTTTGATGCAATTGTAAATGGATAGTTTTCTTAATTTTTCTTTCTGGTAGTTCATTATTAGTTTGTAGAAAGGCAGGAGATTTTTGCATATTGCTTACACATCCTGCAATTTTATGAAATTTGTTTTTTAGCTCTAACAGTTTTTCAGTGAGTCCTTAGGATTTTCTATGTGCATTACCATGCCATCTGTAAATAGTGACAGTTTGAGTTCTTTGTTTCCATTTGAATTGTGATGAACTTCTTTAGCTTCTGTTTTTCCTATAAACTCTTTGTGTCTCCTTCAGTTCTGAATGATAACTTTGGCATTTAGAGTATTCTCAGTTGGAAGTTTTTTCTTTCAGCATGTGAATGTATCATGACGTCCCTTCTGGCCCCAAAATTTCTGCTAAAAAACTACTGATAGTCTTGTTCCTCTGTTCCTAACAAGCGGTTCTTCCCTTGCTGCTTTTAAAATTCTTTGTCTTAATTTTTGAATTTTTAATATTAATGACTTTGGGTATCTTTTAATTATAATGTCTTTAGGTTCATTTTATTTGGAACTCTGTGGACTTCCTGGATCTACATATCTGTTTCCTTCCCTAGATTAAGGAAGTTTTCACTGATTATTTCTTCAATTAAGTAAACTACCTCTTTCTTTCTATTATTTGAGCCCTACAATGCCAATATCAGTTACTTTTCATATTGTCTTAAAAGTCCCTTAAACCATCTGCACTTTTTAAATTTTTTTTCGTTCTCCTCTTCTGATTGACTGAGTTCCACTGCCTTGTCTTCAAGTTGACTGAACTTTTCTTCTGTTTCATCTAGTCAACTTAAATCTCTTTAGTATATTTTTTTGTTTTATTATTGTACTTCAATTCTGTGACTTTTATTTGATACTTACTTATATTTCCTATCACTTTGTTGAAGTTCTCACTCTGTTCATACATTTTCCTCTCCAGTTTGGTGAACGCCCTTTTGACCACTACTTTGAACTTTTTTGTCAGGTAAATTATTTATCTTGATTTCAATAATTCTTTTTTCCTGAGGTTTTTGTCTTGTTTCATTTTGACTATTGTTGCTAGTTTTAGCAGTTTTTGATACATGAAGTCAAAATCAGAAACCATATCAGTGTTCACAAAATATTCACTTTGAATGAAATCATAGTACACCCAAACTTGTTCACAAAATAACCCCTCTCCTTTCTCTCAACCCTCTTGCATGGCCACAGCCACAAATGCCAAGGTCACAAAATAAATGGTAACCAAATAAAAAATCTCTTATCCTATAGCATGAATTCCTCACTGATAAACATAAAAAAAGCCATCAAGTATAATTCCCTCATATCTGTACATTGCATAAGCCAAGAATTTATTCATTGTCTGCCCAGTTGGTTTCATTCCATTGTTTAGTAAAATATATGCAGGCACCTACCACATAATAATTATTCTTCCTTTAATACAGATTTAATATTATGCATCATCTTAAAATGTCATTTAATAAAGATTTTCGACCCTAGCTTCTTCTGCTTTCTCCTTGAGTGTAAAATTTGTTATTAATATTGCAGTTGCTTATAGTTTTCTAAGGTTTTTTGCTTTAAAGAGTGCAACCATAAATGCTGCTCCAACTTTTGGTCTCTCTGATATGTCTAACAAGAAAATTGATCAATGTTATTGCATGAAAATAGGTCCCACAGACCAAATGACAATTTTCAAGTTATTATTACCAGCTCCCTCACCCCTAACCCCTGCAAATGGAGTATCACCATCACCACTACCACTCCATCAGATAGCTGGTGTAAGTTCTCTTCACTGAGGGAGTGTAGAATGGGTCCCAGTCTACACTATGGCGTGTCAGTCACATATAATGAGACATTTCTGAGTGGGCAAAGTGGAAGTAGAGTGTTTAGGTCATAGGACAGCTTCATTACAAGTGATATTCAAATCAAAAGGCTAGAGTCTATCCATGGGGGAACAAAAATAATAGCAACACAGCCAGAATCCATGCAGTTTAGGGGTCGAAAATTGAAGGTATTTTCTGTTTATTCTTCAGATAAGATTGGGGGCTTTTAAGCCCTTCCTCTTTTCTCTGCCCTCTCTTTTCTTTCTCTTCTCTCCCCTCTTGATTTCCTCCCATCCTTCTTTTCTTCTTCCTTCCCTTCTGATATGATTTTAGACTTTTTTCTTTTTTTAATCTTAAATAGAGGATGTCCCTATTCATTCAGTTCAGAAGAGTAGAATATTGCTCAGGGTACAAGCTGGAAACTTCACAAGGAAGCAGAGGGAACACATCAATTAATCCTTCAAAAAATAGTCTTGCCCGACATTTATGCCCCTGTTTGACAAGGCTTTATAATGGAAAATGAACTGGGGAATTGTAGTAAATTAATCTCCAGTCAAATATAATTCAATTTCTTAAGATATTCATAAATGTACTTCCTCTTTGCACTTTTCTTTTCCATCACATATGTGAAGTTGTGACACTTGAAGATTTATGTGTCCCAGCATATAGAGATTTGCATTCTATATTCACCACTAGAGACCACTTCACTCTTTGTTTATGATATTATTTTGGGTTGTACTATTTATGCTACTCTTTTCATCACATTTTATGCTTCAATAAACCACATTTTAGTCATGGGTCCATTTTTGAGAACTGAGGATTCAATGCAGCATAAGCATAAAAAAAAACAAATTACAAATTTAATAATGTTAACAGTGGCATGAAAATGGCATGAAAATATATTAAGTGAGACAAACTGTATCTTATTAGCTAGATATTTGTGGACAAACAAACCAATGTGATCCTTAAAAGGACTTGTATAACTTTAGAGGACATAATTATCATTAATTATATGAGTAATGGGATTTCTATGCAAATAAAAATTAATTTTATATTTCAGGTTTATTTAAAGCTGGGAACAAAATAGTTTCACAGATTTTTGATTTTTCTTTTTCAAACTGACAACTGTCTCCAACATGGCTATAAACCATACTATAATAAATATTTTCCTGGCTGTTTTTTTTGTTTTTGTTTTGTTTTTTTTTAAGACTGCATTTATTGCACACCTGGGTGGGTCAGTGTTAAGCCTCTACCTTCGACTCAGGCCGTGATCTCGGGGTCCTGGGATCCAGCCCTCATCTGGCTCTCTGCTTCCCCAGGGAGCCTGCTTCCCCTTCTCTCTCTGCCTGCCTCTCTGCCTACTTGTGATCTCTGTGTCAAATAAATAAATAAAAATCTTTAAAAAAAAGATTACATTTCTTTATTTGACAGAGAGAAACACAAGTTTCTCTTGAGAGGGCTTTCTCTAGAGAGGGAACACAAGTTTCTCTAGAGAGGGAACACAAGCAGGGGGAGTGAAAGAGGGAGAAGCAGGCTTCCTGTTGAGCAGGGAGCCCAACACAGGACTCCATCCCGGGACTCCAGGATCATGACCTGAGCTGAAGGCAGACATTAATGACAGCCACCCAGGCGCCCCTCCTGGCTGTTAGAGTATCCTGTCTTCTTTTTCACATTTATTGTCTTTAAATTTCATTGTATATTATTTTTCCCCTCTTTTCCCTCTGAGACATTATGTGGGTATACACAAACACAAATACACACAGACATACATACAGACATAATAATTAGGAAATAAATTAGAAGGACCCTTGTGTTTTAACCTCTTATCATAATTTAAAGCAATTAATAAAGAGCACAGGAGCATAAAACCTTAACTTGACCTTAGAGTGCTTATCTCTCAGAAGCCAGATAAAACACAACAGCAGTTTTCATCTGTCCACAGCTTACACCTTCTCCATAGAATATTCAATGACTGCAGCCTTACTCATGAGGGATGTTGTGTTATCTCACCAGCACAAAGAATCTGAAGGAAGGAGACTGATAGTACAGGAAAAGAAAATTACTGCTGATTACAAAAATAATGATATTGCACCGCCATTTAGAGAAAAACTTTCTGGAAAGATCCAAAATTCTCACCTCTCTGACACACACCCAACATTATGGTGAATAAGCATGTATGTTTACATATAAAAATACTTTGATGGGGGCACCTAGGTGGTTCAGTCCTTAAGCATCTGCCTTCAGTTTAGGTCATGATCTCGGAGTCCTGGGATTGAGACCCACACTGGGCTTCCTGCTCAGTGGGAAGCCTGCTTTTCCCTCTCTCATTCCTCCTGCTTCTGTTCCCTCTCTACCTGTGTTTCTGTCTGTCAAATGAATAAATAAAATCTTTTTAAAATATACTTTGATGTATTTTCTAAACATAAATATTTGGCAAATTAATTTTGTTAGAAAAATAACTATTCACTACTTTAGCACCAATAAAGTGATTTGTTCAAATTAACTTCCATCTTCTTTTCTTTTTCTAAAATAAGAATATTAGTATCTAGCGACTCCTAGGTGGTTCAGTGAATTGAGCAACTGACTCTTGATTTTGGCTCAAGTCATGACCTTGGGGCCATGGGATCCCCCTGAGTAGGGCTCTCTGCCAGAGGAGGGTTTGCTTGAAATTCTCTCCCTCTGCCCCCTCCCTGTGTGCATGTGCGATTTCTCTCTCTCTCTCAAATAAATAAATAATTTAAAAAAAAGAATACTAATATCAACTTCTCCTTTCTTCAGTTATAAGATCAAATGGAAAAATATTTGTGAAATTTAAAATCTGAAAGCAGTTACATAAACATAAAATTTTTGACACAGACCTCTGTTCAAATAAATAAATAAAATATCATAGTTGAAGATAAAAGTGATTATCCTAATCAATTCAAAATTTATGATTTCTTAGAATAGGCTTACATATGTGTTGAAGGGAGTATACACAAGCACTTTCAGTAGCATTAACATATAATCATATCTAAATCTTCATATAACCACATATGTATGAAGTAATATAATTATACATGGATTGATTCAGTTGGCACGTATTGGACTCATAAACTGAGCAATAGCCAAGCTAGAGAAACAATCACAGTCCTGACTTCCCACCCTCACTGTGTGCTGGGACACTGATACACATTACTGAAAGATTCATTGTACTAAAATTTTTAGAAAGCAGAGAAAAGAACTGCATTTACTGAGTTCTCATCATTTTAATTTATATTATATCATTAATTTCAAAAGTTATACTGAGGGGTGACTGGGTGGCTCAGTCATTAAGTGTCTGTTGTCTGCTTAGGTCATGATCCCAGGGTCCTGGGATCGAGCCCTCTGTCGGGCTTCCTGCGCAGTGGGAAGCCTGCTTCTCCCTCCCCCCTGCTTGTGTCCCTTCTCTCACTGTGTCTCTCTCTGTCAAATAAATAAATAAAATCTTTTTTAAAAAGTTATATTGAGTGTGATATCTTACTTTAACTAATGTCATTTGTTTGGAGATAGCTCAAAAATGATTAGGAGGAAGGAGGAAGAACACAGCAAGAGGTGACTTTAGAGCAGAAACAGCACAGTGAGTCTTGGGTTGCTACATATAAAGAATTAATGCTGATAGCTTCCAACCTCAGCGGCTGACCATTTCTAAGTAAACTTGCTTCCTACTCATGGCTGGGTATATTTCTGTGAGGTATTATCATGAAGAGGTTAATAAAAGCACTGTTGTTTCAAGACATCTTAGGATCTTTTATAAGCTTTTTACTGTGTTTGGTTTTATCCATTTGGAAACTCTTATAAATGATAACCCCCCCTAGCATCTCTATCATATTGACAGAATTCTAAATTATGAGGTTAAAGTGATGTCATCTGTGTTAAAAGCCACCCATTATGACAGATATAATTCACAAATCTGAGAAGAGGGATGTATTAAAACTTCTTGATTATTATTTTGAAGAACTTAAGGATTCCTAAGTCAGTCAGTCCAAAGAGTAGATGATCTGAAAAGGTGGATACTTTGGGAAATTAAAAGAAAAAAAAAGTAGAAAGAAAAAAGGGGGTGTGCTTTTTAGGGGCAGGTGGAAAATTATACTCTGAGAAATATGGGCTCTCAGATAAAAAGGATGAATTACATGTATATTTTTTTAAATAATCATATTTCTTCATATATATTTTTCAAGTAGTATGACTACTTGTGGTTCTGTCAAGGGTCTTAGTAGATATATACAGTTATGACCTTCGCCAAATACTTAGCAGAGTGCTTTAAAATCATCCACTAGCATTCTTCATCACATAGGCAAGTAGAAGAAAGAGATAGACACTGATTTGGTTATTACTACATATCACCTTAGAAGTCAGATGAGGGTTAAAACCCAAAGTTTTCTTTTTCATATAAAATCTGAGGATATATAGTCTCAATAGTGAAAGATTTCAGGAAAAAGAAAGACTGTTAAAATATGTGAATATGGTCATAAGAAAGCAATAGGTCAAATAAAGTTCTTTTTAAAAAATCTAATTAACATATAGGACACAAGCTTTGCCTTGCCTTAAACAAGTTTATTTTCTTAGAACAAACTTCAACTAAAAAGAGAAAATTAGCATAAATATCTCTAAAATCCTTCTGAATATAGAAGACAGAATGGTAAGATAGAAAGAGTACAGATTTAAGATCACAAAAATTACCTGGATTTTAATCTAACATTCACACAAACTGGCCGCGTGAGCAATGGCAAATGAATTCACCTTTGCGAGTCTAAATTTACTCTTACAAGATGTATCTTCAGAATCGCTGTGGGGATTATAGAAAATAATGGAAATTAAGGAATTGGCGCAGAAACTGACATGAAATAGGCACCAAAAAATGCTTTAGTTTCCCCTCCCATCTATTCCCATTTATTACCCTCAAATCCTACGAATTATAAGAGACAGATTATCCAGATTATAATTTAAAGATTATTGTCTCAGGATCTTCTTAGCTAAGTGAATCTGGGCTAGTAACTATGTTTCTTCATGAGTAACACTATGGTGAAATTATATGTTTTGTTTGCTCTCTGCTTGTAAGAATAAAATAAATAATGTGAAAACACAGTCACCAAAAAAGGCTATCCTCATGGACAGGGAAGGAATGAACCCTTCTGGGTGCTTACAGAGTTCTAGATGAGTTGTTTTCAGTAGCATTCAAACTTCATTACATTACTGTGAGTTATTTAATTCACAAGTGAGAAAACACAAAAAGAGTAAGTGACTTGGCTAAGGTCCCTCAACTGTTAAGTCACAGAGCCTCAGCAAAGTCAGTGCAGGTATGCTTACCTACCCACCCCACACATGATTTCTGAAGCACTAACGTTGTTAGTCAGAGGAAAAGGACCATTGATCTTTACGCAACAATTCTGAAGGGAAAGGTGAAGAGTAGGCAAATAGATTTTTATGAAATCTATTTTTATGAAGCCTCATTTAGCAAACAAAAATGAAACTCACTAACCTAATGAAGGTTTATATATAATAAGCAAATCACTGGGAAGGGATAATTATTAAATACAACATGACTTTAATGTATATGTCTAACAGTGAATTTTTTCTTTTTTTTTTTTAAGTAAAACTGACAGTGATAAAAGAAAGAAAAGTCCATGTTAATTCATCTGTATTCTAAAACACTTCAGCTACAGAGTAAAGAAACCATGCCAGTTGCTGCTACTGCAGACAGACAGCGAAGAAATCCTCTACGAGCCCCATGGGTTTACAGAAGTCTATCCATCACTCTGTCAGTCTTCCGGATCATTATTCAAGTTACTATCCCCAATTTTGCTGGATATATCAGATCAACTCCAGCTCCATAGGTAATCTTTCGCCCTAATGGGTTTGGAATTTGTTCTTTTTTTATTATTATCTTTGGGTTAATGTGCTGCTCAAAATCTTTGAGAATGATAGTAAGAATGTCAGTCATTAGCTCTTGGTGGGGAGAGGGGAGTGTGGAAGGTGTATTTAAGTCACATAATCATCACCTTATTATTACTACAGGGGGAATTTAAAGGTATAGACAGAACAGTTACACTAACTGAATGTTATGCTTTTTAGGCTTCTATTAATATAATTAATTTATATATTTTATCATTTACTTCAAGAATCTTTATGGGTAGGAAAAAACATGTCTACATGGTCCCAAGTTGATGTAGAAATTTAGCTGATATCCAATCACTTGATCAATGAAGAACACTATCCCGGAAAATTTAAGTAAACATTTACCAAGATGCAATCCGCAAAAAAACAAAAAAGCAAGTATAACTTTGGACATATTTGCAAAGGAAGTTTACTCTTTTACTGAACAAATCTGTACCATGCACATTGGGTTTCACAAGGGTGATACACATGCAAAGAGCAGGCCCTGTCTTTAAGCTAAAGAAAAAAAAAAGAGGAAAAAAAAAGAAAATGAAAACATATATATATATAAAATATATAAAAATGTTAAGTGTAATATTAAATGTAAATGTAAAACATAAGATACGGGAATATTGTCCAGATTGTAAAAATCAGAAAAGCTTCCTGAAAGATGTGAAAACTAAGCAAAATATTAAAGATTTGTGAAGAGAAGGGAAGAATACTGCAGATAGAGGAGTTATAGGTGGGAAAAAAATGATGACAGATTCTTAAGCATTTTAATATATATTTCCAACTACAATTTAATCTTCAGGGGAGCAAGACTTGTCCTCTTTTTTGTTCACAGTCTCAGTCCCAGGATCTAGAACAGTATCGATATAGTGTAACTGTTTGTTGAATAAAGAATTAAATTTTAAAATGAAAGTCAAGGAATGGAAAAACGCGAGTTCTAATCTCCCTGTGCCCATTTACCTAGGAAGTTATCTCTGCTGATAAGAGCTAATTAAATTTGCCTTAATTTCTTAATGGGAGAAAACCTTACTAGATACCATTTTCAGTCAGCCATGACCTTGTAAAGAGACCAATGCCAACGCTCAGCTCAGTGTAGTCAAACGCACTGAGTTCATCTCTCAGGTCTGACATTGGACCAGACCTGCAACTGAAAGAATGCCTTTTTTTTTTTTTTTTAACTTTAAGTAGCTCCACAGCCAATGTGAGGCTTGAACTCACAATCCTGAGATAGTCACATGCTCTATCGACTGAGCAGCCAGGCACCCTGTAAATATAAACATTTTTATTTTATTTTATTTTATTTTATTTTATTTTATTTTATTTTATTTTATTTTATTTTATTTTATTTTATTTTATTATTTTATTTTTTAAAGATTTTATTTATTTGACAGAGAGAAACACAGCCAGAGAGGGAACACAAGCAGGGGGAGCGAGAGAGGGAGAAGCAGGCTTCCCACCGAGCAGGGACCCCGATGCGGGGCTCAATCCCAGGTCTCTGGGATCATGACCTGAGCCGAAGGCAGTTGCTTAACCAACTGAGCCACCCAGGCGCCCCAAATATAATCATCTTTTAAATGCCAAAATCATAGGTCAGGGGAAAGATTAAAGTAGATAATATGTAGAAATGTCTTGCAAATTTTAAAAGATAACACAAATGTAAGGAATTATCAATTTATTAGGGTCTACAAGGCCTTGAAAACAAGAAATTAAATGATTTGCGTGAAAATTTCCCATATTATCACTGCTGTTGTGGGATAACATGAAAAGCATGGAAAAACATTTTTGGCACCTTTCCAATCCTATTGTGTAGGCAACTTCCTTTTCTGTCTATATTAAAAGTGGCATTAAAGTAAAGCCACAGCAGTATTGGAGATTATGATTTATTCTCAAATAACTCAATCTCTTTGTTCCTTAATCTCATAGTATCCTCTGATCACTTATAAACACTTTTCCAGTTAATTCTAATAACAAATAATTCTACACGGTCACAACCATTATCATTCCCCCTTGATATGTAGCAATTATGAAACTTGCAGAAGGTCACATGTACTATTCCTGACTCCATAATCTCGGGGCTCTCTAACATATACTGTTACTTCTCTCCTTGAACTTGGTTAACCAATGAATCTGAATAAAGTTATTAAAAGGAGATATTCTCTTCATTAAAATACAAATGAACACACAGTAAGCACCATTTTTTTCTTGCCTTCATTGAAATAGGGCACCATTTGTTCTATTGACAAAATGGATAATTATGTATGTGGATTATTACCCATTAGTCTCATACTATTAATATCTGTGCTTATTAGTATATATATATATGTTCATTTATAGCACAACACATATATATGTATATGTAAACATATATACATGTATGCACATACAGAGACACATGTATATATATCTACACACACTTAATAAATTTTCATTCCCTTCCTTTACTATCCCTGTGGACACTGCATTTTTTTCTCTTTGAAATATACTGCCAAATCAGTTTCTTACATAAACTAAATCCAATTGTTTTATTTTATATATGTTACTAAAATGAGATGTAGTCCTGCAAGTCAGACACATAACGAATTAGATGCAACAAACCTATATTAACACTAGTTGGTATAAGTTTTGGTGGAAGTGACTTAAAGGGAAGAGCTATAGATCTGATAAATTTAGTGAGATAAGACATTACAAAAAGGATACTTAAGATCTACAGATACCCTGAGGATTGTAAAATTGTTAAAAGAAAAAATAAATTCAGTGCCTAAGACACCATGTTTCTTAAAAAATGGAGTCATAAAACCTCAAAATCATCATATTGAATGGTCAATGCATGTGAGAGGTCATGATTTTCCCAGGAGTTTTCAGACTAAGGATATTATACCATAAAATACATCTTTTCCTGTTTTAAGGTATGGTGACACCCAGTAAAAATAATTGTACATGTTATTTTAAATTATATTTATTGCTGTATTTATTATTTTCTTTTCTTTCCAGATGGACAATGTGTTTTCTTCCTATTTTGAAAAACAACAAAGAGGAAAACTGGTGAATATTATAAGGACACACTGAAAAGTGCGTTGTTACTATGGAATAAAAAAGAGAACAAATGTCCAATTTTTTTGGTAAAATTTTATTTCTCTGGGTAAAATTTTGCAGTTCTTTGCATTAAGTGTAAGCAAATATTCTTCATGTAGCATTTTTAATTAAATATTTCCATTTAATTTACATGTATTGAATACCTATCCTTTTCCTGGCAATTTGATATACAAACATAACTAAAACATCTTTTCTGATCTCCTGGAAGGCTATTTGGGAAATTGGGAAATTAATTAGGCCAACACAAACATCTAATATACTAGATGTTTGCACAAGAAGCTAAGCTCCTAACAACATCCTCCTCTCCTCCTTCCTTCCCCTTCTCTTCTTTCTCCTTCTCCTTTTTCTTCCTCTTCTACTTCTTCTCCTTCTCTTACTTCTTTTTCTCTTTCTTCTTCTCCTTCTTATTATTGGCAGGGGGTGAGGGAGATATATTAGAGAAAGAGGGCAGGGAAAGAAACCAGGACTTAAGGTCCCCACAAATGTATGTTGAGAACAAAGAGAAATACAGATAACTGTAATTATGTAAAACAAAGTAAATATGCCATAATTCCAAACTTGCATACTCTTTTTTATAAATGTTGTAATAAAAATGTTATTTTATTAATTACTTATTGCTGTGTAATAGTATTATCACTGACTTTGCAACTTTAAACAATATATTTATTATCTCACAGCTTCTGTGGGTTTGGAGTCCAGGCCTGCTTTAGCGGGGTGCTCTACCATACTATAAATTGTCAGCTAGAACTGAGGCTTATCTGGACTGCTAACTAGGTAAAAATCTGTGATTGCCCTTTCATGTGGCCCTTCAACTGCTTGCAATTTTACAACTGAGAGCTTGAATTCTTTTGCACGCTGTTGACTAGGGTGCTCTCACCATCCAGAAACCACCTGCAGTTCTTCGTCCTGTGGGATTCCCCAACATGGCCATTTCCTTCTTCCTAGCCAGCAAGGAAGAGAAAGAGTACAGAAGGCAGGCAATACAATCTAGGTAACATAACTACATGCACATAAACACATACATCTTATCACCTTTTCTTTATTCAATTGGTTAGAAGTTAAGTCATTGGCTCCACCATATTCAAAAAAAGTATATTGCATAAAAACATGAAGAGTAGAAGGTGGGAATGATAGGGCCACCTTAAGAGTTTATTATGCCACAGTTACTTTCAATAGAAAAAGCATGAGGCCACTGTCCAAACTAATAAAAATTAAGATGTTATACTATATTTCATTGAGCTGAATTTCATACCAACAGCTATATCATTTTTATTAGAAAAATGAGAAAATATGTGGAAATAATAAACATCTATATTAAGGTTCTCCAGAGATATAGAACTACAATGGACCCTTGAAAACTGTGGTGGTTAGAGATACTGACCCCACACAGACAAAATTCTATATATAAATTTTGACTCCCCAAAAACTTAACTAAAATAACCTACTTTTGACCAGAAGCTTTCTCAATAACATAAACAATTGATTAACATATATTTTGTAATAGATAAATAAAACAAATGATAAAATTCATAAATAATATAAAATAAATAATAAAAAATAAAAGCTAAATACCATATTCTTACAATAAAGTAAGCTACAAAAATATTAGTCATAAAGAAAAATAAATTACAATTTACAGTACTCTGCTGTATTTATCAAAAACCTTCTATGTATAAGTGGACCTGCACATTTCAAACCTGTGTTGAAATTCAATAGTAAACTAAAATAAGATGTGTACACACACACACACACACACACACACACACAAACACACACAGAAAGAGAAACTACTTTTAAAGAATTGGATCATATGATTATTGGGGCCTGCAAGTTCAAAATCTGTAGGCTGGTCCTACAGACTAGAAATCCAGGGAAAAGCTGAGGTTGCAGTTGAAGTTTGAAGGCAGCATCCCATCAGAAATGTTTTCTTGCTCAGGAGAGGTCAATTTTTGTTCTATTCAAATCCTCAAATGGTTGGATAAGTTCCATCCATATTATGGAGAGCACTCTGCTTTACTCAAAGTCCACTGATTTCTTTCTTTTTTTTTAAATAATCTATTTTCACCGTTTTTTTTGTTGTTGTTATTGCTCTTTTCTTGGTTTCTTTTTGTAAATCTTATCCAAAAACACCCTCACAGGAACACCCAGAATGATGTTTGAATAATTAATTTAATGAATAATGTTTGACCAAATATCTGAGGAACATGGCCCAAGTTGACACAAAAAAAATTCAGCACCATAACTATAAATTTTTAATAGATTTTTCTTTGACATATTATAAATAGTATCTATTGTGCTAAGCAGTAAGTTCTCTGTAAATGTTAATTCACTATGAAATGAATTTATTTATTACCATCCCAATTTTATAGATTAAGACATGAAGCACCCCAAATTTAAGTAATTTCCTCAATATCACATCACTTGCAAATGATTAAAAACAGGATTTGAACACAAGCTTCTTGGTTCCGTAGTCCTATAAAATACAGATGAAAAATTGGAAAAAAAAATGTATGTTCATAGATTGGAAGAGTTAATATTATTAAAATGTCTATATTATTCAAAACTATCTATAGATTCAATGCAGTACCTATTAAAATTCCAGTGCCATTTCTTATAGAAATAGAACAAACTATTCTAAAATGTATATGGAACTATAAAAGACCCTAAGTAGTCAAAACAATTTGAAGAAAGAAGCACAAAACTGGGTGCATCATACTTCCTATCTTCAAATTATACTATAAAGCAATAGCAATCAAAACAGTATGGAAAAGCATAAAAATAGACACAGATCAACAGAACAAAATAGAGAGCCCAGAACAAATCCATGCATATATATGGTCAATTCGTTTTGACAAAGGACCCAAGAATATACAATAGGGAAAGGACAATTTCTTCAGTAAATGGTGTTGAGCAAACTAGATATCCATAACAAAAGGGAAAGAACCTCTATCTTATACATACACAAAATCAATTCAAAATGAACTAGAGATTTGAACATAGGACTTGAAACCAATAAATCCTGGAAGGAAACATAGGGAGTAAGCTCCTGGACATGTCTTGGTAATTTTTTTTTTAATTTTACATTAAAGCAAAGGCATCAAAAGCAATGTAAACAAATGGGACCATACCCAACTAGAAAGCTGCTGTACAGAAAGGAAACTACTAGCAAAATGAAAAGGCAACTACAAAATAGGAAAAATTTTTGAAAACTACATATGGTAAAAGGGTTAATAGCAAAAATTATTAACAACCAATTATATAACTCATACAACTTAATAGCAAAAGCAGATGATGATATAGATAGATGATAGATACATAGATGGATGATAGCTGATAGATGATAGATGATAGATAGATAGGTAGATAGATAGATAGATAGATAGATAGATAGATAGATAGATAGATAGATAGATAGATTGATAGATAGATAGATAGATAGATAGATATAGATAGATGATAGTTAGATAATGGGCAAAATAATTGGATAGATATTTCTCCAAAGAAGACATACAAAGACATACATGAAAAGCAATTCAACCTCACCCATCATTGGAGAAAAGCAAATCAAAGCCACAAGATATCACTTTACATACTTTAGCATAGCTATTATTAAAAAGACAAAAGAGGGGCACCTGAGTGGCTCAGTTAATCAAGCGACTGCCTTCGGCTCAGGTCATAATCCCGGACACCCGGGATCGAGTCCCACATCGGGCTCCCTGCTCCACAGGAAGCCTGCTTCTCCCTCTCTCACTCCCCCTGCTTGTGTTCCCTCTCTGGCTGTGTTTCTCTCTGTCAAATAAATAAAATCTTAAAAAAAAAAAAAAAAAAAGACAAAAGAGAGGTGCCTGGGTGGCTCAGGCAGTAAAGTATCCAACTCTCTTTCTCAGGCCAGGTCTTGATCTCAGGGTGGTGGATTCAGGCCCCACCATGGAGTCTACTTAAAGAAAAAAAAGAGACTAAGGATAAATGCTTGTGAGGATGTGCTGGAAATGGAAGCCTTGTATAACACTGGGGTATGGGAATGTAAATTCATAAAACCTCTATGGAGAAATAATATGAAGGTTATTCAGAAATAAATGGAACCACAATATGACCCAGCAATCACACTTCTGAATATTTTCAAATTGACAATTAAAATAATAACAAATAATTATTTGTAAATAGGGAAAAAATGGAAAGATAATGGAACAGAGAAAGATAGAAAGATGGTAATAAGGTGGTAGATTTAAACTCAACATACCACTAATTACACTAAATAGAATAAATGCACACTTAGAAGATAAGATTGTTTTGATGAATAAAACAAAAGTGTGTTATTTATATAATATACTTTGAAAAAGTAATGATGTAGACAAGTTTAAAATAAAAGATAGAGGAAGATACTCCATGCAACTACTAAAGGCAATGCATATAAATAAAGTAATAGAGAGAATATACTTCAAGACCAGAAGACGTTTAAGACATTTCAAGGATCTTCATCACAGATTCAAAATGTTTAAAATACCAGAAACATTTAATAAATAAAATTTCACTTAGTCATGTCTTCAAAATACAAAAAGTAAGAATTGGCAGAGCTATGAGGAGAAATAGACAAATATATAGTTACAATGAGTAATCTTTAACACAATATTCATGGAAAAAATAATGATTTAGGAGCACTGGTAAAATATTGAACAAACTTGACCAAATACACATATCTAGGTTATTGCTAGTGTCGCATAACTTACATTGTTTCCTGTCATACAAATATTATTTGCAAATTTGACAATATGTGGTACAAATGTCAAAAAAAGGCTTTATAAAATTGAAATGACACAGCCAATGTATTTTACTGGACAATGAAGTTAGAAGTTAACAAACTTCATATATTTGGAAATTAAGAAAATACTCCTAAATAATCCATACGTTGAAGAAAAAATTATAATAGAAACTAAATGATTCTTACATGAAAATTTATAGCTTAAATACAACACAGGAGAAAAGTGAAATGGCAGAAAAATAAGCTAAGGATTAACCTAAAAATACTAGGAAAAGAACTATAAAACCAAAAAATGGAAGAAATAAATATAAGAATGGAAATTGTAATGGAATATAAATGTAAACTAGAAAGGCAAACTGCTTCTTTGAAAAAATGAAATTGATAAATTTCTAGCACTATGGTATTGAAAGAAAGAGGAAAGTAAAAAATAAAATTAGTATTAGGAATAAATCAAAGTAAATATGGCTATATATCCTACAGAAATTTAAAAGATAAGAACATAAAAGAAACTTTTACAATAAAATTGGAATTCAGTTTGTCAAAACTAATAGAAAACACATTAGCAATGAAAACTATTTCAGAAGGGTTGAAGAAATCATAGCAATATTAAAGGTAATAATGTGGATAAAACACAAAATATATTTTTGATCCAAAAAAAGCCACACACAACATAACATACTAAAAGATTCTAATTATACAGGTAAAAATATAAGTAAAAGTAATGAAATGATTACCATATAAAACAAAAAACTTCTCTAAATACAATAATATTATTTATCTTTAGGGGAAGGAAGCA
This sequence comes from Spilogale gracilis, assembly GCA_004023965.1. NCBI lineage: Eukaryota > Metazoa > Chordata > Mammalia > Carnivora > Mephitidae > Spilogale > Spilogale gracilis. Next base: position 81,841 of record PITA01000739.1, read on the forward strand.
ATTATCAGTAAGAAGAGTCATACAAAGAGTTTCTCGTGAGCTAATAATGTAAGTTCTGTTCTCATAGGTGGTTATATTGGTGTTTATTTAATAGTAATTTATTAATACAGCTATTTTATGTACTTCTTTTTATGATACACTTTGCAGTAAAAAAGTAGCATAAATATGTATATGAGGTATAAGATGATTAAAACAATAGCTCATATAATCCGAGAAAAATAAAAAATGGGTAGAAAAACAATTCCAGTGATGAGAGTAGCATGCACAGTGGATCAATATAGTTGAACTTCATTTTAAATACCGGTCTAATACACCTAAGGAAGTCAAAAAATAAAGTCAAAACGAAAGTACCATTTGTAAATGATATATACAATGCCTCTGACATAAAACAACTAGTTATTTAGTAGAAGATCATGAGACAAATGTTTCTTATACACTCTCAATATAAAGGCAATGCATGGGGTGATATATTTATTCAATAGTGAATTTAATAAGGTTAGTTAAACTTTAATGTGGACTGATGGCATAATGTGACTGAAAACTCTTGAATAATTATTTTGAGGTTTATGATATATTAAGAAAATGGCAAACAGTGCAGTGAGGTGAGTAGTAGTAAAGAAAAGTCTACAGAAATGAAATCTGAATGAGTTTAGACTTTAGTTGAGACTTTGGTGACTCTCACTTGTATGTGGGTTGTAAGGGTGTGTGTGAGGGAGAAGTTGAGCTTCTGTGTACTTGGTATAGAAGATAGAGGTAGGAACAACAGAAGGAGAGGTTACAGTCATATTCCTGATTTAGGAGCTTTTCAAAGTATGAAAAATCATATTTAAATACATATGCTATTTCTCTAAATTAAAAACTGTAAGAAGGAAATCTTAACAAAACCTTCTTAACCAGTAGGGATGCATAGAAGGTAGCATAAAGAATTATTTTTTAAAAAGGTTTTATTTATTTATTTGGCAGAGAGAAACACAGCTAGAAAGGTGACACAAGCAGAGGGAGTAAGAGAGGGAGAAGCAGGCTTCCTGCCAAGCAGGGAGCCTGATGCAGGGCTCAATCCCAGGTCTTCGGGATCAGGACCTGAGCCGAAGGCAGAGGTTTAATCAACTGAGCCATCCAGGTGCCCCATGAAGAATTATTTTAAGATACAATCAAGCTATAAGGAAATATCAAATATTTTTTAAAAATAAATTCAATTATCAGAGTGATACCTTTAGAACTTAAATATAAACACAGTGATTCATGGCTTAAAACCCACAGTTGCTAGTAAGAATGGCAACTTGGCTTTAAAAGCCCTTTGAGATCTAACCCTTGCCTACTTTTAAAGCCCATGTCATACCATGCTTTTTCTTTCTCCAAAGCTTCTCACTCCAACTTTCTTTCAGTTATTTAAGTATTTTTCCTTCCCCAAAGTCTCTACATATGCTGTTCTCTTTGCCTGGAATATCTCCCAAACTTCAAGTAACACTTCGATATTCTTGCAAAACTCTAAACTCTCCTTAACCTCCACCATCATCATCACTGCCACTACTCTTGCCCTTACCAGAACAGCTCAGTTCTACTCTATAATTTCATTTAATCTTATTTCCATTAAATCTATCCCATATTATAATTAAATATTGTTGTGATTTGTACTTAAGAAAGATATTCTTTTGATTACATTATTATTCCTCTTATCTATCACAGAACTTGATATTTAATAAGGGTACAATAAATATCTGTTGAATGAAGAAATAACTTCAGAGTCTTACTACAATGATAAAGAAGAAATTTGTTGAAGAGTAAGTGATACTAAAGATGACAAAAAGAGTTAAGAGATTTTTATTGAGTCCAAGCAAATATAAATAAGTCCAGGGTGAAAAAGTATACACTGTATGTAAAGAAAAGTGAGAAAGAAATAAATCCCATTAAAGAGTTCAGGAAATTGTTCACCATGGAAGTGATATTTCAGTTGAATTTAAAGGAAGGTAAAAATTTTAAATAGTGAAGAAGAAAGCAAAAAAGAAAGCAGGGGGTATTATTGCAGTAGACAGAATAAAGGCCTCCAAACATATTTCTAATCCCTCAAAGAAGTAAATATGTTATTTCACATGGCAAAGAAAATTTATAGGTATGATTAAGTTAACATTCTTGAGATGTGTAGATGAACCCAGCTTATCCCTGTGGGCCCAATGTAATCATAAGAACCTTATAAAGAGGGAGTTAAGAGGGTCAAATTCAGAAAAAGGAGATGCAACAATGAAAACAGGGTTTTGGAGTGATAAACTTTAAAGATGGAGAAAATCCAAGAAATGGAAAAGGCCTCTGAATCTGGATAAAGCAAGGCAACATATCCCCATTCCCTGAAGCTTCCTGAAGGAATGGGAAAGAACTTCCTAAACTTAATAAAGAACATCTATCCCACACACACACAAAAAAAACCCACACACACACAAAAAAAACACACACACACACAAATAACAAATGCCCCACAGCTAACATCATACTTAATGGTGAGAAATTAAATGTTTTCCCCTAAGATCAGGAAAAAGGCAAAGGTATTTCTTTTTACATCTTCTGTTTACCATCATACTGGTTGTCCTAGCTAATGCAATAAGACAAGAAAAGGAGGGCACCTGGGTGACTCAGTCAGTTAACTGTCTGCCTTCAGCTCAGGTTATGATCCTGGGGTCCTGGGATCAAGCCCCATATAGGGCTCCTTGCTCAGCAGGGAGTCTACTTCTCACTCTCCCTCTGTTCTTCGTCCTGTTCATATTCTCTCTCTCAAATAAATACATTTTTAAATCTTAAAAAAAAGAAAAGAAAAGGAAATTTAAAAACATACATATTGGGGGAAAAAAGAAATAAAACTGTCTTTCTTTGCAAATGACATAATTATCTATGTAAGAAAATATAAAAATCCTTTTAGAAGATAAGAAAAAATCAAGGTAACATTGAGTTCAGCAATGAGGTTTTTATTTTATTTATTTTTAAATAATGAGTTTTTAGATTAAAAAAAGCAAAAGCATGATCCACAGGGGGAAAAAAAAGATAAGTTGTATATCATTACAATTTGAAACTTCTCTACAAAGAATACTGATAAAAACATGATAAAATAAATAACAGATTTAGGAAAAAATATTTGCCAAATATATATCTGTAAATAATTTGTATCCCTCCAACATGCAAGAACTCCTGAAAGTTAATAAGAATTTTCAAAGACACAAATATAAAAAAAAAAATTCAGGCAGAAGATTTGAACAGATACCTCACTAAAGAAGATACAGATGGCAAACGACCATGTGAAAAGATGTGTGACCTCATATATCATTAGGGAATTGTAAATTAAAAGAAGATAGCATGATGCACCTGTTAGAAACACCAAATGATGGCAAAGTTATGGACCAACAGGAACCCTCATTCATTGCTGGTGGTAATGCAGAATGGTATCACTGCCTTCAAATGCAGTTTGGTGGGTTTTGTTTCTTCATTTTTACAAAGCTAAACATAATTTACCATATATTCCAGCAATCAGACTCATAGGCATTTGTCCAAATAAGTTGAAAACTTATACCAACATAAAATCATGTACATAACCCATTATATCAAAAAGTGCATGCAAATTTTATGCAAAATGTCCTTCAGAGCATGAATAAATAAACCATAGTATATCCATACAATGGACTATTACTCTGTGATAAAAACAAATGACCTATTAAGCCACAAAAAGACATGGAGAAAATTCAAATGCTTATTGCTCAGTTAAAGAAGCAAATCTGAAAAAAATTACATACCATATGATTCTAACTATATGGCATATTGGAAAAGGCAAAACTATATAAATAGTAAAAAATTATTAGTTGCCAGGAGTTAGGAAGAAAAGAGAAGGGATACATAGGTGGAGCACATATCATGTTTAGGACAGTAAAACTATTCTGTATAATATTTTACTGGTGAATATGTGACATTATGTATTTGTCAAAAACCTATTAAAATTTATAACCCAAAAAGTGAACCCTGGGGAAAACTACAACTATTGTTAAATATAATGTATGATATCAATTCATCAATTATAACAAATGTACCACATCAATGCAAGATGATCATAGAAAACGCTGTTGAGGAGAGGCAACAGACAGGAGGAAGGAGGGGATATATGAAAACCCTCTGTATTTTAGTGTTCAATTTTTCTGTAAACCCAAAACTGCCCTGAGAAATAAACCTTATGAAAAAAAAGAAGAATTTGAAGACAGTTGTTTAAAGCAAACTTGCTGCTTAGTGTCATATTGCCACTAGGCAAAAAATAGAAAATTTAAAAAAAAAATGGCTAATGTTCTACTTTTTGTTTTGTTTATATTTCTATTCTGATCTATTTCTCCAATTCAAAAATGTTCTTCAAATATGTATTTAGAACAGTTGTCAACTTATTAATAGAGGTAGCACTTCTGACATCAAGTGAGAATCAGTTCCATAATTCAACAGCAGAACACAAAAACACTTGCATTCCTTAAGGATTCCACAAACTGCTTATTAAACTTTGAGGGCTACCTCAAAAAGCAGAACAGGAGTCAGGTTTTTAAAAAGGTCTTGAAGAAATAAACCACAAAGAAGGCCAACTCCTGTCTTAGTCTACACACAAGCACAGCTTCTGTTGAAGATCATATTTTTTTTTTTTCATTTAATGGCAGACACCAAACATTCTACTGAGAAAGCAGTCTATTCCCCAAACCTACATAACATGTATTGCAAAACAGAAGGTTGGATCTAAGGGTGAAGTTGATCTCTTTATCTTGACAACTGTGGACAACCAGGAAGTTCTCTCATCTGGGCATTTATAGAATGGCAGTGCAGGACTTGCTAGGATTGTAACTACAGATGATATTCAGTGCCTGAATTTGACGACAGCCTCTGAGAGTGTAACATTAGCTTCACCCAAAGGGCAAATATTATTATTTATTTTTTAGAGAGGTTTGTCTATTAAAAAACTGAGAGCAATTGAAAACTTGCATCTTTTTATGTGGTTAAGAAAATATATAATCTTTATTCTCCCCAGAAGATGTTTCCAGTAATAAAATCTCCCTGAGTTCAGTTTATTCTATAAAATTTATTCCCTATAATTATAACATGAAGAGTAAAAAACAAAGTTATATGAAGATTTACATCACTAAACCAAAAATATAGAAAAAAACATAATATATAATAGATTTAAATGTCAATGTATACTTTTTCATCTACATGAAATACTACTGGTAATTTCATACAGGTACCAAAATAGAGGTGATATTTTTCATCATTATGATTTGCTTATAACAGGAGGCTATTTCATAGTTGTAATCTCTTATAAAAAATTACATGCTTTAAATGAGTGGAAACTCCAAATAAAGCCCAGGACAAAGAACTACTGTAACTATGATTAGATTTATCCATAAAAACTTTGCTCAAAAATCATGAAGGAACTGATCTATAGTAATAATAACTTTTGGAAATTAAATTTATCATAAATGTGGAGAAAATGTATATAAGGAAGGTATGCTTAAGAGTTGGTGGGATTGTGTACTCTGTCTCAGTTGGCAGATAACAAGAAAATATCTTCATATTTCTGATTTCCAACAGTACTTTCTCCTCCTCTCCCACTGAAAGTAACTGAACACTCATGTCCCTCAAAAAGTCTTGGCTGAGTAACACTCTTGAAATTAGTTTTTTCCTGCATTTTTCTCATTATTTGTAAAGCCATAATATGAATGAAATTAAACGTATGTTTGCAAATATTAAATATTTATTTCACTTGCAATTTTCTAGAGAATTGAGTTCTTGAATTTTATTATTTTTATACTACATAGCACTTTCCAAGTTCAAAATATGCAGTGAACACTTATTTTTGAAGCACTTGGAGGTGTCATCATTTTCGGCAGATGCATAATTTAGATTATGAGAAAATGTTTAAAATAACTGTTGTATAAATACAACAGCAAAATTTATTAAGAATTAAATGCTCCTAAATTTTGATTAGGCATTTACAGTTCTGAGAATCTAAACAAACAAAAACAATCCAAAAAGGATAAATTTTGAATACCCAATCATAAGAGCATAATAAAATAAAATTGAGCAATAGTTTTTTTAAGAGATAGCATCTGCATGAACACAAGCTGGGTGGTGGGGGACAGAGGAAGAGGGAAAACTAAAGAGGGAGGCTCCAGGATGAGCATGGAGCTTGATCCCATTACCCTGAGATTATGACCCGAGCTGAAATCAGGAATCAGATTCCCAGTACACAGCCCAATATTATAGAAAAGTATAACTTGATTAAAAATAATTTATTTGATCTAGATAATTTACCAACTACATCACTTTATAGGTGTGAGTCAATTAGCATCCAATGGCATAGATTTCTTATCTGCAGAGGAGAAATAGTATTTGTCCTAAAAAAGCAAAATAAGAATAATAAATGAATATACTAGTACACATTAAATAAATGAATGCACGATTATATAATTGTTTATATAATATATATATATCATTGCACATGGCAAGATTTCTTTTTTTGATGGCCAATTAATAGTCCATTGTGTGTGTGTGTGTGTGTGTGTGTGTGTAAAAAGAAGAGGTCATACACACATATATACATATAGACATATATGCATATATACATATATATATATTTGTATATTTGCGTGTGTGTGTGTGTGTGTGTGTGTGTGTGTGTGTGTGTGTATGACCTCTTCTTTATCAATTCATCTGTCAAGGGACATCTGTGTTCTTTCCATAGTTTGGCTCTCATGGACATTGCTGCTATAAACATTGGGGTGCAGGTTCCCCTTTGGATCACTACATTTGCATCTTTGGAGTAAATACCCATAGTTCTCAAATTTTCAACATTCAGCTATTTGGGGTCTTTTCTGGATCCATACAACTTTTAGATTATTTGTGAAAAAAAGTTTATGATTTTTTTTAAAGATTTTATTTATTTATTTGACAGAGAGAGGGATCGCAAGTAGGCAGAGAGAGCAGAGGAAACAGTCTCCCTGCTGAGCAGAGAGCCCAACGTGGGCCTCGATCCCAGGACCCCGAGATAATGACCCGACCTGAAGGCAGAGGCTTTAACCCACTGAGCCACCCAAGCACCCAAGTTTGTGATATTTTGATAGGGATTGCATAGAATGTGTAGATTGCTCTAGATAACATAGACATTTTAATAATATTTGTTCTTCCAATCCATGAGCATAGAATTGGGTTGTAGGGTAGCTTTATTCAACTTTTTGAGGAACCTCCCTACTACTTTCTAGAGTGGCTATACCAGCTTAAAATCCCAACAGTGTAAGAGTGTTCCCCTTTCCCTGCATCCTTGCCAACATCCATCGTTTCGTGACTTGTTAATTTTAGCCATTCTGACTGGTGTGAGGTGGTATCTCATTGTGATTTTGATTTGTATTTCCCTGATGGTTAGTAGTGTTGAGCATTTTTTCATGTGATCGTGGGCCATTTATATGTCATCTTTGAAGAGATGTCTATTCATGTCTTCTGCCCATTTCTTGATTGAATTATTTGTTCTTTGGGTGTTGATTTTGATTAGTTCTTTATAGATTTTGTATACTAGACCTTTATCTAATATATCATTTGCAAATATCTTCTCCCATTCTGTCAGTTGTCTTTTGGTTTTATTGGCTATTTCCTTTGCTATGCAAAAGCTTTAATCTTGATGAAGTCCCAATAGCTAATTTTTGCCTTTGTTTTCCTTACCTTTGGAGCCATGTCTAGTGAGATGTCATGTAATGTTCCAATGTCAGAATTATTGGGAACCATGAGGGATTGGAGAGAGAGAGAGCAGACTAGAAGATATATTTGAGCAAATCACAGCTGAGAACTTCCCTAATCTAGGAAATGAAACAAGAATCCATGCCCTAGAGGCAGAGAAGACCCCTCCCAAGATCAAGGAGAACAGACTAATGCCCTGGCATGTAATAGTAAAACTCACAAATCTTAGAACCAAGGAAGCCATCCTAAGGGCAGTTAGCGGGAAGAGTTTCTTTATGTACAGAGAGAGAAATATCAGAATAATGTCAGAACTGTCCACAGAGACCTGGCAAGCCAGAAAGGGCTAGAAAGACATACTCAGGGTACTAAATGAGAAGAACATGCAACCAAGAATACTTTTATCCAGCAAGGCTCTCATTCAGAACAGATGGAGAGATAAAGAGGTTCCAGGACCAGCAGAAACTGAAAGAACATGTGACTGCCAAGCCAGCCCTGCAAGAAATACTATGGGAAATTCTATAAAAGAAGGAAGACCCCCAAGAGTAAAATGGTCCAGATATTTACAGAGACACACCATAGAAACAGGGACTGTATAGACAATAAGAACAATAAACACATATCTTTCAGGAGTAACACTCAATGTAAATGGCTTAAATGATCTCATGAAATGTCATGGTGTTGTAGATTGCATACAAAGACAGGATCCACCCACATTCTGTCCACAAAAGACTCGTTTTGAAACTAAAGCACCACCAGACTGAAAGTGAGAGGATGGAGAACCATTTTTCTTGCCAGTGGACCTCAAAAGAAAGGTGGATTAACAATTCTTGTATCAGCAAATTAGAATTTAAAACCAGGCTAATAACAGATCCAGGGGAACACTATATCATTCTTAAAGGGTCTGTCCAACAAAAAAGTAACAATTATAAATACCTATGCCCCAACAGGGGAAGAGCCAACTACATAAGCAAGATGTTAAACAAAATAAAGAATCAGATGGACAATAATACATTAATAGTAGGAGATTTAAGCACTCTACGCTCAGCACCAGACAATCATCTTAACAGAAGATCAACAATCTCTGTATCAGTTCTAGCAATTTTTTGGTGGAGTCTTCTGAGTTTCCCCCATAAAGTATCATGTCATCTACAAAGAGAAAGAGTTTGACTATTTCTTTACCAATTTGGATGCCTTATTTCTTTTTGTTGTCTAATTGCTGAGGCTAGGACTTCTAGTACTATGTTGAACAACAGTGGTGAGATTGGATGTCCCCAATCTTAGGGGAAAAGTTTTCAGTTTTTTCCCCCACTGAGAATGATATTTGCTGTGGGACTTTTGTAGATGGCTTTTGTTATTTTGAGGTATGTTCCCTCTATCCCTACTGTGAAAAGAGTTTTAATCTAGAAAGGATACTCTGTCAAATGCTTTTTCTGCATCTATTGAGACGATCATATGGCCTTTCTTTTATTTATGTAGTGTGTCACACTGATTGATTTGCAGATGTTGAACCCTCTTGCAGTCCAGGAATAAACCCCATTTAGTCGTGGTCAATAATCCTTTTAATGTACTGTTGGATCCTATTGGCTAATATTTTGGTATCTATTTTTGCATCCATATTCAACAGGGATATTGGTCTGTAATTTTCCTTCTTGGTGTTTTTTTTTTTAATATTTTTATTTATTTGACAGAGACAAACACAGCCAGAGAGGGATCACAAGCAGGGGGAGTGAGAGAGGGAGAAGCAGGCTTCCCGCGGAGGAGGCAGCCCAATGTGGGACTCGATCCAGGGTCTCCAGGATCATGACCTGAGCTGAAGGCAGTCGCTTAACCAACTGAGCCACCCAGGCTCCCCTTTGGTGGGGTTTTTGACTGATTTTGGGATCAAGGTAATGGTGGCCTCATGGAAAGTTTGGAAGTTTTCCTCCTATTTCTATTTTTGGAACAGCTTCAGAAGAATAGGTATTACTTCTTCTTTAAATGCTTGGTAGAATTCCCCTGGGAATCTGGCCCTGGGCTCTTCTTGGGAGATTTTTTAAATTACTGCTTCAGTTTCCTTCCTGCTTATGGGTCTGTTCAGGTTTTCTGTTTCTTCCTGTTTCAGTTTTGGTAGTTTATACATCTGTTAGTGTATAGTTGCTCGTAATATGTTCTTATAATTGTTTGCATTTCTTCAATATTGGCTGCTATCTCTCCTCTTTCATTCATGATTTTATTTATTTGGGTTCTTTGTATTTTCTTTTTGATAATATGGCCAGGGATTTATCAATCTTATTAATTCTTTCAATGAACCAGCTCCTAGTTTCAAAGAAAGAGCTACTAGTTTTGTTGATTTGTTCTACTATTCTTGTGGTTTCTATTTCATTGATTTCTGCTCTGGTTTTTATTATTTATTTTCTCCCGTTGGGTTTAGGCTTTATTTACTGTTCTTTCTCTAGCTCCTTTAGGTGTAAGATTATGTTATGTATTTAAGAGCTTTCCTATTTCTTGAGAAATGCTTGTATTTATATATACTTCCCTTTTAGGACTACCTTTGCTGTACCTTAAAGGCTCTGAATGGTTATGTTTTCATTTTCATTTGTTTCCATAATTTTTTAAATTCTATTTAATTTTCTGGTTTACCCATTCATTCTTTAGTAGGATGCTCTTTAGCCTCCATGCATTTGAGTTCTTTCCAAATTTCCTCTTGTGATTGAGTTCCAGTTTCAAAGCATTGTGGACTGAAAATATTCAGAGAATGATGCCAATCTTTTAGTACTGGTTGAGACCTGATTTGTGACCCAGGATGTGATTTATTCTGCAGAATTTCCATGTGTACTTGAGAAGAATATGTATTCTGTTATATTGTTCTGAATATATCAGTAAAATCCATGTCATCCAGTATGTCATTCAAAGCCTTTGTTTCCTTATTGATCTTTGCTTAGATGATATGTCCATTGCAGTAAGGGAGTGTTACAGTCCTATGGTATCATTGTATTAAATTATATGTATTTCTTTAATTTTGTTTTAATTGGTTTATATAATTGGCTGCTTCCATGTTAGGGGGCATAAATATTCACAATTGTTAGAACTTATTGTTGGATAGACACTTTAATGTCCTTCCTCATCTTTTATTACAGTCTTTGGTTTGAAATCTAGTTTGTCTGCTTTCCTTTGATGTCCATTAGCATAATAAATTGTTTTAACTCCACTCGAAGGAAGGAAGGGAGGAAGGAAGGAAGGAAGGAAGGCAGGAAGGAAGGAAGGAAGGAAGGAAGGAAGGAAGGAAGGAAGGAAGGAAAGAAGGAAAAGAAGGAAAGAAAGAAAGAAGGAAGGAAGGAAGGAAAGAAGGAAGAAGGGAAGAAACAGAATAAAAGGAGGAAGAGAAGGAAGGAGGGAAGAAAAACGTTATTTATACTTTCTTCTTGTTAGAAGTATAAAAAGTTATTTGTACTGTGCTTTTTGTATCATATTTTTTGTAAACTCATAATTATCTTTAAAAAGAGTCTCAAAAGTTTTAAACAAGCAGTAAGTTTGGAGTGAAACATTTTCAGATACGCAGGTATCTCCCTCCCATCCACCCTGTGTGCAGCAAATAAGAAAATGTGAAAGAAAGGAAGGACATATGATCAGAAAACAGTATTTGCCTCTCAGGAGAGAATGTATAGAAACTCAAGATCAACCAGAGAACAGCCTAAAGTACATGCAGATGACTCAGAAGATGGACATGCTAAGTAGGAGGACTTTGGAAAAAAAAAAAACAACTTCAAATATTTGATATAATATGTTTAAGACTAACAAATGCATGGTTACACATACACACACACACACACACACACACACACATACATATTCACACACATTCACACACTCCTAAACACACCTAGAAGTAAAGATTATTATAAAAAAGACAATAAAAAATCTCAGGAGAAAAAGAAAAAAACTCTATGTGGGAGAAACCCAATCTGTCTCCCAATATCCATTCTTACTTTCATCCACATTAACACTATAGAAAAGAAGGAGTCAGGGAAGATAATGATGGCAATTTCCATATATGAAGTAATTAGATAATTTCTAAAATCAACACAACAAGAAATAACAATATAGAAAGATCACTTCTCCATACAATGTTAGAATGACCACTATCAAAAAATAGAAGTGTTAATGAGGTTATGGAGAAAAAGGAACTCCTGTGTACACTATTGGTGGGAATGTAAATTAGTGCAAGTGCTATGGAAAACACTATGGAGGTTACTCAAAAAATTAAAAAATAGGACTACCGTATAATCCAGTGGTTTCAGTTCTGGATATTTATCCAAAGAAAATGAAACCACTAATTCAAAATGATATATGCTCCTCCAGATCCATTACAACATTGTTCAAAGGAATCAGAACATGGAAACAACTTAAGTGTCCACTGATGGATGAATAAATAAAGAAAATGTGGTATGTACATTCAATCGAATATTGTTCTTCCATAGAAAGAAAGAGATCTTGGGCTGCTTGCATGGCTCAGTTAGTTAAGCATCTGCCTTCAGCTCAGGTCATGATCCCAGGCTCCTGAGATCCAGTTTCACATCAGGGTCCCTGCAAGGAGCCTTCTTCTTCCTCTCCCTCTGCTGTTTTGTTTGTTTGTTTGTTTGTTTGTTTGTTTGTTTTTAATCTCTCTGTCAATAAATAAAATAAAATAAAAAATAAAATAAAAAGAGAAGAATATATCTTGCCATTTGTGACAACATGAATGAACCCCTTGATGGCATTATGATAAATGAAATAAGTCAGACAGAGACAAATACCATATGATTCACTTATATGTAGAATCTAAAACAAAAACACAAAGCTTATAGGTAAAAAGGACAGATTGTTCATTGACAGAACCAGAGTCAGGGGGTGGGTTGTGGGTAAAAATGGGTGAAGAAGTCAAAAAGTACAAATTTCTAGATAATAAATAAGTTCTGAACAATATACAGCACAATGATTATAATTAATAATACTACATTGTATATTTGAAAGTTCCTAACAGAAAAAACCTTGAAGGTTCTCATCATAAGAAAATAAATTTGTTAACTATGTGTGATGACGGATATGATGACAGATGTTAACTAGACTTATTTTGGTGATCATTTTACAATATATATAAATATTGAATCATTAAGTTGTACATCAGAAACTAATATAATGTTATATGTCAATTATACCTCAATAAAATAAAAAGAAATGGCAGTATAAGCTTAGAGATATGGGAGCAATAACCAAAGGTAAAAATAGTTCAAAGTGATTGCCTCTGTAAAATGGAACATGGAAATGAGAATGAGAGGCACATAGGAGGAATGATTTTCATAATAAAATTTTATATTTTTAGATTTCTTTCAGGTGAATATATTGCTTTGATTTTTAGTGAGTTCATTTGGAATTTTATGATAGGTGGTATTATTTAGACTTTATGAGAGAAGATGTTTGTAGGGTAGGAATCTACTAGACGTCTGCCCCTGAGAATTCAGATCCCTATGTCAGCATTCTCTACGTTATAATTTATAGTTCATTAGTAGATCATAAATGATTGTAGATTATTTTTATAGCCTAGTTTTACATTATTTTTGCTTGAAATAAAGTATAATAAAATGGTATGGCATAGACTGGCATAGCAACATAGAATAGCATAGTGTTAAATAGATCCAGGTGAAACCCACAGATGTGTGTGTGTGTGTGTGTGTGTGTGTGTGTGTGTGTGTGTGTGTTGTGCATGTGTAAATGAATACAAGGTCATGCTATAAAAGACATTTCTTACTGCAGGTCCAGTGAAAAATTTTGAAATCTACCTAACCTAGAAAATTATATTTTTCCGAAGTTCTCTTAATTACATTAAAATAGAAAGAGAGACACTAATATATGCCACAGTGCCAGTTGATAAAACAGGTAATTCTCTTTAAATAATTACTCTGTGTACTATTTTAAATGTTTAATTGTACATAAACACAGATTATTTATGTATATTATATATATGTATATATAGAGATATAGATGCTGAATAATAGTATTTAGTCAGTGATTATCAATAATTTATTTTGAAGGTAGCCAACTATGACTCACAAGCCAAATGCATCCCCAGTCACAGCCTGGTTTTGACACAAAAGTCCTATTGGAACACAGCCACACTGTCTGTTTATGCACCATCTACAGCAACTTTTGTGCTCTGATGGCAGAGCTGAGTAGTTGCAACTCACCACATGGTCAAAGAAGCCTAAAATATTTACTTCTGGAACTTATTGAAAATGTATACTGACCTCTGAATTAGACAAATACTATAATTCACTGACTGAGAGATTTGAGCATTTGGACAGTCAGAGAAGAAAGAGATAATGAGTTTGGAAAAATGCAATGTACTTTATCTTGTAAGAAAATGAGATATATAAGAGAAAAAAGTGTGTCTTGGACTTTGACTAAGTCCACACTTCTGAAAATTTTAAAAAAATAATAGTAACATTTGTTAAGTGTTTTGCTTTAAATACAGCATATCCTTTAACAATACCCAAGGTATTGCCACATTTCTTTTACATATGAGAAAGAATAGATTATACTGATTACGAAACTTAGCAAAATTTACCTAGTAATTTACCTAAGAAGTGACATGACTGCTACTTGATTTCAAGTTTTTTCAATTCCAAGAGCCACACCATGATAAATTATACTTTTGGTCCTGAGCAGTGAAGTGTGTCCCCAGTACATGTTACCAATATTAGGAAAGAAATCTCAAACTGAATGTCCTACTGAGAATGAGTCTATAGAAACTTCTTTATTAAAAAAAAAAAAAAAACTATGCACATATATTTATTTATTTGCACTGCAAGCATTTCCTCTTATAAGAAGGGAAAATATAAGAAGACTTATTGGATAGTTTTATAGAACTAGTTACCTACTGTCACTGAAAATAGAACAAGAGCATAAAATCAGGGCACCTGTGTGGCTCACTTGGTTAACCACCAGCCTTTGGCTCAGATCATGATCCCAGGGTGCTGGGAATTGAGCCCTGACTATGGCTCTCTGCTCAGCAAGAAGTCTGATTCTCCTTCTCCCCACCCCTCCTACCCCACTCGTGCTCTCTCGCTCTCGCTCTCTTAAGTAAATAAGTAAATAATCTTTTAAAACAAAGAGAACATAAAATCATGGTCACTCATTAGCAGTATAACTGCATTGACATCTACTAGCTGTGCATCCTTAGCCAAAACTGTTAAATGGCCTGAGCCTCAAAGTCTCCATCAGTAAAATAAGAGTAAGAAATTTGCTCTCACACAGATACTATCTAATGAAATCATGACAAAAGAATGCACGGAATATAGTAAATAATAAATCACAGATGATTGGTAATGAAGTACACTGATTATATAGGAAGACTTGTTCTTGCAACAGTGTTATTTTTTTTTAATTAACTCATTTTCTAAAGGTATTGTAAAACAATAGTTTTCATTTTGCTAAGATAATATAGGTCTGGTTTTCATATCTGAATAGGTAGATTCTATGAAAACAGGAATCAAAAATCTCTTGAAATAGTTTCACTTCCTATACCTAGAGTGTCGTATTATCAGTTTACTGGATACAAATCAGGATCTAGAGCTGACTGACCATAGACATAGAGGATGTCAGGCACATTTATTCTTGGCTCCCCATATACCCGCTAGCCCGACCCAAATCCTGTCTACCTAATACTCTTGACCCTTGTTACCAACTTTACTCATTTCCAGAAGCCTAGGTCTGTGGACTCTTTCCAATCATCTACCACTATTTATTAGAAAATATAATAGCATGCAAAAAAATAGAGTTTTTTTCCCCATAAAAATAGTTTTATGACAAGATGTTAACTTAGTTAAAACTAAAAAAAAGCTACTTGAAACTACTAAAATAGAATTCCCTGTTGCTAATAAATGTGTGCCATGCATATATACACATTATGCAGATATATAGTAAAAAAAACTGCTGACTTTGCACTTATTCTTTCAAACCTATTTTGAATCCAAGAAAATAAACCCTTTTCCAAATGACACTAATAGGTAAATACTATTTGATTTATTAAAAGGTAAGCAACTTCCTGCTTTATCATCAGCAGGCTTCTTCTTCACTAACATTTATTGAGCATTTACTGTGTGTCACATATGCTTCTTATCATTTGATATTCAGTGCATGAAGTGTCTAGTAAATATGTATGGAATATAAGGTTTAGAAGCCCTAAATTACTCAACATCTCACAACTAGCAAGACAAGAAACAGAAGTCAGAGACAGCCCTAACATTGAAGTGTCTGCTATTATACTTTAGGGATTTATATTTGCATTTCAAACTGTGGTCATTTGAAATAGGGTGTTCTTCATTTGCAAATAACTATTATTAATAGTCAATGTATGAAGGATTGAAAAATATGAAAAGACTTATTATGCTGACAGAGGAACAAAAGTTCTAATGTATTTCATTAGGTATGCAAAAAGAAATATGGCTTTAGGATGAAATTTTTACAAGTTCTTTTGTACACTGACAAATCACAGGGATCAAATGTCATTATGTCAAGTGAGACTAGTTAAAAACAAGCAAATAATTTTTAAATCTAATAAAGTTTACTTTTTGTTTGTTTTTGCTCCTACTAGGGAAGAATATTTTCAAATTTAGCATTCTCATGGATTTGTACAGGAAGCCAGGTACAATTGAGTGTGAATGGTGTCTACTGTACATTTAAAACCTTCCTTTACTCAGTTATCCCTCATTTCATGAACCCAATATACATATGTCCACCCCTCACCTCCATGTACTTTAAGCTTCAAAAGAAAACAAAGCTAATACTAATCAGCAGGTGTTGTTATTGTCTCTAATGAAACGATGTCATATTCAAAGTGCTGTCTTTCCTGGGCATGTTTGCATTTTAATTCGGTTAACTCTCATTTAACAACAAAAGAGTTTTTAACTTCTGCTAAAGGAATTTTTGCATCATAAGGTAAGAAGGCATACTTCAGAGAGGATAATAGGCCACATAACTTGTACAGTTAGTCATTTTAAAATAAGACTAGTGTCCATAGTCATACAAAAGACCAGCTCTGAGGAATGAAGCAGGTACATTATCTAGAGTGCTAATCTTAGAAGCCATCAAGAGTGGTCAAAGTCTTTCCATCCTCAGAGGTTAAATTGCCCAGCCCTGGCTCTTGTGCCTTCCCTCCAGCCTCTTTTCTCTCTTCCCCATATCCACCCACACACCTGTAGGTATCAAGAAGTCCACATTTGTTTATTAACATCTTTGGTACATATGACAATTTTTTAAAGATTTGATTTATTTATTTGACACAGAGACAGAGAGAGCATAAGCAGAGGGTGGGGGGAGAAGCAGGCTCCACACCCAAAGAGGAAGGCTGAGGCTGGACGCTGGGATTATGACCTGAGCCGAAGGCAGATGCCCAACTGACTGAGCCACCCAGATTCCCCCATATGATAATATTTTTAAACTGTTGCCATTTATAATATATGATTGATGTCTATGTTTTCTATTTATTTGGTTATGAGGGTTAGAGTGTATCATTTTGGAAGCAAACACAGGTATACTTATTTACTCTATTTATTCATAGTATCATTGCTGTGAAATCTATTAAGCAGTGCTGCTTCCAAGAATAATCACTTCAACAATCAAATTACAACTTATTTGCTATATGTATATTTTAATATAGAGCAAAAACTAACATTTATATTTTGTGCTGACATGTCACTTTGCACTTCCTACTTAGAGACAAGTTATTAAAACAAGTTGAATTATTCTTCTTAAGTCACAACTGAAAACTTATAACCCCAAGGAGATAAGCCTGACAATCCATAAAATACAGGCTAAATGTGGCAATCATGTTGTGCTCTCTCAAGTCAGAGTGGAATACCTCAAAGTAATTATTTTTCAGTGCTATACTGGGACAGGATAATTGATTTAATATATCTGATCAACACTTATTTGTTTCTGCTCTTTCTAATTGTGAGGTTTTTTTTTTTTTTCAGAGAATTCATATTGCTGTTTAGCTCTGCAGTACAAATCTTTACATATCAAACAAAAAGCAAAATATTTAGGGGCATGTGGGTGGCTCAGTGGGTTAAAGCCTCCGTCTCCGGCTCAGGTCATGGTCCCACGGTCCTGGGATCAAGAGAGCCTGTTTCCTCCCCTCTCTCTGCCTACCTCTCTGCTTACTTGTGATCTCTCTCTCTGTCAAATAAATAAATAAAATCTTTTGAAAAAAAGGCAAAATGTTTAGATAAATTGAAAACTACAAAACATTTATTTTATCATTTAAAGTCTTAGAAGTAATCCCTACATATATTTTCATAAATACTCTTTCTACTTCCTTTTCAAAAGAAGTAGAATCACCTTTTGCTTCTTCACTTGATTCCAATTTCTCCCTTGTTCAATCCATGGCACTCCCTTGGGGACTTGTTCAGATGAATATCTCTTCTCAATCTATCATCTTCCTTTTTACCACCAAGCCACCCCTCAACACTTGCCAACTAAAATCCTAGGGTCTCTTCAGACCTTAATAAGCAATCTCAGTGCTGCCCTAAATACCTTTCTTTCATCATCAAGTATAATAAATATTAGCCCCAAATTCTATATCCTCAACTTTCTTGTCCTACATTTCCATCTCAGTCCTCGAAATCTGTATAAATACATTAAGCTGGAATTGTTCCCCCTAAGGAAATCAATTATTTCCTAGTGTCCAGGTTTATTGAAACTTTTTCTTTGCTGACTTCTGTTTGAAACTCAGCACTGTTTACAACCTTCTCCATCAACAATACCTCCTCCCTTTACCTCCATGAAAAAGCTTTTCTTTGCCATCTCTACCATTTTGTGCTTCTCTACCAGTTCCTTTTCCTCTAACTATGCCCCTGGGTTCACATCCCTTATATACAGGCTATTCTCTTTTTCTGAGCCTCAAACATACATATACATATTTATACTTAACTATCCAATTGGATAAAACAGAGACCAGTGCAGATAATCTCATCGCATACACAGAATCAGTTTCTCCTCTTCAAATACCCTGTATAAAATAAGAACTGAGAACTGTTCTTCAGTCCTCCTTCCTTCACCCTGTCAAGTAGCTCTCTCAGCTCTAAATTCTCTTTTTTTCATTGTTTTATTTAAAGTTTTGATTTACATTTTGGTTACTTAATATATATAGTAAAATTTGTTTCAGTTGCAGAATTTTGTGATTCATCACTTACATATAACACCCAATGCTCATCACAACAAGTGCCCTCCTTAATATCTACCACCTCTTTAGTCCATCCCCCACCCACCTCCCTCCATTAACTCTTGGTTTGCTTTCTATAGTTAAGAGTCTCTTATGGTTTGCTTCCTTCTCTCTCTCTTCCCCCCTCTTCTCAAACTTTCTCCACACTGCCTTATGGTCACCATTTAAATTCAGCCCATAAACATTTTTAGATTTTTGCCTTTTCCTTCAGCCTCCAATATCACCATTCCTTCCTTTGTTTAGTACCTGCAAATCCTTTACTTCTTCCTAAACTTGATTCATATGTTTAACCCATTTTCTCCTCTCTTATCCTCAAGATAAAGTCCAAATTGCTTAACATACCTATGTCAACTAAACTCTTCCCTTCACTTACCAGTACTTAGGCTATATTCCAAACACGAAAGGTCACTTGCCTTTTCCCAGATGAGTGTCAATTTGTAGGGGTTCTCTGTTTTTACACATTCTTTTAGAACACCTTTCCTCCTCTGGTTAATGACTCTCTATTATTTAAGCTTAGGGGAAAAATTAGTATGTGTAAAAATCTATCTCTTGTTTTCAGTGCTAGATTGATAGTCTTCCCTACTGCCAGAGCACAACAAATACACCATTATTATACAACAAGCACTTAAGTGATGCTATAGCTTTTGATATTATTGATGTCTTCAGTAGAATTGAGAGGGGGCGTGGAATGTGTCTGATTCTTTGTGTTCACTGTGCCTAGTAATTTAATCCTAAATATTTATAAGGAGAAAAATCTTCCTTTATAATAAAAACAGAAATTTCAAGTTAATCACACACTAATGCATGAGTAATAAAACCAGATTGTTAATACTCAGTATGGTGAAACTAAATTATTGACAAATATTCAATCTTCAAAGAGGAATTTTGAGACTCCGAACGTTTATGGTCAGGATATTATTTAGCCTTTAAAGAGAACATATTCTTCAGTAAATTCCTTAGATGAGGCCATGGGGGATAGTAGAAAATAAAGGAATTCCCAGAAAGTGAAGCCAAGAACCATGAAAAACAATGGACTGAAGAACTAGAGGAGATGCAGGACTATGTCCTAAACAAGAACTGTTTCTTATCTCTAGGGAAGAGGTACAAGACAATATTTATGCATCAGGATTTGGGAATTACTACTGTAGGTCTCTCATTCTTCCACTTTCTAAATGGTAGTATACTTTTTGAAGTTAACTGGATGCTGCAATACATAGTGACTAAAGATTTTGCAAAATATATTGAATTTATATAATCATATTTATATTTATATATTTAATCAACAGATATACCAGGTATAGAAGGCCAAAGTTCTGACTCTTCTTTTATATTTTTCTTGGGGGGGGGGAATTAAGGAAAACATATATAAAAATTTACCTCATTGCCTTTGTATTTACAGGGGAATATTCTTCTGATAAATATTTATCTTAATGTGCTACTTTACTGCCTTCTAGTTTGTGCTCTAATAACATAACCAGTGATGTCTTCCCCAAAGACTTGCATAAATTAGCAAGACATGCTAGTAGCACTTCACTTTCTTTCCTATTATCCTACTTTATGTTTGGAATAAAGAACTTACCACAAACTTATATTTGTGCTATTTATTTTTGTATTTCTGCCCTCATTTTGTTGTATTCACTACTATTTCCTCAGTGCCTAGAAGAGTGTTTGGCTCATAAGAACTCTATATTAAATAAATGATTGAACAAACCATAAACATTAATCTTTTAATAGAAAGATTTCCCCTACCATTCTTTACATGACAGTCATACTGATCCTTGAAAATTGTAAAGCATATCATATCACTTAATGTAAACTATCTAACATGCACTACATGATTTAACCAGACATACATGATCTGACCTCTACTGATAGTTCCCCCATGCTGTCTGTTTCTGAATGCCAAAATGGGGCTTTAAGATCCCTGCAGATCCCTGTCTGTCTTCCCAAAGTTATCCCTAATAAATTTGCAGTAAAACTAAAAATAGTATGTTTATGAGTCTTAAAATAATCTCCCACCTCTACTTCCATATTTATTCCTTAGGCCCCCTTCTTTTTTTTTTTTTTAAGATTTTATTTATTTATTTGACAGAGAGAAACACAGCCAGAGAGGGAACACAAGCAGGGGGAATGAGAGAGGGAGAAGCATGCTGGCTTCCTGCAGAACAGGGAGCCCGATGTGGGACTCGATCCCGGGTCTCCGGGATCTTGACCTGAGCCGAAGGCAGTCGCTTAACCAACTGAGCCACCCAGGCGCCCCAGGCCCCCTTCTATATAGAAAATTTTACGCTTCCTCTGTGCTATCTTTTAACCATATTAGCCTTAATTCTATTTCCTCAAACTTTCCAAACCTTTATAGACCTCAGGGCCTTTGCACTTTCTGAAATACTCTGATGTCAGATTTTCATGCAGTCTGCTTTGTTATTATAAATGAATCTCAAATATTACCTTTACAAAGAGGTCTCAGTTTCCATGTCATATCCTCCAGGTGTTTTTCCCTAAAGTATTCGACATACACCTTCATAAATACACACACACACTTTAGTCTCTAGGCATTTTGTTCATTATCGCATTTATCAAAGTCTGAGGTGTATTTTCATTTATTTGTTCTCTGGCTTATGAATTGTTTTCTATTTCACTAAGGAATAAGCTCTAGAAGAGCAGAAACCTTATTTATTTTATTCACCACTTGGCTTCCAAGGTCTGAAGGAACATCTGATACATGGAGGAGGCATTTAGTGATTACTGAAAGAACAAATGCACCTTGCATTCAGACGAAATTTTCATGCATTAAAAAATTTATCTCAATTTTTAGGTAGACCCCATTTATGTGTGTAAGACCTATATTGTAGTTCTAGTTCTCTGAAAATCCTCTGGACCTCAATCTTGAGTTTAAACTACTTTATAATGACCCTTCGATGACTTCTCAAGTTCTATAACCTAGTGGAAAATGAACTAGCAAATGCCATTCCTATTATATATATTTAAAGTCTTAACTATGCTGTAATGTTTGTGCAGTTCAATTTTCCACACTTACTATTTAAAGGAGAAAGAAGTAATAGCAATGTATCTTATAGCCATAGTTACAAAAAATGTTCCAGAGCAAACTTTTAAGCTCTACTTCTGTCAGCCATAGCCTAAGAAAAGAATAAAACGAGTCAAATGAATATTCTTATAGCAAAGACAGACAGAACAGATTAAACAATAGTTAATCCTAGTTAAACTTTCCAAATGCAAGTAAACTAGCTCTAGGCTTAGACAGCTAACCATATCAATTGGCTAGTTGAGCCACCCACAAAAAAAGATGATGAAAGTGTTTCTAGAAAAATCAGGAAAGTAGACATCAGACACACTTGTATTCAGTTCACATTTTGGCCACTTTGGACAAATTATGCAACCTCACTTTTCACCTTTATCATATAAAAAATGAGGGTAATATTTATGTTGTAAGGGTTAGAAATAATATGTTTATTATACAAGAGCACAGCATTTGCAGTATAGTGGTACTAAATAAACTCTATCTGCTATTATTCAGATAGTGATTAATCATAATAATGGGAAAATCTACTTATCTTTCTTCAATAATCATTATTGTCCACTTAAAAAAAATAAAATAAGGATGGAAATGTCTTTTTTTAAAATATTTTATTTATTCATTTGACAAAGAGAGAGATCACAAGTAGGCAGAGAGGAGGAAGCTGTTGAGCAGAGCGCCCAATGCGAGCCTCGATCCCAGGACCCTGAGATCATGACCTGAGCTGAAGGCAGAGGCTTTAACCCACTGAGCCACCCAGGCACCCAAGGATGGAAATGTCTTTTGATGGAAATAAATTTCTGTGAAGTTTTCCTGAAAAGATAGTAAAATCTGTCATAGGGTTGCTACCAATATCTGCACATATTAGACTTGCACATGAGGGCCAAAGCTCATGTAATTAGTAACCATTGATAAAAAAATTTTTTTTTTCCAAAATAGAGTGATTTTTTTTTAAGATTTCTTTATTTATTTACTTGCAGAGAGAAATACAACTAGAGAGGGAACACAAGCAGGGGGAGTGAGAGAGGGAGAAGCAGGCTTCCCGCCGATCAGGGAGCCGGATGTGGGGCTCGATCCCAGGTCTCCGGGATCATGACCTGAGCCGAAGGCAGTCGCTTAACCAACTGAGCCACCCAGGTGCCCCTAGAGTGATTTTTATCTGACACGAAATACTATAAATTTATAGATTAATGCAGTAACAAAAATATAATTGTACCATTTACTGAGTCCCTGCAGTTCCACCAAAAACTCTACAAGAGAGGATGCATCAGCTTGATTTAACAGATGAAGAAACTGAGGGTATCATATCCCTGATAAATATAAAAAGCATATGCACACATCTAATTATACGTAGGATTTCTTAACTTATTCCAATCTATGCACAGATTCAATATGGGACCTGAAATTGTGTTATTTAGTGAATTTTAGGTGATTTGTTTATGATAGAGTGTATCGAAAAGTAATTGGCAATGTTTAATATGTATGTTTGGCTGTGCTCTGTACTTTTGGGGGTTAATTTCAAGAGAGTAATCTATGGGACTCATTGACTTCCTCCTTGATTCTCTTTAAGTGATTCTGTTCTAAATCTCTGATTATAGCTGAGAAGTTCTAACTACTCAAGGACAAGAAGAAGATTAGATGCCTGCTTGATTTAGAAATACAAGGACCCCAAGGAACTAACCTAAACTCTAAGCACCTAAGACTAAGGAGATTTGAAAGCTTATCACATCCACAAAAAATATATCAAGAAAATATATGTGTCAGGAGTTAGGCAAAGAAAAAAACAGATATTCTCATTCCTTCTGTGATTACAGGGTCCTTTTAGAAAGAAATGCTATATCACTAAAGAGATGAATATCACTAAATAACCAAGTTAAAAGAAATAAGCTTGCAGATGAGATGTTAAGTCTGAAAAATGTGTACATATTCCTGAGGAAATATTCAGACTCTAGAATATAAAATCACACACATCTTACTTATAAACATATGGATCTGCACTGTGAAAAAAGTTTTCTTCTTTTAGCAAAAAATATTTTCACTAAATATATCTTAATACTTCTCATATTGTAGATTTCTAAAAGTAAAATAATATAAACTATAGAACAAACCCTTTCTATTTAATTAAAATATATAACAAACAGGATCTTTGTTAGGACATTAATTGATATCATTTTTATTCAAACAATAGAATATATTCAAATATATTCAAATAATGAAACAGATGCAATACTCTCAGGGCAGAAACAAGCTTTTATAGGTTTTATCGTTTCTGGGACATTATATGTGGTCTGAACTGTAGAGGTGAACCAAATGTTTCCCATTTAAAGCTGGCCACAGCAAAAATTTCAGCTTGATCCATGTCATATAAACATGTTATGGGCAAAAGCTCAACAAAAGCTTATAAAAGAGGCACCTGTGGTTTTTAAATTAAGCCCATTTGCTGTAATTAGGCAGCTTTATTTTTCATAAGTCAACTTTTTTCATTGTTTCTTAAACCATCCCTGTGGTGGTCATAAACACCACACAGTTTTAATGGGGGAGGATTTTGTTTCTTAAAACCCCAGGCGACTTGAAATCAAATCAGTCAGGCCACTACTAAAGGGGGGAAAAAAAGAAAAAAGAAAGAAATTGAGGGCTCTGGTTAACTCAGCTCTAGTTGTAGGCAATTCAACCCAAATAAAATGGACTGGCATTAGGTCCGTTCTGTCTTGCACAGTCTTAGCAGATTCACCTTTCCCTTAGAGATTAATTCCCAGCATGGTTATTCTTGATTCACAACTTACTTTTCTGCATGGTTAACCCTTTAAAAATAACTGTGCATCCAAAAGGAAATATTTTTTTAAAAAAATCTGAGGGAATTTCATAGGAAATAGGTGCCTATAAAAAACTTTTAAAATATGTTAAGAATAACCTTTGCAGATTTGATGTCCTTTTTAAGAATTATTTAAACTTCCATTTTTTTTTTCCAGGTATACTTGTTTTTGAAGCCCTAAAAGTTTACTTAGAAATATTGTGATTATTTATCTAAACATGTTTTACCTTTATTGCTTTGCTTAGCTCCAGTCATAAAAGAAGAAACGACTCTTCTGCACGTTAGAACAGGATTCTTGAAAGTTTTAATATGTTCCTTAAAAGATAATCTCAGAAATCATATACACTTAAAAAAGTGTTTTCAGACACATAATTTCAATGTCCTAATGAAAAGAATTTGAGTAGAAAAAGCATTTCTACTTTCTGGGAAACTGGGAAGCACCCCCCGTTTACAAGAAATGGCTGATATACATGGAGTGCCTGAGTGGCTCAGTCCTTAAGTGGCTGCCTGGGGCTTAGGTCATGATTCCGGAGTTCCAGGATCGAGTCCTGCATGGGGCTCCCTGCTCGGAGGGAAGCCTGCTTCTCCCTCTCTCACTCCCCCTTCTTGTGTTCCCTCTCTAGTTGTATTTCTCTTGTCAAATAAATAAATATACAAAATATTAAAAGAAAAAAAGAAATGGCTGATACACAAAAGAAAAAATACATACATGATATATTGATATATTTGATTCTGCCAAATCTATTTCTTCTTTGATGTTATGGTACAATTGACTAAATAACAGCACTATGCTTCATTAGATGGATAAGGAATATAAACATATGCAAACTGTTACAAAAATAAGAGTGTATGTAAGCTTAAAAATTATATTAAGAACCACAAAACTGATCAAACTCTTGATCAAAATAATTTAAGGATCTAAGAATTGATTAGAAGGAAAAATAAAAACTTTGGCATAGTGTATAAATTGCAAATAAATTCACTGTAGCATAATATGTAGTCATAAATAAAGGAAAACAACCTATATTCCCAGCTAAAGAAAAAGAAACACAAAGGACAAAGCACCTATTCAAGTAAAAGTGTTTCAAAGACTACTAGGCATTATGTGGTTGGTCTAGTCTATTTGAAAAATAGTTTGTCATTCCTAATAACACTATTTTGATGGTGTAATCATAGGTGATTTTTATTGCTTTCTTCATGAAATTTTCCCAAATTTTTTAGAATGATGATGTATTATAATCAGCTTAAAATATTAAGAAATGTTTTATAAAATCTAAAAATCTAAATCATAGCTATTTATTATATCTATGTGGAAAAAAGTGCTTGGTTTCTATTAGCCTGAACCATGGAGTCACAACAGGTAAGTACTAGCTCCAGTTATCACGGGGAGATAGTAAATAATTTTTCTTGAAAATAGAGCAATTAACAGAATAATACATATATTTAAACTATTTTTTTCTTTAAGCACTGAGGTAATAAATGTTTAGATTCTGGAATCAACATGAAATAAAGCATACTTATTAAAACATGAGTGCTATTCTCAAAAGAGACTAGAGAAACATAACCCAAATCATTAGAATTCAGCTCAATCTAACAATCTCTTCATTCTATTTTAACTTAAAGTTAAGAATGTAGCACTTTAGATTCTACATTCCTCTTAGTGTCATTTTCAAAATTTGCACACAAAAACGACATTTCTATTCAACATAGCTTTAGTGATTTGAATGACAACACTAAAAGAGCTAATCAACAAAAAGTATATAGTTTAAGCTCAACCAAGGAAGAAAATAAAGCCTCTGCCCTAAGCTCAGAAGGTTGGGTGGATATTTTTCTAAATTTTTGATGAAAACTCATCTGGGATAGGATAATTCTTTCAGATAAACTTTGCATCTTTGATGTTGAAAAATAATTATTCAAAAATTGTTATTATGTTCATAAATACAATACTAAAATCAATGGATGAAAGAAAAAAGATGAAGTTATTAACTTTAGTATTATAATTAAGCAGTTGTTTTTAATCCTCTCAATCAGATCCACGTGAGGGCAGTAGACCATGGTAAAGCCTGGAATATAAAAAGTAATGCAAAGATATACCAAGAGGAAAATCATATTCAATTCTAGAATCATTTCCTTTGGTAAAAGACATAAACAATTTGGAAATTACAACCAACCTGAGTTACCCGGCAGTATCTTTCTCATGACTAATCTTTTCTTTTTACATTCCAAAAACTAGCAGGGAAAAATGTTTCCTCTCCCTTTCTTCCATATAAAAATCCATAAAAAATCTAATCTCACAGAACCCTCAATAAACAAAGTCC
Source organism: Spilogale gracilis (assembly GCA_004023965.1). Lineage (NCBI taxonomy): Eukaryota > Metazoa > Chordata > Mammalia > Carnivora > Mephitidae > Spilogale > Spilogale gracilis. The sequence goes on from PITA01000739.1 coordinate 108,972, forward strand.
TTATTCTACTATTTTCCTTTAAGTATTGACTCAGATAAAAACATCCTAATTAAGTGAAAACTTCTGCTGTGCAGAGAGGAAAAATTGAGAAGGGTATCTATTCAATTTACCATTTTTAAAGCAATTTGGGGAATGATGATCCCTTTAGTTAAAAGTCTGAACAGAAAAAAAGTGAAATGGACAATTTTTAATACTAGGCCTGCTGAGTAATCTGAGAAAAAGGACAGGGGTATGTATATGAGTATATGTATGTACATATATACATACATATGCACATGTACATATCCCCACTTTATCAATATTTGAAGGAACAAAAAAATGATAGGAATTTTACATTACTTGCCCCTGCCTCCCTGTAGTCCAAATATAGTCTTCTGTATATCATCTGTATTACTTTTCCATTACCGCTACAACAGATTACAACAATGCTTGGTGCCTTATAACAATACATAATTATTATCTCGCAGTTTCTATAAGTCAGAAACCTGAGAAGGTCTCAAGAGATGAAAGCATGGTGTCAGCCAGGCTCTGGGTCTTAGTGGAGGCTCTGGGGAATGATCCAGCTTCAGGTCTTCCGCATTGTTGGCAGATCCCATTTCATAAAGTTGGGCGCCTGGGTGGCTCAGTTGGTTGGGCAACTGCCTTCGGCTCAAGTCATGATCCTGGAGACCCCGGATCGAGTCCCACATGGGGCTGCCTGCTCGGCGGGAAGCCTGCTTCTCCCTCTCTCAGTCCCCCTGCTTGTGTTCCCTCTCTGGCTGTGTTTCTCCCTGTCAAATAAATAAAATCTTAAAAAAAATAAAAAATAAAAAATAAAAAGTTGTAGGACTGGTTCTCCCTTTCCTTGCTGTCGGCCAGGGACACCTTCATTTCTCCAAGTCCCTCTCCAGAGGACTCCCATGGGACTCTTACATCTCAGGACCAGCAACAGCAGACTGAGACTCCTCAGGCTTGGGATCACTCTGATTTCCTTTCTGTGGCATTTCAAATGCCTTCTGCTGTTGCTGTGTCTTCCAGATCTCAGCCAGAGAAAGATTTCTGCCTCCAAGGGCTCATAGGAGAAGACTGAACTCACCCAGATAATCCAGAATAATCTGCCTATTTTGAAATTTATATTCTAAATTCCATCTGCAACATCCTTTTTTACCATGTATCATATAACCTATTCAAAGGTTCTGGCAATTAGGGTGTGGACATTTTGGGGGAATCACCATTAAGCCTGTCACATCATGTAATTATGAGGAAGCTCTGAAGGGAATAAGAAAGTATGGAGACAGCAAAGGAGGAAAAGACAACAGAGGGATACAAAAATAACAATATTCTGAAACTATTTTCATCCATGTCCTAATATCCCATATATTACAAGCTTACTCCTGCACTAGTGTCTTTACTCATGCTTTTTGCTCTGCCCAAATGCACATCCTCATTTATGCACTGCCTGTCCAAACTATAACTTGTACTAAGGTTCCTACGAATATTTTTCTTACTATAAGCAAGCAACCAATATTTATTCAAAGCCTTATTGATTTTTTAATTTCTCAGAATCCCTAAGCAGTTAGAACTGGCCATTAACCCTTACTAATGATTACTAAAGTAAATCTCACTTCCTACAAATAATATATAGGAGTTAAGATCATGGGATCTATAGTGGAGTGCCTCAGTCATATCCCAGATCATATCTCAGATCTGCCATTCAGTAGCGGAGTCCCCTTAAACAAGTTAATAAGCTCCTCTGTTCCCCAGTTTTCCATAAAATAGGAATAAGAGTAATATGAGTTTAAGTGAGTTAACACACATAAAGTGCTTAGAACATTGCCAGTCACATAGTATGCACTCAATAAATGTGAACTTTGATTACCATTGTTAATAACTATTTAAGTGATTTGAGAATGTATCTTATTTTTAGGCTATATTCAATAAGGTTCCAAATTCTTTAGTTTATAATTCTCAGCTATTTGATTTACATAGATGCCAGTAAAATACAGGTGAAAATTAAGAAAGGAGCTTTCTTTTTTTGAAAGCTCTCTGTTTAGGAAAGAATATATTGATGTTTACTAATAGTCACTATTATACGTACTTGATTTTATGTCAGTGAAACTGGCAGACTCCCTTAAAAAACTATAGATGGGCTAAAACTATCATAAAGGAAAGCAAGAGAGTTATGATTTATGGATACAGGACCATGGTTACCTTGGTAGAGGAAGACAGAGGATTCCATATTCTCATGTGGTCATAGATGGTAAGCATCAGCTTTCCCGTATGATAAAGCACAGTCTCCCCTCTTCCCCATAAGCCCTACAATTCTGCAAGTTGTATGTGTGCCTCAGACTGCCTCATGCAAGTACATACACACATACATAAATACACACATTTCTATGTGCATTAACTAGAGTTTTATCAGAATCCATCCTTAGTTTAAATTAAGGAAATTTTATTTGATTATCCTAGATAGCTCTTTTCAAACAAAAGAAGTAAATATACTTAAATTTCATTTGGCCTGAATTGTTGAAGAAAAGCTAGGTAACTATTGTCACAATATCACGCCAAGGAGAAAATCCACAAGACAATAAACAGATCATCTTCTTAAGGGCCTTAGGTTTACCCTTTATTTAAACTTCTCATAACTGGTATTTTTAAGTGAGGTTTCCTACGGTGAATTTTGCTCCACTTTTTTAAGAGAACTAAACTTTAGGCAAAATATATTCTTATTAGTGCCAGTGAGAAAATGTACCATTTGCTCATTCATTTAACTATTATTTATTGTGGTTAGGAATGGTCCTTAGTAATAAATAATATTAATCACAACTTTTTTTTTATTATGTTAGGTTAGCCAGCAAAGTCACGAAGCTTTTATCTACCTGATAGTAAAGGTACAGATCGCTATATCCTCACTTTTCGGAGACTCTGAGAAAGTTAGGTATTGTCCCAAAGGCCATGAAGTTTATTATTTGCAATACCAGGTTAAAATCCCATTCTGGTGTACTTCTAAGCCCTTACGATTTCAGTACAAAGTGCTACTGCTCATTAACTATTCTATTTCATTTAATAACTCCCACCCAGTATTTAGAAATGTTTGTTTTACTTTTGGAGCTTAAGAAACATGTACTGAATAAATGTATAAATGAAATATGCCAATTATTAAATTTACGCATGTGGGGATATTATTCCTTTCTTTCTTCATTTGGGATCTCCCAAAGAAAGAATTTATAGAAAAATACATTTGAACCATAGCAGCAAACTTAAAATGATTTTGGTTTAAGTAACAGCATACCTGTTATCAGTGGCTTACGCATATGGTTATATTAATAAATCTTGAATGACAAGAAATTCAGAGGTTAATTCAGCAGTTCACCCATATCAGGCTTTTCCATCACTCACCATTCTCCCAACTCCTCCCTCATGATCACCTGAGACTGCTGCAAGCCTCACAGTCACATACAAACATATTCAAAGTCGAAGGTGGGAAGGGAGGGTGTGGTGCACCTCTTCCTTTCAATCACAGAGAAAACTGTTCCCCAAAGTCTCTCAGCAGAGTTACTGTTTTTTTGTTTTGTTTTGTTTTGTTTAGTCCAAACAGGATCACATGATTAATCCTTAATCAGGTAAAAAGTTATAATATTAGTATAACTGACTAGATCAACCACTAGTCATGCTCCATGCAGAGTACATTTCTTCCCCCAAATGTGAAAAAATCAGAATTCTGTTTGCAAAACTGAACTCAGGGATGAATACTAGGTAGGGAACCAGCAGCAGCAGGAGCTACATCCTTAGAACTCTCTCTGTGCCACACGGTGGGCAGAGTGCTGTACATTCTTCAAATATCTTAGTGACAGAACATATTTTCAATACTCTAATTGCTTGTTTAGACACCACGACACAAATAGATACAAGAATAATAATTCTCACAAACTAGTGCAATCGGTATTTTTATTTTTCCCATTAATCAATAACAAAAGTAAGAGGTAAAGAACTTAATTACCTTGCCCAGCATCAGCAAATAGCAGCCATTTCAGCAAGGAAGCTAAGAATAATTGTAACTCCAGCGCATGTATCTTGGAACCAAAGCCAGAGTTCTTAATGACTAAGACACACTACCCAGATGTCACTTGAGGACTGCCATTTAGGGTAATTGGGGTAAATTCTTGTTCTGTGTTTTCCCTTTACTGTGTAACAGTTTTAATAATCGATTGCTGTTCCTTTGGTATCAGAATTAATATCTGTGAGAACATAATGCTGTGCAAAGTATCACATGTATTATAAACACCAAAATCTAGTTTCTGTCTTCTCAGAGATAATAGGCCACCTAAAAAATTGGCAGGGGGGCAGAAGAGGTCTATATTTTCAAACTTAAAAAGATCTTAGCAAAACGCTCTCTCTCTCTCTCTCTCTTTCTCTCTCCTTTCTCACACATAAACATATACACTCTTGACCTTGACCAAGAGACAACCTTCATAAAAACTAAATATAAAGTCTCAACTATTGTCTCTGAAATGAAAAAAGACTTGCCTGTCTGGACTACAACTCTGAACATACAAATGTTGTTAATAACTGTGAATGCCTAGAAAATGTCTAATAAAACCAAGTATCTTTCAATCAATGATAGATTAATTGAATTTAATATGGTGGGACTGGAAAAGTCACAGTAACTTATTACCCTTATAGGCTTGTGAATGCCTCTAAGTGTGATGTATAGTATCACACTTCAGTATTATAGTTAAGGGTCTTGTTACTAAATTACCCTGTAACATCAATATTGGAGGTTACGGAGTTCATTTACTATTTATCTGTGTTCTAAGATGGAAGGTCACCTTTAACATTTAATTCTTATATTTTTAAATGTGCTTGTGGTTAATGATATCAACCTTAAAATAGGGCAATGATGCTACTTAATGAAATAATAGCAATCAAAACACTACAAAATTGATTGATTACCTAAACTGTATTTTATCACTCAGTAGCTTGTAAGCATAACTTAATTACATGATGAGTGCTACCTATCATCTCTTTTCTGATTTCAAATTCAGCAGCCTCTGAAGCATTGTTTATTTGTTTGCAAAATGTCATTGACATATACACTAACTCTTTTGATGGCATAAAAAAAATCCATCTCCCTTCTAAAAGCTGTGTGACTTTCACAAAAAGTTAGTGTTTACTATCATTCTCTTAAAAGCACTTCTAGTTGAAAAACCAGGAGTCTGTTGCATACACATGTGCACATGTGTAATTCTCTTTTTAAGAGTTCATTTTGGGTCAATATCAAGCCAACTGATAAGTTAATTAGGGCTTCACAAACATTCCCCCCCCAGGGGTGAAACAAGAGAGATAAAGAAAATAGAGAAGTAGAAAGCATACCTAATACATATCACAGACTGTCCTAGACTCTAACATAATCTATCTTATAAGTGACACCATCTCAGAGCAGTAATGGGAATGGTAGCAGTTTCTTCATGGTGTTGGAGGTAAATAAAAATAATTACACTTAAAAATACTATGAAAGGCACACCTCCGTGGCTCAGCCAATGTCTGACTCCTGATTGGAGTCAGGTCATGATCACAAGGACATGGGATCGAGCCTAGCATCAGGCTCGGCGTTGAGCCTGGAGCTGCCAGGGATTCTCTCTCTCCCTCTCCCTCTGTCTTCCCTCTCCTCCTCTCTCTAAGTAAATGAATAATATATTTTAAAAAATACTACTAAACTTATTATCTATCATGTGCCAATCACAGGTACTCCACAAGTATGCTGTCATCCCAAAACTTACAAAAATTATCCAAATACTGTCGATATGTAAGTTTGCCTACATTGGGCCCTCCTACATACTGAAAGTTAGCTAGTAACATAGCATATTTTAAAAACCAATTTTGGGGGGCATCTGGGTGGCTCATTCATTAAGCATTTGCCATGGGCTCACGTCATGATCCCAAAGTTTCAGGATCAAGCCCTGCATCATGCTCCCTGCTTGCTGGAAGCCTGCTTCTCCCTCTCTCACTCCCCCTGCTTGTGTTCCCTCTCTACCTGTGTTTCTCTCTGTCAAATAAATAAATAAAATCTTTAAAATAGAAATAAAGAAAAATAAAATAAAATAAAACCAAATTATACTTTGGCTTTGTGACTTCAATCTCAATTGCCTTATCAATTAGCAGGGAATTAAACTCAAATAAAAAAAATCACTCCCTCATGAGTTTCTAATCATAATTACATTTGGAATATTTTCTAATATAGAGTTTTCTTCCCAAGATTTCTTTCCTTCCTTCTTTAGCCATGCTCAATAAAGAGCTTTTGATACTGTTATATACATTTTGTGTTTTTTAAAATATATTATAATTATAACTGTGTTAAAAAATTCTTTTCAAATAGGCATGTCAATTACCTTGAGCTCAGTTGCAGTGTTCTGCAGCATTACTGTGTATGTTTGGAACCCAATCAATATTATTACAGTGCTTGGTACATATTAATGATCCTTTTGGTCTCCTATCCCCTGAAACTCATAATTTTTGCTCAACTGGCAAAATTGTATGTCATATGTGTATGTCATATGTGTGGAAACCAGATAATCGATATGCTAAAATCCCCACCCCAACCAATCCCCCCAAAAGACAAACATGTTCTGAATCATAACTTAAGACAAGAGTCAAAAAATTATTTCTGTAAAGAGCCAGATAGTAAATACTTTAGAATTTATGGTCATTCCCTGTGGTCATTGTACAAATTACTGAGCTCGGTTCTCTTACAGGAAACAGCCAGTAAATACATAAACAAATGGGTACTGCCATGCTTCAAAAATTAGGCAATGAGCCTGCATTTACATTTAAAAGAAAAAAGGCACATTTAGATTTTTCTATGACCAAGAATGCTCCAATTGGACAGAAATTCCTAAAAGATGATAATTACAAATTCTAGTCAAAATATAGGACAGGGGTTCCTGGGGGCATAGTCAGTTAAGCCTTCAGCTCTTGGTTTTGGCTCAGGTCGTGATCTCAGGGTCCTGGGATCAAGCCCCACTGTTGGGCTCTGCACTCAATACGAAGTCTGTTTGGGACTCTCTCTACCTTTCCTTCTGCCCCTGCTCCCCACACTCTCTCTCCCTTTCTCTCTCCAAAATTGATATATAAATTTTTAAAGAAATATATAGGACAAAACAACAAAGAAAAAAACAAACAGTAACACTCACCTAAAGATACCAGTGAGTGAATAAAGTAGATTTTTTTGAATGTTAGTCAACAGTACAAAGAGAATCTGGTACAAAATAAATTTTCATTTTTAAGACATTACCCTGATAGAAAGCTTTGCTAAAATATCATTCAGAATAGTAATATTTCAGATAGAAAATCTGGAGGCAAACCATAAGAGACTCTTGACTACAGAGAACAAACTGAGGGTTTCTGGAGGGGAGGAGAGTGGGGGGCGGGGATGCACAAAATGGGTGATGGGCATTAAGGAAGGCAGTTTTGGGGACAACTACTGGGTATTATATGTAAGTATGAATCACTAAATTCTACTCTGGAAGCCAATCCTACACTATATGTTAACTAACTTGATTTTAACTTTAAAAAGAAAGAAAACACAAAGTTTTTCTGGGCTATTTTTTTTTTAATACAAGACTTTTGGACAACCACACAATTGGAACCAGAGAAGGGACAACCCCAAAAAGCAAAAGCTAGTGTCGAGGCACAAATTCTACATTCAGACTTTAATCTAAATCTCTGCAGAAACCCAGAACCACATGTAAGCTGGATGAACTCAAAGTAGGCAACCAAAGATAAAAGTAAGAAACTGAGTTTTGAGCCACTTTCAAGTAGAAAGAGTTTATAGCTGGAGTCCAATCAATTTCCTACTAAAATAAAGAATAACAGCACCATAATAAAATTCATTGTCTCCACAACAAAATTTCAAGGTCCAGATCACAAATACAAAATTATTCATTATATGAAACATCAGGAAAGTACAACCCAGTCAAAGAAAAAAGACAAAAGGAACCAACTATGAGTCAGATATTTGAGATTTGAGATTTGAGACAGGATTTGAAGAAAGTTGTTATGAATGTAATCAATAAAGTAAAGAAAAATATGTCAAAAATAAATTAAAAAGGTAACAAATTTTAGCAGAGATATAGGAATCAAAAAAGGGAAATTCTAAAAGTGAAAATATGATAAATATGGATGTCAATCAGAATGGAAATGACAGAGAGAGAGCAAACTTAAAAATAAATCAATATCAAATATCTAAACCTAAGAAGAGAAAAAGACTTAAAAATGGACAGAGCCTCAGCAAGCTATGGAACATCAAAAAGTGTAAACATATCTGTGAGTTAAAGATAAAATGGATAAAATTTTCACAGCTTTGCTGAAGAGTATCATATCACAAGTTCAGCAAAGCCAAACAGGAAAAGCCATTCCAACCTTCACATTTTCCCTCTCCTTTAGGAGTCTCTCAAAGCAAGCAATGACAATGGAAGTGATATTTGTCTGATTAGTCACGTGATATTTGGATGTTGTCTTACATTTTCATTGCTTAAGCACCATGAAGACTTGGTTCCCTGATCTTCCTAGAACTTCTGTCAGGTAACTCACACTTTCCAATAAATCCCTACCTGCAAAACTAGCTGGAATGGATTCAGTGCTCAGGGAAACACGCTGACCAAGACAACAATTAGGAACTAAGTGGTTAAAGAAATTTGGATTATTTTTCTAACTCCTCCAAGTTTGAGGTAATTAGGATACAGTTTACCTTAGAAGATGGGAACTATTAACTAATGATATACAAGAAAGTTATTTAATTTTATTAATCCTATAAGTACATAGAAAGAAATGATGTGAAGGAAATTTTGGCACACCAAGGGCCTGTTGTAACAGATGACTGAGAGAAACATGAAGAATTCAAAAACTTTGGAGAAGCAGCTGCTTTTAACTAGACTAACTTCAATATACAAGCTTAAATAAGTAGAAGTCCACCTTTCATTTAAATGATTGGCTGATATTTTTGAGATATATTATAAATGAAATTGAGGTACCCAAAATTCATTAAAAGTTTCAAAGATCTAGTGATATAGAGTTGATGGAATAGATTTATTATGAATGACACACCCAAACAGCCCTTAATCCTGGCCCTAGAAAGGCTGTATTATGAGTTGAATGTTTGTATTTCCCTAAATTCGTGTTAAAGTCCTATGGCTTTAAGAACTTGCTGCTGTCAACCAAGGTGATTATGTATTAAGGAAAGAGGAATGTCAGATTTTTTAAGATTTATATGACATTGTCTCAGAATTAGCTTTTTATTGCTGCTATAACAAATTACACAAATGAATAGTATACACCCCCCACACACACAATTATGGTTCTGAAAGTCCTAAATCTGAAATAGGTGTTTCTGGGCTAAAATGAAAATGTCAGCAAAACTTCCTTCCTCTCTGGAGGCTCTCAGGGAGAATCTAGTTTCTTCCTTTTTCAACTTCTAAATGTTGCCCATATTTCTTAGTTCCTTGTCCACTTCCATCTTCAAAGCCAAAAATGACTGGTCAAGATTTTTTTATATCACACTTTGACACAATCATGTGCATCTCACCCATTATAAGGACTTTTGCAATTATATGAGCCTACCTGAATAACCCACTATAATTCTCCCATCACAAGTTCAGCTAATTAATAATCTTTATTCCATATATAGCCCTAATTCCATAACATACACACAGGTTCCAGAGAGTAGGATGTACATACCTTTGGGGGATCATTATTCTTTCTACTACCAAGCTCTAAACGAACAACTAGTTTCCGACCACATAGGATAATATGGTGATCTAACAATGAAATGGGAATTTATGAGGGTCAAATAATAGGTAAGTTTGATCTGAGATTTTTTTTTTAAAGATTTTATTTATTTGACAGAGAGAAACACAGCCAGAAAGGGGACACAAGCAGGGGGAATGAGAGAGGGAGAAGCAGGCTTCCCGCCGAGCAAGGAGCCTGATGTGGGACTCGATCCCGGGTCTCCAGGATCATGACCTGAGCCGAAGGCAGTCGCTTAACCAACTGAGCCACCCAGGCGCCCCTTGAGATGTTTTTATAGTGATCTCAAAAGGCTGGCAATATCATGACGTTGGTTCCCTCACCCATGAAGGTTATTTTAATAGAAAAAGCCAAGTGAAAGCTTCTGAAACCTCATTTCTAGTCAAAGTAATAAAGCAAAAGCAATACCCACTTTCTGGGAGAATTGGAAATATTAGAGCCCACATCAGAATCTAAAGGTACAGAGGTGGAAATACCTATTACATCCTGTATTTAATTTGGCTCTTGGGTCAAAGGGAGGTACAGAAGGCTCTTTTGCTGTTTCAAATTCAGTGTCTTCACTGAAACAAAGTAACTCATCTTTTAGTTCCTTTAAAACACACATACAGGGGCACCTGGGTGGCTCAGTTGGTTAAGCGACTGCCTTCCGCTCAGGTCATGATCCCGGAGACCTGGAATCGAGTCCCACATCGGGCTCCCTGCTCGACGGGAAGCCTGCTTCTCCCTCTCTCACTCCCCCTGTTTGTGCTCCCTCTCTGGCTGTGTTTCTCTCTGTCAAATAAACAAAATCTTAAAAAAAAAAAAAAAAATTAAAATAAATAAATAAATAAATAAAACACACATACACATGTTTTACCTACATTTTCATCACATTTATAGGCATATAATCATCACAAAGCATGGTAAGATACAGAATATACTCACACTTTCTCTCTCCCTTTCTTCCTTTTTCTTGGTGGTAAAGTTAGAGTTGTGTCCTGAGGTTATTGGATGTTTAAACCTGATAATGAGGATGGGACTTCCACTGTTTTCTGTTTGTTTGTTTGTTTGTTTTGCTGTAGTTATTATTCATTTAAATTATAAGACTTAAATCTAAAATAAAATAATTCCTCAGAGCTCCGAGTATACTGTATATACTAGATAGATTTAGCCAATTTTGTCAGCAAAGATGAAGACAACTTTACTCAGCTATCTCTTTCAGTCACTGGTTCTGAGCATCTCTTGGGGATGGGAGTTGGGGAGGAATTTCCAACAATAGTGGGAATATAAATACAAATTCTTAGTCATAGATTTTAATACTCCTGCCATGTGAGATTTATAAAACCAAACCGTTTTATAGCTAATAGAAACTTATCAATTGGTTTCACAGCTTGGGCTGAGATGAACACCTCCTACTTAGATGGTATGAGCATTTTCCCTGGAACATTTAAAAACAATACCAGTAATGAAATTAGGAACATCTTCCAATGGTTTGCTTGAGAGTATTCTTCCTTGTATGCATAAAAATGGAAATAATAACAAACCTGTATGGCACCCCACAATTTGATACAAACATCTTAATATAATCTTAATATAATATAAAATAAATATACATCTTAATATAATATAAAATAAATAAATTTTAGCAGCTATTAGTATAACTGTTGAGGTATCATTTAAGCAAAGACTTAATGCCAAAGAAAGGCAAACTGTTGTAAAAATATTTAATAATTTCCTGGAGGTAAAATAAGCAATATGTAAGTTTTAGATTTATTGTTCCCCAAAACATCAGCTGCTAGAGGATGTTTACCAAGTTGTCCTTCCCTGAATTGCGAAGTTGCAGAACAATAAACCTGCAGGATGACAGAGTAAGATTGTTTCAGGGATATAGTTACAAGGATGGAATCTTCAGAGATTTCTTTGCAGAACTTATGGATGTCTAAGATAAATATTGCACTGTTCACACCTTACATTGTCTTCTTTTCACATAAGTATTGTTAGAGATGATAGTGTGATTGAGACATAATCTTTAAAATAAATGTTTAACTTTATAGGGCCAAAACATAAAAATCACACTTACTAACTATAATTTGTAATAATAACTTATATAATAATTACAGACAGCCAAGAGTAGACTCCAGTTCTCTCCATCCTTGAGACAACTACTGCAATTGCATCTGGAAGTCTTAAAAAAAAATAAGTTTACATAGGCAAGCTTAAACTCTGCAAACTTATTTTGGTGGCACCAAGAATTATAATTACATTTCTTTAAATAAAATATATGAAACTAATAACACCTTACTTTTGTTCACTATATTTACCTCCTGGCATGAAATCAACTTTCAGTAATGTAAGTACTATAGAGCCTAGAGACATACATATTATGCTGTCAAGGAGAATTAAGATAGATGAGAACACATCCTAGCTCCTAAGATCCACCATCACTTATATTAGCCAGAGGGGGAAAAGATGGGAAGTTATTACCCAGGACTACTCTGATTTGTTCTATTGTTTGTTGGTATCATCCCCTCACACCCACTGCCACTCTTGAGCCCAAGTAAGGACAGTTCTCACTTGCAAAAACAAACTAGAAATGGCTGCTTCTCTATAGTTAGATACAGGGCCAAGAAAACTCCAGTCTGGGGTAGATACAGCTGAAAATAGTATTGAAGACAAGTTTGGAAGAGTGAGAAAATAGACAAAAATGGGAACATATGATCACAGATCAGAGAGAAGACTTGGCAATAGATAAGGAATACATTTGTAGACCAATCTTAACTGTATGCACTTCTAGTCATTTGTTTTATTAGCACCTTTGGATGAGCTTCTCCATTTTCCTCCATCTCCCCTCACTGTCAGATAACAGTAAAATAGTACTTTCACCACCCAAACACTGAATTTTAGCCTGAGATAATAGTAAAGTTTCCTTAAGAATTGCTTTGGCCAGGTTGAGAAGTGGAACATTCCATTCTTAATTTGGACCTAGACAAACCACTTAAAACTTCTGAGCCATAGGATCCCCATTTAAACATAAAACATTTACATCTAATAATTAAAATAGTATGTATCATCTGTGTACCTGAGTGCCTGGTATATGAACATTTCATTTGCCCCTACATATATTTTATGAAAACAATGGCGATCATGATATTAAGTCATATTTAGTGACTATTCCACCTTAATAAAACTGATTATGACTTCATTCCTATACATGCTGATCTCTAGCACTCCATCCCAGAGCACAAATACTAAGCAGTGAAGCTAAACTGCAAAAGAAAATACTTAAAAGAAAGATCACTCTTCTAACTAATGGTATCACCCATATTCTATTCCAAAAAATTATCTTTCATGATGTAAGGATCTAAAATTTACTGTCTTTCTCCTGAGAGTGTTGAACTACTCAAGTGTCTATATATTTTGGTCTGTGAAGAATACTTTCCTGGAGTATGAATTATTTGAAAGGTGAAAAGGAAGGAAGAAAGGAAGGAGGGAAGGAGAGAGAAAGATGGAGGGAAGGAGAGGGAAAGGGAGGGATAAGAGGGAAGAAGACAGGAAAAGCAGGAGGGATTCCCTTTGTGAATAAATAGAGAAGGAATATAAAGCAACAGATAAATTTACTAAGAGATACCATTATAGTCTTAGGAGCTACTGAGTCTGATTTTGATTCAGTGGTTTTCCTGTGATAGATTTCACTGGCTTATGAAAGCAGAAGTTAAGGACCTGGGTCCTTGCAAGGATACAAACTATGTCTAAGATCTCTATGCATCAATGGGTCCCTATAATGTCCGATTGCTTCACAAAAGGAAAACCTAAAATTTCCAAAATAATTCCACTTTCAGTAATGAGCATCTAGGTAACTGTGGTCAATCTACCTGCTGAAAGCAACTTTATAAGTAAGACAAATTAAAAACAAAAGTCTTCGTTTTATTAGATAAGTATAAGTTCTTAAGAATTAGCAGGCTGAGTAAAACCGGATGCTTTGGAAACCAGAGAAGTGAAGTGAGACCTTCACTTCATGGGTTGCCTTTGCTCTGAGGTCATTTTCCTTTCCAGAAGATGAAATCAGGAGGCTGGGCTGAATATTTTATAGGCTAACAGGACTAGGAGATCAAAAATCGTGATCTACTTGGTCTCTAGTTGGAGAACTACTAAATCATCCCCACCACTATAACCAGATACTGAAATGGTTATACTCTAGAAGTAAGATTAACTGGAATTAAACTATCCCTACTGTATCTAGCATTCAAATCACCTGGAGAGACCAGAAAACCTCAAATCTGAAATCAGATGAAGGAAAAACTTACTTATTAGTGTCCTTACATGTCTAGAATAATTCTTGAAAGAAGAAAACAGCATCTTATCATCAAAAAAATATTTTAAATTTTTTTTTCAAATAAGCAGTGAGACTAGGGGGAAGACACAAAGACAGAAAAACTGTAAACACTAGAGTTACCTGTAACTAGATTGTAAAACAGGCATGCTTGTGATGTTTAAAAATAAAGAGGGGGCACCTGGGTGGCTCAGTCAGTTAAATGTCCAACTCTTGATCTTGGCTCAGGTCATGATTTCAGCGTCCTGAGATCAAGCTCCCCATCAGGCTCTATGCTCAGCTGGGAGTCTGCTGGAGGATTCTCTCTCTTTCCCTCTGTCCCTCCTTCCACTCATGCTCTCACTCTCTCTCTCAAGTATATAAACAAATCTTTTTAAAAAGGGTGGGGGAGACACCTGAGTGGCTCAGTCCATTAACCATCTGCTTTCAACTCAAGCCATGATCCCACTTGGAATCAAATCCCACATTAGGCTCCTTGTTTTAGCAGGGAGTTTGCTTCTCGTTCTGTCTACAGCTCTCCCTGCTTGTACTCTCTTTCTCTGACAAATAAATAAATAAAATCTTATAATAATAATAATAATAATAATAATAATAATAATAGGGGCACCTGGGTGTCTCAGTCATTAACTGTCTGCCTTTGGCTCAGGTCATGTCCCCAGAGTCCCAGGATCAAGCCCCACATTGGGCTCCCTGCTCAGCAGGAAGCCAGCTTCTCCCTCTCTCACTCCCCCTGATTGTGCTCCCTCTCTAGTTATGTTTCTTTCTGTCAAATAAATAAATAAATAAAGTCTTTAATAATAATAATAAATAGGAATGTCACATTTGAATATTTAAGCAAGAAACTAGCAATTATATAAAATGATTGAATGGATCTGAAAAAAAAAATAGAACTTCTAGAATAGTATGATAAATGCTACAGTCAATAGACTGAGACAACAGTTAAGGGAAAAAGAAGAAATTAACTAAAATGAAGTACAGAGTATCAAAAAAGTGTAGGAAACAAAAAGAGAAAACGCAGGATAAAAATAAAAGCTGTAACAAGGATTTAATTAGAATCTTAGAGAGTACCATGTGGTATGCAATTTTTGGTGAAATTAGGGATGAGAAGTCTATTATATCTCAAGCAGATAAATGAAAAGAAATCTACACATACCACATCACACTCAAACTACAGGGGGAAAAAAGACAAAACAAAATGATAGAAGCAATTACGGGAAAAAGGAAAAAGAAAAAAAGAAAGAAAGAAAGAAAAAGATTACCTCCAAAAAAGGAACAATTAAATGTTTAGATGACTTCTCAAGAGGGAAAATAGAAACTGGATGTAATAAAATTGTTTCTCAAGGGACTGAAAGAAAATAACTTACCAACCTAAAATTCAGTATCTGGAGAAAATACTTTTTAAGGATGAGAGCAGACAAAGACAATTTGAGATTAAAAAACAAAAACAAAACAAAAAAGACAACAAAAAAACAACTGGGTGAATTTACCACCAGTAGCCCCAACCTTAACCACAGCTCAAAGTTTTTCAGACAGAAAAACAATCTATGAGAGAGAAAGTATAGTAAATGTAGTACAATTGTGACGTGTGGGTTTTAATGGAAGTTAAACTTCTCTATAGTCCTTATATAGTCCTTATATTATCTGGGAAGAGTAAAACAATTTATCAGCCTAAAGCTCTGATAATTCATGGGAGCATATGGTAATATCTGTAATAACAACTAAAGAGAATTGATTGTATGACTTTAAACTAATCCAGCGGGGTAAAAAAAAAAAAAATGCAATGATTTAAAAAAAAAAAAAGGGAAGAAGAGAAATAAGAAACAGAACAAATGAAAACACATTGTGATAAAAATCGATAAAGTCTAATATCAAAAATTACTTTTAATATAAAAAGTCAATATTCTACGTTTTAGAAATTATCGGTTGCACTTTTCAAATCCTTATTGTTTATACAAAAAATATTTAAACATAAAGGATATAGATTTTTAAGTTAAATACTAGAAAAAATTTTTATACAAATAGCAACAGATTGCTGGCATAGATATATTAGTATCAGTAGACATCAGAATTAAGGTAAAGGCATTATTAGAATACAAGAAGATCATTTCATAATGATGAGTTTAATTCACCAAGACCACATAAACATTTTAATTTCTTAAATTTAATAACCTGCCTTGAATATTAAAAAGCAAACATTGACCATAAGAACAAGGATAAATAGAAAATCTATGATGACAGTGCAAGCTTTTAATATTTCTTTCTAGGTACATAATGGAAGAACTGGGAAAAGCAGAATTTCTGAACAACTGGGATAATTAAACAATTGCAGAATGTATCTGCTGAACAAGCACATATGAAACCCTTTTTAAAAAAAACTGGCTGGGTGGCTTAGTCAATTAAGTATAGGACTCTTGGTTTCTGCTGGGATCCTGATGTCAGGGTTATGGGATAGCAGGGCATTAGGCTCCTGGGCTCTTCACAGAGTCTGCTTGAGATTCTCTCTCCCTTTCCCTTCCCCTCGGCTCCTCCTCCTATTCATGTACTCTCTCTAAAATTAATAAAAACTTCAAAACAAGACAAAACAAAAATTGACTGTGTACTGGCCTATAAATCAAGTCTCAAAATATTTCAAAGAATTGAAAAGTTTATTTTCGGCCCATAATCAACTTTTACTAGAAATGAATAACAAAAAGTAACTAAAAATATCCAAATGTTTGGGAATCATAGTAGAACATTTGAAACATATTTTGGATATTATTGGAAATGAAAATACTAGATATCAACATTAGAAGATGAGTCCTGGAGTCCAAGCTGGTTCCTACCTCAGTACCCTGAGTGGCCCACCTCCTCTTTCCTTTCAACATGACAGATGCCAGGGACCTTGTTCTTCGTGGAGGACTTCCTAGCAATTGCATCTCCAAGACCATGATAACACCATTCCAGTGGGTTGAGCTGCTGCTACAGGTGCAGCATTCTCGCAAGTGAATCCCTGCAGGTAAGCTACATAAGGGCATCATAGAGGCATGGTTTGCAACCCCAAGGAGCAAGAAGCCCTGCCTTTCTAGCATGGTAACCTGGCCAGTGTCATCAGGTACTTCTCGACCCAAGCTCTCAACTTCACCTTCAAAATAAATCAAGCAGATCTTACTGGATGGTGTGGACAAGAAAACCCAGTTTTGGCACTACTTCACACTGCATCAGACATCAGGTGGTGCCACTGGGGCCACACCCTTGTGTTTTCCATATCCTCTTAATTTTGCCTATACCAGTCTAGCAGCTGAACTGGGCAACGCTGGGGCTGAAAGGAATTCTGAGATCACTATAAATCTATGAAATCTATAAATCTGATGGAATTAAGGGCCTGTACCAAGGCTTTAATATATCTGTGCAGGGCACTATCTACTGAGCTGCCTACTTCGGTACCTATGACACTGCAGAGGTAACTCTTCCAGATCCCAAGAATACACATCTTTATCAGCTGGATGATCATCAAATCTGCCACAGTGGTTGCTGGGTTGACTTCCTATCTGTTTGACATTGTTCATTGCCAAATGGTGATGCAGTCAGGGCACAAAGGAACCGATGTGCTTGACTGCTAGAGGAAGATTGCTCATGATGAAGGAGTCAAAGATATTTTCAAAGGTGCAAGATCCAATGTCCTCAGGGACATGAGTGCGCTTATCTTGTACGATGACATCAAGAAGTTCACATAAGTTATTTCCTAATCCTCCTCCCCGCCCCCTGCCCTGGACTCCATGAACAGACATGTTGTATTATATAACATATCTTGAACATTCCTGACAGACATTCCTGACAGCTGTTTAACAATGGCTACTATTTACTGATTGAAAGTGGGAAGCAATAATATTCATCTGACCAGTTGTCTCTTAAAGCTATTTCCATGATGATGGGACTCAATTATATTTTTTTATTTCAGTCACTCCTGAGGTTAAAGAAATAAAAAATATCTGAAATATTTTTAAAAAAGGAAAATGAACTAAAATGTGTTCCTTTGAACATCTGTTTCTTCTGAAAACACAACATGCATACATACATGTTAAGAAAGAGGAAAAAGTGAGTCAAGCATCCATTTCAAAATTGGAAAATGAAGAACAAAATAGACTGAACAAACTAAAAAAATAATAGTGATAAAGCATATTTTAAGTAATAAATATAATTATTAATTATACATAATTATATGTTATATATAATCATATATATATGCTATATAATATTGCATATTACAGGACCCATTATTTGGAAAAAATAATCACTCACTAAATATAAAATCAACAAACCTCTAGTAAAGTTGAAGCATAAGAAAAAGAGAGAAGCTACAAATATTCAATTTGGGGCTTAGAAAAATTCTCACTACAGATCCTATGGTCATTAGGAAAATAATGAGGAAATGTTAAGCATTTTTATAACCAAACTGATTTTGAATGAGTATACATTAAGTTCATAGTAATTTCATAATTTATCAAGAGTGACACAAAAGATATAAAAAATCTGAATTATTATTTAACTATGGGAGACACTGCTTCTATAACTTAAAGCTGGTTGAGAAAAATCTGTGCCAAGGGAGATGCTCTGATAAATGTTAACAAACACTTATGAAAGATATAATAGCAATACTTGTTCTTTTTCAAAGATTAGAATAAAATTCATTTAATGAGGTTGACCAACTACAAGTTAAAAAAAAAAGTGAGAACAGTAAAAGAAATACGTTAAAGGCCAATCACAGGGCAAGCAAAAATTCTAAACAAAATATTAGCAAACTGAAAACAGTAATGTAGAAGATGGTAAAATATTAAAACCAAGTTTATTTAATTCCAAGAACGTGAGGTAGATTCAAAGATTTTTTTTCCTTCGTTAATAAAGAGAAAATCATATAATCTCAATACATGCAAAAATATTTAATAAAATCCAAATTTTAGCAAACTGGAATAGAAGAAAAATTTCTTAATCTGATAGAAACTGCATAAAAGTATAACACTACAGAGAATATCATAGAAAATCATTTAAAAAGTAGTAGTCAAGTACCTAGGAATAAATGTAACATTAGATGTGCAAGACCTCTATTAAGAAAATTGTGAACTTTTCTTAACCAAAATAAAAGACCATAAGATAACAGAATATACCATGTTCATGGACTTATAGATTTAATTTTTTAAAGGTGCCCATTATCAACTAGGTTCCACAGATCAACACATTTCCAGTTATCTCAATAGAATGTGTGTGAGTATGTGTGTGTGTGTGTGAAAGGAAAAACTGAATTTGACATTTAAATAGAAAGTTTACAGGACAATAACAGAAAAACAAAAAAAAACAAAAACAACAAAAACAACAAAAAAACAAACCCTTGAAGAAGACAAGTAGTAAAACTTGCCTCCCCAGATTTTAAGACTTATAAAGTTGTACAACTATATGTGGTACTGGCATGAAGATAGAAAAATAGAATAATAGAACAGAATTGAGAAAAAGAGACGTGTGTATATTTAAAAGACACTTGATTTTTTTTTTTAAGATTTTATTTATTTATTTGACAGAGAGAAACACAGCAAGAGAGGGAACACAAGCAGGGGAAGTGAGAGAGGGAGAAACAGGCTTCCTGCCGAGCAGGGAGCCCGATGTGGGGCTCAATCCCGGGTCTCCAGAATCATGACCTGAGCCGAGAGCAGTCGCTTAACCAAGTAAGCCACCCAGGTGCCCCTTGATTTTTATTTTTTAAACCTACAACATAGGGACACCTGCATGACTCAATCAGTTAAGCATCTGCCTTTGTTTCAGGTCATGACCTCAGGGTCCTGGGATCCAGCCCTTGCTTGGCCGAGAGCCTGCTTCTCCCTCTCTCCTGCCCCTGCTCATGCTCTCTCCCATTATCTGTCTCTCTCAAATAAATAAATAAATAAATAAAATCTTTAAAAATAAATAAATCAAATAAATAAAACCTACAGTGTAGAGCAATGAAGAGAGGATACTCTTTCAACGTATCCAAAATTTGGATATTCTTAAAAATAAAAAGAAAAATTAGATTTATAGTCACAGCCTATAAAAATATGTTTCATGGAGATTATGAACATAAATATAAAAGGAAAATAATATTCTTGGAAAATAATATAAAAGAATATTTCATATTCTCATGCAAAAGATAGATTTTTAAATAAGTTACAGATAATACTAGTCAGGAAAATGATAAAATTAAGAATATCAGTTCATGGGGGCACCTGGGTGGCTCAGTTGGTTAAGCGACTGCCTTCAGCTCAGGTCATGATCCCGGAGACCGGGGATTGAGTCCTACATCAGGCTCCCTGCTCGGCGGGAAGCCTGCTTCTCCCTCTCTCACTCTCCCTGCTTGTGTTCTCTCTCTGGCTGTGTTTCTTTCTGTCAAATAAACAAAATCTTAAAAAAAAAAAAAAAAAAAAGAGAACATCAGTTCATCAAAATAATTAAGGTAGTGAAATACCAAGCCAAAGAATGGAAAGGTATACAGGCAACACATAATTTTAAAACGACTCACATTTGGTACGCATACCAAGTTTCTATAAATCAATTTAATAACACAAGAAATAAACAACTACAATTACATGAGTGAATGATCCAAGTAAGAAAGAGAAGAGCACAGAAAGGTGTGTGCTCTCCAAGGACTTAGTTGCTTCCTCTAAAGATCCCTAGTTTCCCAGATTCCCTTGCTTCAGGCTTTCTGGAGTCTGGATTCTTGAACTATTCTTCAGTTCTAGGAACCCTATGGTGTGACCAATGCAGTCAGCGCTCAGGAAGTATTTCTCGGTTTTTCCTCTGCCTTCCCCAGCCTTTTTATAGATAAACTGCAGGTATTTAACTTGTTCTGGTCACTGCACCATAAACAGAAGTAAGCAGTGATCTTTCCTGGCCATCATTCTTTACTACTGGTGTTCCTCTTCTTTCTTAGCATTGTATTCCTGAGTACCATGTGTTCCACATGGTTCAGCCTAAAGATGAAGAAAGGCTACTTGACTTGCATCCAACTTTACATAAGAAAAAAATAAGCCCCTGGGTTTTTGCAGTTCAGTTTTTACTTTGGTCAGCCACAGTGGGTTTCTGTCCTAATTTATACACCAAGAAAACAAATATAAGAAATTTGTTGGGTCTTGGGGTGCAAGGGTGGCTCAGTTGGTTAAGTGACTGCCTTCGGCTCAGGTCATGATTCCTGAGTCCCAGGATCAAGTCCGGTATGGGGCTCCCTGCTCTGTGGGAAGTCTGCTTCTACTTTTGACCTTCTACCCTCTCATGCTCTCTCTCACACTCTCTCTCAAATAAATAAATAAAATCTTAAAAAAAAAAGAAATTTGTTGAGTCTAAAGATTAGTATGTGATCTCTTATATAGTCTATTAATGCCTCTTGCGAGGGACAGAAGAGTTCATTTAAATATGCTGGAGGAAATAAAAATACAGCCTATTCTAAAGAGCAAAACACAATATTAAGTTTCAGTGAAAATATTTGTCAGAACTCATTAGTTTCACAGATCGATTCTAGTATTTGTTGCTGTGACAACTAATCTGAAAACACAACTCTCTTTATCTCCCATAAATTCATGCCTAATTCTCAGATAATAGAAATAATAAGTCCTTTGATTTAAGCTATGATAGTAAGTACAGTTTGTTGTCATTGACAATGCACATTTCAAAGGATAAACTAGAAATGTAAGATCAAAGTATGAATTATAATTTTAAAATGATTTAGAAGACATTTTTATTTAATGTGGAAGCAGATCTCATCTGCAAGCATAATGTATTTTAGGAACTAAAACTTTCACTAGAAAACTTAAGTTCCCATATATTTTCCAGTATCATTATTATTCAGATTCTCAAAGAGCAACACAACAAAAAGGATTCTTGGGTGACAATTATTACTTTTTAAAAAATACATGTTACTGAACACTTATGATTTTAAAATTCATATAGTCTATAAAATTTTGGCAAAAATGCTAAGAGTAGGGCACCTGGGTGATGTAGTCAGTTAAGCATCTGACTCTTGATTTCGGCTCAGGTCATGATTTCATGGTTGTGAAACAGAGCTCCAAGTCGAGCTCCACACTCATGTGGAGTCTGCTTGAGATTCTCTCTCTCTCTCTCTCTCGCTCTCGCTCTCTCTCTCTCTCTCTTTCCTTCTGTCCCTCCCATTCCTGCTCTCTTTCTTTCTGTCTCTCTCTAAAATAAATAAATATTTGTTAAAAAAATACTTAGAATAAAGAACAAAAATACCAATCCTCATTTTGCATTACTATAAACAGAAAAAGGGAAAATATGAAAATCTCCGGATCATGATTTCTAATAAAATCATTCAAACCTTAGATTTAAAAATTCGTAAGACTGACTAAATCTCTGAAATCTGATGCCTGATGGCTTTGCTATCCTGCTCTTCCATAAAAAAAGGACACACTCTTTAGACTGTGACTATTGAAATACTGAAACCACACCAATGGAAATATGAAATTGATTCTGTTTATCAGAATTCTAGCTCTAGCATTTGTCAAAGTTCTACATAGCTTCCGAAAATAAAGCACCTGTGGGAGACAGGACATCAAATTCACCTCCTAGGGGACCACTGGAAGTACTTCTCTCAAAACATGGATTCAGGTAATCTCAACATGCTTCCTGCTCTGATGTTAGTATCATAAACATAAATTGATTTTGTTGTTGCAACTCAATGTCTCCCCATATATAACCAACCCCTCGATCCCCATACATTCTGTGGCAGCCCCATCTTGTAACAAACAAATCTCTTTACATGTCCCAATTCTTCTGACATTGTCTAACTTCAGCTCTTCATTCCAAATCCCTGGGCTTTTCCTTTTTCAGAAATGCTTTTCTGTTAGTTTTTCTCAAGGGAAGTCTATGTTGAGCCTTCATCTCTTTTCTCTTCATATACTGAGACATCGCACTCACTCTTACAATTCTAGATAATATCTAAATCTTAGTGCCTCTCATGAAACTAACTCCAGCAGAAAGTCAAGTATCACATGTTTTCTCTTACTTGCGGTGCATGAGGGGTAAACTGGAGGACAGTGGGAGAAGGAAAGTAAATGTGAAGTAGGGTAATTCAGGGGGAGAAACGAAACAACAGAGACTTTGGACACTGAAACAAACTGAGGGACTTGGAGGGAGGAGGGTGGAGGGATGGGAGAGCCTGGTGGTGGGTACTGGGGGCACCTAATGCGTGGAGCACTGAGTGTAGGGAATGGGGAGTGAATCTTGGAACACTGGAAAATAAAACACTTAAGTAACAATAAAAAAAAAAGAAAAAAAAAAAGGAAACTCCTATGAACATCAGACTCCTGTCACAAAGATTTGACTTATACTCAATTTTTATGTTCTCAAACAATCTTCTACTCTGATCATTTCTACTGCATTCAAGGGCCCCTCTCTATTATAATCCCACCCACCTACACAAACATTCAATGTGGAGTAGATGTTACTCTTAGTTCCTTTTGCTTCCTCCTCACTGACCTCATCTGGTTAATCACCCAGGTCTATTAGTACTATCCCTGAAATCTGTCAAATCTCCCTAGTACTCTTGCTTGTCACTACCCTGTGTAAACTCACCTAGACCACTGAAATCTCACTCTGCCTCCAATTGTGCCTTCATCTAATCATTTTCCTTAAAGAAATATCTCTAAAACCCAAGCCTGATCATGCCTGGTCCTTAATATCTACTCACAGTTTCTATAGTAAATTCAAATATCTACCATTGCATAATTTGTCAGCCATGTCCCTAACTACTTTGAATTGCTGCTTCTCATAGGATTCTATCAAAGTAAACTTCGTTTAGTTATCTAAGCATATTATCATTATTATAGGTCTTTGTGCAAGCTGTTAAATTTACCAGAAACCTTACTGCTGCCATTATGATTCTTCTAGCTTAGCTCAAAACCCTTCTTAGAGTTCAGTTTCACGGGAAAACATTTCCTGACCCTCAAGTCTGAGTTAAATAACTGTCTTACATGCTCTCATAGTATCCTGTATGCTTACCAGGGGGTACTTTAATTGGCAGTGGCCTCAACTGTCTTAACACTTCTATTATCTCCAGTGCTCAAACAGACCCAGGCATTTGTAATATTTAATTAGTATATTAATGGGGTCAAAACTTTTGTCAGTCCACAATTGAGAACTCACTACGTAATAAAGAAAAATGTGAAACCATCTCTTTTTCTTCTAAAACACTTTTAGTGATTCTCATTAAAATCTCCTTTACCTTCAATAAAGAAGCTTTTATTCAATTTTTCCCCACCTTTTCATTCTAGATGTTTAATAAAGGATAGGCATTCTGATGTTAACAATATTCTAAGCATGACCAGCAGCAATATTGTGAAATTCTATATGCTATTAGCATTACTTGGCAACATTGCCCCTGATGGACAAGCTATTATCTACCCCTAGCCCTGGTTGTCTCATTTTGAATGCTTATCTTTATCCAATTGCTAGAGCCAAAATCTTTTCTATTGTTGTCTCCCTTAGAGGGTGATTTATTTGATAGCACGGCTGCAAACACAATTTCTTCCCAAATTATCCTACCCATTCCATTATTCCCTTTCTATTATCTTGAGACTCCAAAAGACTAAGTAAAAAGATGAGGTGGCAAATTCACTGTAACTTTTAGAAACAGAGAGTGATATTGTAAATCTTTTAAAATTTTGGGAAAGTGTTTCTTTCTTTCCAATTAACTGATTGATGCCTGATTGATAAAGGATGGGGTGAGACTCTATCAATGAATTCTCATGTAAATACACATGTAAATATTTAAAATAGATCACTTGGAATTTTCTGGCACAGTCTCAAAGTTTATCTTCTAAATTGTTTTCTACCATTAGTACTATTATAAGAAATGAATCCACAATTCGCTTTAGAGCCCAAGGACAATTGTATAAACACCCATATACTCATATATACCAGATAAGTTGGTTTTGGTTAAAGAAAGACCAAACATTCAATGATTAAGGAAGTCAAATATATGATAGCATAAAGATTTCAATAAGTTTAGTAAACGCTTTGAAATAAGATACCTTTCAATGCTTATCAGGAATCTGTAATTTACTTAGGTTTATAGTTTTATATTCTACTTTAATTATTAATTTCTACTTTAAAATCCCATTGCTGGTGCTTTCCATAGCGTCCTTTCTTTATTCACTATGTTAAGAACATACTCTCTACATTTAGTCTCCGAATCAGTTAATAGTTTCCAAAAAGTGTTTTGGACCTTTTTTGAAATACAAATATGTATCAGCTTTTAATCACCTAAGCATTCCTTAAGTTTAATTTTTAATATATTAAAACCTTGTGCAACTGTGCATCTTGTGCAAACTATTGCACAATTTAATTGACTCACTGTCATTTGGGAATGGAAAATCATGGGCATAAATTCCATAGTCATCTCACCCTTGCAAATGAATGTGAAACTAATATGCTAATATTATAAAGGGAAAATATACCAGGATATATTTTAAAAGAATTGAAAAATTCAACAAAAAATGGACCTATTTAGGATTTCAGATTTTACCTCAGGGTGAAATACCTTGGGTTTAGTGTCCATATTCATTACTGAATCTCTTGCCCATTAAACCAGGTATTTTTTAAAAAGATTATTTATTTGAGAGAAAAAGAGAGAGTGAGCACTCATGCGCACGAGTAGGGGGAGGGACAGAAGAGAATCCCCACTGTGCACAAAGCACTCCCTCCTCCCCTCAACTCCGGCTCTATCTCAGGACCCATGAGATTATAACATTAGCTGAAACCAAGAGTTGGATTCTCAACTGACTGAGCCACCTGGGCACCCCTAGAAAATTTAAATCTAAATAAAGATTGTAAATTAGAGTGGGATATGACAGTAATCACATTTTCCAATGCTGTTGGAATAGCAGAATTATTTTGGGGTCAATGAGTATTTCTGATCCCAACCCCAAAACATTGAGTTAATATACCAGAGACATGCTCTGATATCCACATTTTTTTAAAATGCTCCCATAATAGTAGATATTGTGGTTTCTGTTTGTTTTAGTAACTTTTCCATATACAGTACCAAACTATATGCAAATTACTATAATCTAACTCTTTAACATATACATAATCAAATTATAAATGCATGTACAGTCAGGACATATGCCACACTTTAAGGTTATCTCTGGGGAGGAGGATAAGATAGTGGAACTGAGCTAAAATATCCTTTAATTCTGTGATCTTTCTTTTTCCTTTTCTTTTTTTAAAAGATTTTATTTATTTATTTGACCGAGAGAAACACAGCTAGAGAGGGAACACAAGCAGGGGGAGTGAAAGAAGGAGAAGCAGGCTTCCAGCAGGCAGGGATCCTGATGTGGGGCTCAGTCCCTGGACTCCAGGGTCATGACCTGAGCCAAAGGCAGATGGTTAATGACTGAGCCACCCAGGTTCCCCTGATTTGCTTTTTCTTAAAGTAATCATTAAGGAAAATATGGTAAAATGTTAACCCTTGTCAAATTTCGGTTGTGGGCATAGGGGTTATTATTGTGTTTTATGCTATTTTTTATATTTAAAATATGCTATATTAAAAAAAAAAAACTGTCCCCACAGAATTCAGTTCATCCTCCACATTTGGGAACTATTGGAATAATGACAAGGCGATATAATTTATCATTCAAACTGGATGATATTGAGAAGGAAGTACTATTAGTAATTTCACTAGCATAAGAGGCAAACTCAAATGTATGGTCACCCTAGGAATGAACTATTTTAAGTCCTTCATGCATGAACTTCTTAATAGGAAAATTTATTTTCTATCATTTCCCCTAAGCTCCCTTTTTATAAGTTATCACAGATAGAGGTTATTGATCTAATTTGCCCAAGTTATTATCCATTTTTTTTCACTGAAGCACTTTAGGGTACTATACAATTTTCAAAAGAGTCCTAAAATAATGGAAATATAGGAAAATTTTGAAATTAAAATATCTCTAAGATGCAATAAGGCAGTGAGTCAGTCAACAGCATTTATTGAACACTCAGTGATGTCAAGTTAAATGCCAAATGAAGCAATACAGATTTTGACTTCAAGAAATTTCTATTTTAACTAACTCTTCAGACAAAATACATAGAACAAACCAAGAAATACAGGTTTTATAACTGCATAAGAATAAAATGAAAAGTAACTACTATTAAAAAGCCAAGTACTAATGGAGAGTAAAGTTAAGCATAGTATGTAATGTGATTATTACCAGTTATCCAGTCTGAAAGCTCAGTTTTTTTCCACACATGTATCCTCACCATCTCCATAGACTTTGTCTGAACTCTTACTTCCCCAGTTTGTGAATTATCTCACCAGCCCATAGGAATGATCTCTGTTCTGTACTATTTTGACCAAAACTCAAGGCTCAGTCTGTTTCAGTTAAAAGTTTTATATAACTAATGCAGAAAAGCATTCTCAAATGCACTTAATGAAAAAAAGCAATTTATTGGCTCAAGGAGGTGAATAGTCCAGATGTAGCTTCATCTAGGGCTCAAATGATATGATCAGGGTTCGCTTTACTTTCTGTGCTCATAGTTTCTTTTTCAGTCTTGCCTTCATTCTCAAGCCATCTTCATTCTTATCCACTAAATTAATTCCAGAAATCACTAAGCTATTACCCTGGAGATTTATATTCAGAGGACAAGATTGACAGAAATCCGGGAATTTCAAGCAGAGGTTTCAACTGTGACTAGCCTGACTTGAGTCAAGTACATTTCCTTGAACTATTTGGAATTATTTGTGGCTGAGGATAGAATGTGTGGATTGGTTTACCCTAAATCCTATTCTCCACTGTACCATGTCATCCAAAGTAGATAGGCTATTAGTATAAGTAGGTAATTCCCAGAAGCAAAATAGGCATATTATAGCCATAAAAAAGGAGAATGAATACTGATGGGCAAAAGAGAAAGAAAGAAGGAAAGACAGTGGTATGTTGGTCAGTGTTTTTAAAACCAGCTCTTAAACAGCAAAACAAAGCAAGAAACCTGTCTTCTCTGTAGTGTTTGACCATTTCCATGCTGCAAAATTTCCCACCATGATGATTTGAAGATACCAGATCACTGAATGCACAGTTGGGAAAAGACATGCAATTGATAGAAACAATTGACTTCAATAATCTCTAAAATAATGATAGCAGAACAACATAGTAGAATAGTTAAAAAATGAGCATGTGCATTACTTATTAATTTTGTTTTTAGTGTTATTTACTTCTTTATAAGTTTAATTTTAATAAACCTTATGTTTAACAATCATCTCACAAAATCCTTGAAATTTTATAAATTGGGTCATCCATGCAGTTAAGGCTACCTCTTGCACATCCCTCAACAAGCATCTTTCTCAATTTCCTGAAAACACACACACACACACACACACACACACACACAGAGCAAACTATGTATGTGCTGTGGTCTCTACTAAAGTTTTGGTGGAGCAAAGTAGGCTTTATATTAAAAACACAAAAAATAATAAAAATTAAAAAAAACCTTCAAGTCAACCATTATAAACTCCTATTCTTAGAAATTCTTCTTCCTTGGTCCTACTGTGACTTTCACAATTCTTCCCACTTCATTTCACTTCTGGAATCATTCCCGTTTCTCAGATTCTTAGAGATTTTGCTCTTCTCCAAGTTATATCTCTGTAAATATGTTCCCTGCATCCCCCACCCACTGGAAGACTCTCCCTCTCTTATGAGAAGTGACTTACCTGTACTGGGCCCCCACACTCCAACACAAAGGCAGGCCTCAATGTTATTTGCAATCCAAAATATGCCAGAATTAAAGAAAAAAATGTGGCAGAGTTTATAAATCTATAATCTCTGGCCACCTGCTCCAGAAGCATCCAGAGTTGTTTAAAATGTTGATTTCTCATTTCTGACACAGGTCTAATTAGACTCTTTGGGAAAGGGGATTTAGATAATTCCTTGTTTGTGAAATATTTCAGGTGTTTTTAATGGACACGAAGGCACAATACCATCAATAACAGGTTCGACAGAACTACAGGCTATCTATGTAAAAGTCAATCCCTATTTGTGCATATAACTCTTCAATCTGTATTGTGTGCTACAATGTCATTCTCCCCAATATCTCCACAACCACCTGAGTAGCTTACCCATGCTTGAAGAAAAAACAGCTCTTAGCAGCCCTTTTGAACTACCTTCATTACCTTCCTTTAACTGTCTCTACTTAAATTTAGCTGTTTCCTCCCCTAGATCATACAGCACTCAGCTCATCCCTTCAGTGCCTTAGGGATTGTTTTTCCATCTACTTTCCCTAATAGACTGCAATTTCTTTAAAATTCAAGACTGCTCCCTTTGCATCTGTGAATCACCTGTACTTAGCATAATGCCTGACAAATAATATGCATTTCATAATCCCTTCTTACAGATGGAAGTAAATGAAGAAAGAGAAAGGGAGGAGTAAGAGAAAAGGAGGGCAGGAGAGAGGGGAGATATTTAAAAAAAAAAACAGAAACTAAGGAAAAAAGAATAAGATGGAGGTACTTGCTTTAAATTCTCATTTAGGCTGGAACTCCTGTTTCATTGAATAATGCATTATTTTGCTTTCAGGTGTAAGAACCTATTTAGAAATCCGAGC
Organism: Spilogale gracilis; assembly: GCA_004023965.1. Taxonomy (NCBI): domain Eukaryota; kingdom Metazoa; phylum Chordata; class Mammalia; order Carnivora; family Mephitidae; genus Spilogale; species Spilogale gracilis. The sequence goes on from PITA01000739.1 coordinate 138,664, forward strand.
TGCCATCTTGTTTACTCAGAAAAACAGCTTTGGGGAAAATATGGGCAACCAGCCCCTGGAAAACAAAGGCAAGCCAGGTGGGGGGGGGGTGCCCAATCAGTTAACCCCCAACCTCCAGACCCTGAGTAATAGAGGTGCAAACTAAGAATGGGAACACCCTAAAATGCCTTCAACTTCCTGTTTCCTGGAGCAATACAAATGCAAATTAACTCTGGTTAGCTCCTGATTTGAGGGGGGTGGGGGTCACCCTATAAAAGTGGGCCTGAGAAATTAAGCAATGTCAATTTCTCTCCTGAGAAATGATCCTGGCTGGCCTGTAAAATTCTGATGCTTGGTGCAAAATAAAGCTTTGCTTAACCTTTGCTTTTGTATCAGCCTCATTCCTTTAAATACCGACTCTATTACAGGAAATTTGGATCTCTAAAAGTAAAAGACTCTGAACTTGTCTTAGACTAGAAATTTCTATTACTTCAGATGTTCATCAAAATTTTAGGGTTTATCCTTGTTTATAATTTATAAATTTAACAATGTCAACTCAACAAACCCATTTTTCACTTTTTCATATGTATTTCAGGAGATATTTTATGTCAAATAAGCACAAAATTTACAAATCAGGCATAGTAAAGTGCCAGGAATGGAAACAAAGAATTGAATTCCAGGTTGGCTAAAATTACATGTAGCCTCCTCCAATGATCAAAAACTAGAGCCACTCCAAGACTTCTGTAGAGACTCTTCCCCATTATTTCTTTAAGAAAAACAGTGAAGCTATGCTCTAGTTTTGAAGAGCCACCCCCTAATGCCTTCCTTATCAGTTTGTTCAAGGTCCCTGCATGTCCCTAAGTATTCTTAGAAATCTTCCAAGTTCCAAATGGAAAGGATATCCATTACATTTGTGAGTTCTGTTAGACAATTTTTGTGCCCTTGTTTGCTTTTATATTTATAATGAAGTCGCCTGCAGGCAGTTCTACTTTAGATGCCACAGGCAAGTAAATATATAAGACAAGACAAAGCCCAACAAGTAAATATTGTGTTTTGCACCAAAGCCAAAGGCCAAACAGTACTAGAAAGTGTTACATGATGGAATTTTTCCACATATTAAAACAGGAAAAAATGGTAGGAAATTTGAAGCCACAGAGCAACAGTTGGTTCATGCCAAAAATCAAAGGAACCGCAACAAAGCAATTAAAATCATAATCAAAATGGGAACTGCAATTTAGTTTCAGGAAAGCAATCTTACTTGTCATATTAAATTAATGTGCATTTGAATTTTATTGATTTTTCAGAAATGCTTATTTTTCATGTGTAAATTTTATTTTACTATTAAAGTTGAATAAGATTAAAAAGCATGAAGAGCTTATTCCCTGTTTTGGATGAGATATATAAACAACAGTATAAGAAAACTAAGAAAAATTATTTTCCTTTTACAAAGAAACACTTCATTATAACAAAGTGCAGTGGTTTTGAGGGGTCTTTTGATTGTTTTTTAAGATTATTTATTTATTTATTTGTTTAACAGAGAGTACAAGGGAACACAAGCAGCAGGGAGCAGCAGAAGGAGAGGGAGAAGCATACTCCCTCTGAACAGGGAACTCCACCTGGGGCTTGAACCCAGGACTCTGGGATCATGACCTAATCTGAAGACAGACACCCAACCAATTGAGCCACCCAGGTACACCAACAAAGTGCGGTGTTAACACATCATCTGCACACTCAGGACAAATGTCAAACTTTGTTGTGTTACATGTAATTGTGGTAGGAGTTTGATAGACTTGCTAACTACAAAGTGCCTTCCTTTGCACGCTCCTATTTATTTCCCTGCTTAGCTTTATTTAACACATTTCATTGCAAATATTTCCTCATAAGGAACAGTTAATGATGAAGAACGTGGACCCTAAAAGTCCATCTAAGTTGCTTGACTGGCTACTCATTCATTGCAGCAGACTTGTCAGATGTTCACAAATCCTTTTCCTCCTGGGTGCACACAAGGCAATTATATTTCTGAGATTCCTTTATACTAAATTGAAATGATGTGACTGATATGTCCAGTGGTATGAGGGAAATGATGTTCACCAATTCCAGGGCTGGTCATAATTCCCTTAAGCAAACCCCTTAGTCTCCCTCAACCCTCCATGATGACATTGAGAACTAGGCATGGTGGATTTTATGGGTCTAGTATGGTAGCTGCAGTATGAAAACAACCTGGATCTCTGAGCTGCCACTTAGAAGAGGACTTCCTGAACCGTGTGAGAGTAGGACACATGCACAAGAAATAGACCTGATAGGAGCACCTGGGTGGCTCAGTCTTTAAGTTTCTGCCTTCAGCTCAGGATATGATACCAGGGACCTGGGACTGAGCCCTGTGGCAGCCTACTTTTCCCTCACCCACTCCCCCTGCTTGTGTTCCCTCTCTTGCTGTGTCTCTAGCTGTCAAATAAATAAATAAATATTTTTTTTTTTTTAAAAAGGAAATAGACCTGATAGATCTTTAGTCTTTAAACTCTTTTTTTTTAATTTTTATTTATTTATTTTTTTCCTTTTTTCTTTTTTTTTATTGTTAATAATTTTTTTTTCCAGTGTTTCAAGATTCATTCCCCATTCCCCACACCCAGTGCTCCACACTTTAGGTGTCCCCAGTACCCACCACTAGGCTCTCCCATCCCTCCACCCCCTCCCTCCAAGTCCCTCAGTTTGTTTCTCTTATGATCCTGTTATTTCTTAGATGAATCAGCATAGACTCACATCTCCTGACTAGTAGAATCACCACACAAACTTTGAACAAGTTAACCCTCAGTGATCAGTGTCACGATTTCCTCATCTATAAGACTGGAGTAAAGTACCTACCTCACAGAATAAGGGTGAGAATCAAATGAGTTAATTCACATAAGCTTCTTAGAATAAAACCTGATGCCCAGTAAGCATTATTAGGGGTCTCTTGCCTAGTCTACTATACTTCCTTGAAAACAATGTTCTGTCTCACTCACCTTTTGTTTCCAAAATCTTTTTATTTTTTTAATTTTTTTAAAGATGTTATTTATTTATTTGACAGAGAGAGAGATCACAAGTAGGCAGAGAGGCAGGCAGAGAGAGTAGAGGAAATAGGCTGCCTGCTGAGCAGAGAGCCCAACAAGGGCCTTGATACCAGGACCCTGAGATCATGACCTGAGCTGAAGGCAGAGGTTTTAACCCACTGAGCCATCCAGGTGCCCTCTTACACCTTTTTATAGTATTTGGCGCATAGTGGGTGCTAGCTAAGTGTTTGCTTCAGTGATAAATCTAATATTGCCACAAAACTGAAAGTCCTATCAAATTCATCTCTGGATTTGTGTTCACTTTATATTGATGCTCAGGCTTATAACAATTATTAAGAATTCACTGCAACAAACATACAATATCATTTTCTGTAGTCCCTTATCCTTTATCCTAGATCTTCTTTTCTCCATTGTTCTCTACTCTCAAGCATTTAAAATACTGAGCTACAGTTGTAAAGTCATTAAAAAGAACTGATTTATTTTAAATTGAATATCTTAATTTAAATTAAGTAAATTGACTTCCTGTGTCATCTATAGGCTTATTCTCAAACTATAGAAGAAATGCAAAATTGAAACTCTATATATACCTAAATTAAATAATCCTCGTGCATTTCATTGTTTATCTGTTAGTGTAGAGAAAGATGAGCTTATAAGAATTAACCTTTCCTTTGTCTCATCCTCACAGACCTATAACACACTTTTCTGTCCTACAGCTAAAATGAGATACAACCAACTCTTCTTTAGGCTGGGATATACTTCTTGTGAGTTGTCACTGCTGCTTTCCTCTGGGATCTGCTCTTTTGCTTATTTATGTATTAGTACCTGCACCAGATCCTTAGGGCAAAATTCAAAGTTACCCTATTAGCATGTCTAGCAAAAATGGAATTATTGAATAAATATATTAATTCATTTATCTGTGGATTTCAAATATGCATACAACCATCCTAGTTTCCATAACAGGTTGAATTGAGAATACCAGATAAATGATCTGAGATATGAAGTGAGGAGCTCTTCAAATTAATAGGATAGCAGGATTTGCTCAAGTACTCAGAAAAGACTCCCAAATACTGCTGCATGTTGTATAGGAAGGAATTGTCAAACATTTAGAAATATCAAAATGCTAAGTTATTAAATTGTTGAATTTACCAATAACCCTACCTTACTCAGCTACACTCAAATATCCATAAGAGGGCATTTCTTAGATGCATCTTTTAATAAACAATTAACTATATGTTTCTTGATTATAATAGAAGCAAGTGGACTGATGAATAGGAAGATTAAATAATTTCTACTTGTAATAATAATAATTAGACAATGATAAAAGTATACATCAATATAATTTCCTATATTCTGCAGCAATTTTTTAAAAAAAGCATAAACCAATATTAAAAATTAAACAAGCAAGTAGAAGATAGGATGAAGAGTTTTGTAAGTTGTCAGATTATTTTCAATTTTAAGTGTTCTCTTTAAAAGTCATTTCTTCTTAAAATGTTTCTTCACACTAATTCTAATTTTAACTTCACAGTTCATTTACTGAAATTGCTAAAAATAGAAACAAAACTATTTCTGTGTTTGAACCTATTTACCAAAATGCATTTATCAGGGCAGAATTCAGATAATCAAAGATAATTTTTCTTCATATTTTTTCTTATTAATAGTAATCTATCATACTGGACCCTGGAAAGGGGTAGTATGGGAAAAAAATTGGTATTCCAATCTGTTAAATGTAGTCTCACCCAATAATATAAATAATCATTGTGGATAACTCAGTCTTTTTTTTTCCTTGATAAATGTTTGATCTTTGAGGTTCTCTTCATTCTTAACAGATAACATCTACAATAGATACAAAAAGTAGGACCCGAAGTAATTTCCTATTTCGGGAGCACATGCATCAAATCTGCAGGAACGAGACTGTGTACCATCCTCTGGCTCCTCTCATTTCCATAATAATATCTCTCGGCACCTACACACTGAGCATGATTCTGGCATCCAATGTTGAAATCTGAGGCCAGTTAGTAAGTGGGATGAATCTCAGATGTATTTCAGGACAAGTGGTCATTGCCACACACACACATAGCCCTTTGATTCAATACTTACTGGAACAGACAACTTAAATAATGGCTGTGAAAGGGAAACAAAACAAAAATGAACTACTAGGACTTCATCAAGAAAAGAGCTTCTTCACAGTGCAGAAATAATCAATTAAACTAAAAGGCAACCTATAGGGGCAAATGGGTGGCTCAGTTGTTAAGCACCTTTCTTTATCTCAGGTCATAATTGCAGGGTCCTAGGATTGAGCACCATATTGGGCTCCAAGATATCTGCAAATGACATATCTGATAAAGGGTAAGTATCCAAAATATATAAAGAATTGATCAAACCCAACATCCAAAAAGAAAAATAATCCAGTTAAGAAATAGGTAGAAGACAGGAATAGATGTTTTCCCAAAGACATACAAATGACTAAAAGGCATATGAAAAGATGATCAACATCACTTGCCATCAGAGAAATACAAATCAAAACTACAATGAGATATCACCTCACATCTGTTGGAAGAGCAAAATTAACAATACAGGAAACAGCAGGTGTTGGTGAAGTTGTAGAGAAAGGGGAACCCTCTTACACTGTTGGTGGGAATGTAAACTGAAACAGCTACTCTGAGAAACAGTATGGAGGTTCCTGAAAAGGTAAAAAATAGAACTACCTTATGATCCAGAAATTGCACTACTAGGTATTTACCTAAGGAATACACAAATACTAATTCAAATGGATGAACACACCCCCATATTTATAGCAACATTATCTATAATAGCCAAATTACAGAAACAGTCCGAGTGTGCAATGATGAATGGATAAAAAAGTGGGGTGTGTGTATGTATGTATGTATGTATATACACACACATTCATCCGTATAAAATTAAATCTTCCCTTTTGCATTGAGGTGCATAGAGCTAGAATGTATTATGCTAAGTGGAATAAGTCAGTCAGAGAAAGCCAAACACCATATGATTTCACACATACGTGGAATTTAAGAAACAAAACAGATGAACATATGGGAAGGAAAGAAGAGGCAAGCGAAACCACAAGAGACCCTTAACTATAGAGAACAGACTGACGATTGATGGAGGGAGGTTGGCAAGGGGATAGGTTAAATAGGCAATGGGTATTCAGGAGGATACATGTGACTGAGCACTGGATGTTGTATATAAGTGATGAATTACTAAATTCTATTCCTAAAATTAATATTACACTATAGGTTAACTAACTGGAATTTAAATAAAAACTTGAAGTTTAATATATATATGAACATATATAATATAATATATATATGAACATATATAATATAATATAATATATATATATATATGAACATTCAATGACATTCGAAATGGTTTTGTAAGACTAATGAAAGGGAAACTTCTGGGGCGCCTGGGTGGCTCAGTTGGTTAAGTGACTGCCTTCGGCTTAGGTCATGATCCCGGAGACCCGGGATCGAGTCCCACATTGGGCTCCCTGCTCGGCGGGAAGCCTGCTTCTCCCTCTCTCACTCCCCCTGCTTGTGCTCCCTCTCTGGCTGTGTTTCTCTCTGTCAAATAAATAAATAAAATATTAAAAAAAAAAAAAGAAAGGGAAACTTCTGATACTTTTATAATTTTAAAGAAGACATGTATGTGTGGGTCAATGACAAACATCAAAGTATTTTAAAAAATAAAATTTTAAATATATATGTGTGGAGGGGGCTATCCCCCTGAATTCCTGTTCCTTCTATAACCAGAATGATATACTGGCTGTGATTTTCACTTTTGTCCAAAGCAAAACTGTTCTACACTAAAGAGCTCAACAACAGTAATTCTCCTCCCTCTTGGTTGCTCCCCTTGGCTATCTACCCTCCGACTCAGCAATTGCCTCATCCCTCCTTGGAGAGTAGAGGAATTTCTGAGTTCCTTCACGCTAGGTGGGATCCTTGGGAGACTCGGGGGCACAATATCTGTATGCTAGCTGACTGATTCACATGTGCCCCAGGCTGTGTCACGGAAAACTGAGAGCTGGTTTCTTCGCATAGCCCCATATGTCAAGTGAAATCTGGCCCAGAGCAGAAGGAGTATGATAAAAATGCTTCATTGAGGGCTTTCTCTCTCTGTACCCAATTCTTCCCACAATTACAGGAAAGTCAAACGAAGTTGGTTATCTGCTCCATTTCCAACCCCTCCAGGCAAAATTTCTTCCAAGTACTATTCTCTCTTCTGCTGGTAACACATACCTACACTTCTGCTGAGGGGCATTATAGCCTGATATAAGTAGGACTGTTTTCCACTGTCCAATTCTCTAAGAAAATTGGAGAAAGAGAAAAATGAAATTTTCATTTAATTTATAAGAAAATGAAATGAAAAACACTTTTAAATAATATTCTCAAAATACTGAATTACTCATTTTTTCACACATAAATTAGATGCTTTTTTCTCTAAACACTACTTGGGATCTATTTTTATTCCCCTTTCAACTCTCTTGCTTTTTCTATCAAATATCAGGCCCAGACCATTGTTAAATATTGAAGTAGATGTATAAAAAATAAAAAAACTTTTACTAATAATGAAGATTTTTATTAATAAGTAAAACCTTTCACCTCATCTAATAACCGAGAACTCACCACTGTGTGAAACTGAAATAAAAGCATTAATTGAAATGCAGTATGATACAAGTCATGTTTAATGAAAATGCCACATCTTATAGGAACAAACCTACTCTATACATTATTTCATTTGATCCTCAGAAAAATCACCCTGGACATCAGTGCTTCCTTTTCTCTGTTTTTACAGATGAGGAAATAAGATCAAATCTTATTTAAATAATAAAAACCATAAAGTGGTAGGTAAAGAGTCACTGTACCATTTTATGTTGTTTTCTGCCACATAATTTGAGTGATATTAAGAAGACATTTATAAATATATGGCAATTTATGAGCTTAACATTTAACTAATGATGAGAGCAAGTTAGAACTCTAGTGGCATTGACACTTAGATGCTTGCTAGGCACAGTCACATTTCATCCTTCCAGTAACACAGTAGACTAATCTAACTCTGGAAGTTTACCAAAATGGGGTGGGGGAGGGGAAGTGGGGGAGGGCTGGTGGTGAGGCCACCTGCAGCTGGTAGAACTAAAATTAAGTAATCTCTATCAAGATACCAAGAGAAGGAGAGAAGATTTGTCTATGAAGGAAACTTCTATTCCTAGAACGTTAAAATTATGTGGCACTTTCAATATGAAGATAAGAAACATGGAATTCAGTGCTACCCCCACCTCCAAACCCAAGGAAATGTTTTACTTATTAGAAGTTAAGAAGCAGAAAGAAATGTGTCCTTAGAGATGCAGAGGATCCCAAAAGCCTATCCAGCACTAATAATCTGATTCCACAGTATTCCCAAGGATGTTCACCAAAATTGTAAAGTTCATTCGGAGGCATTAAAACAACAGAAAACCCTCCCTTCAGTTTTAAATTGATTTATTTCATCTGATTCCAGAGGTTATTCATCAATGCCTGTTCTATATGAAAACATATATTTAATGAAAGAATTTTATGGATTGGATTATCCTATTGGCCAGCTGCTTTAGAAAACCATAAGTCTACTCTGCCTAGAAATTCTTAAATGTTTGACAGTGTGTAAAAAATAGTGATATTTGATTTCTTATCTATGTTTGACATAGACTATACATGACTATCACAAAAACAGATACAATTTAAAGTTATAATATCAAAAAAAAATAAGTTAATGCAAAAATGCATCTTATTTTTAAGATTGCATATTATTTAAAAAAATAAATTCAACTATATGATAATTTCACTTTTAATTAAAGAAACGTCTTGGTTTCAATTCTTCATCAAATATACTGAACACATACTAAGTCCCAAGGGATTTAGTGGGTAAATAAAACTGACTATTTACTACTCTTAAGCAGTTTATAATCTTATACAAGCTATAGACCACAACATGCAAATAATTTTAAATATCAATAAATCATATGAAGAAAATAAAACCAGTTGATGAAGTAGAGAATCATAGAGTTGGCCCACATTGGTGTTGCTCTCCGCAACACTGGTGCGGGGCAGGGATAACTGGACCAGCCTGTTATCCTCCGGGGGCTGAGCGAGATAAGTGTCGCCAGGCCCAGCCACCACCCTGAAACCGGGAAAGAAACCACATGGAGCCTGAAGGCACAGCAATCTCAGCTTTATTGTATCTGAGACACAGTTATATAGAGAGGAAAGGAAGGAGTAAAAGAAGTAGCAGGGGCCAATAGAGACTCATTATATGGCTATCACTAAGGCCTTAGGCAGATTTCAGGCCGGACTGCTGGGTGGGGCTAAATTCAGCAGTTTTTGTGGCGGGCTAAGAGCCCAAGCCCGGGAAGATTCAGCTAGGTCACGTAGGCAAAAGTATTCTGGAGAGGCCCAAGAGGCCACCCCAGCTGACTTCCACTAATGGCCACAAACTAGCAGGCGCCAGGAGATCCAACTCATTGGGACAGAGATAAAGTCTAATTTAAATGATAAGGTCAGAGAAATTGTAACTGCAGAGGGAAGATTTGTGCTAAAGAGCTGAGTGCCAGGATGTTGGGTGCTCAGTCAGTTAAGTGTCTGACTGATGATTTCAGCTCAGGTTGTAATCTCAGGGTCATGGGATGGAGTACCACTATTTGGCTCTGTGCTCAGCAGGGAGTCTGCTTGAGATTCTCTCCCCCTCTGCTTCTGCCTCTCCCCATCACTGTTGTGTGTTCTCGCCCTCTCTTTCTAAAATAAATAAGTAAATTTTAAAAAGAAAAGTAAAAAGACCTGAGTGCTCAGAAAGCAGCTGTGACATCCTGTACTAGAACATATGAGGTTGGAGACACAGTCCTCTCAGGCAAGAATGAGCCTGGAGTGTTCTAAGGATGAAAAGTAAGGCAATGTGTTTGAAGAACAAGGACTGGAGAGGTGAGTAGAAGAAACGGTGTCAGTGAATTGGGCAACAGCCAAAACACAGACCCTATGTGCTATTGTCAGGAGATTAAATTTTATTTTAAAGGCATTAAAGGGCAATTGGAAGTTTTTAAGGAGAGTGTCATAATCTAATTTGAGATTTTTAAATATGGCTCTTCGATGGAGAATGGACTGAAAGAGAGGCAAATTTCAGCCATACATTTTAAAAGAGAGATTAAGATAACAAAATTTCCTATAACTGGTATGTTAGAATACCTGATTCATGATATGATCAACAAAGATTTATTTCTCACTCTGACCCTTTAAAAGTTACCCAGTGGAGATAATATTTTCCTTATGTAGATGCAAATATAGTCAAATCTCATGAATTTTCTGCTTTATCTTGGTCAACAAACATTTCTCCAGTGCAATACAAGTCAGTTATTACTCAAATGCTTTAATCTCTACTTAAAATCAGAACTTTTCAATATCTTCCAAGCTCAGATTTATAATAGACACTGCCTGCCTTTGTGGAAAAGGGTGAAGTCGGCATCTATATACCCTCTCCTTGCTCTACCACTCTTAACTCTTCAGAGCCAAAGCTATGAACTTTGGCTAAGGCAAAAGAAAGTGTGGAAGGCTAGGTGGTAGGTAAACTGTCTAGGGGCAGGAGATGCTAAGAAAAGGTAAACAAAGGAAAAGGCAATTCATTATCCTCATCATTTTTCTCTAGTGAGCAGCTTTATCTCTGTGGGCTTAGTGGGTATTCAAAACTGATACCTTCTCTCAAAGGGTTACTTAAGTCCTGCAGAGAATTTAGCGACTCTTCTGTCAATTCCTTGACCTGGACGCAGGTATCTCTATTCTAATTCTGGATAATTGTGACACCTTTCTTAGTCCACCTCCAGCATCAAATGTTTCGTAGGATGTAAGTTAAAAGCTGCCATTTTTATCCCTCTTCCCAAAAGACTGGATAGTTTGGAGTAGTCTACTGGTTTTAGGTATCTTCCACGTGTCAGACAGATCTTACTTGTGTCCCTTCTGTGGGTTTCAGAGAAATGAATGAAGTGGGAGCCCAGGGAACCAGGAAAGCAACCTCTTTCTCCAAAGAAAAACTTCAGCAAATTCTCTTGCATTCCCTACAATCTGGACCTTTTATTTTGTCCTTGATATGACCTAAGTGTCCAAAGATGTGGACCATTCCCTTTTGTAAATTCTGTGTATGGTCATTTATCCCACATTACTTTGGAGTCTGAAGTTTATTATTATTGACATCTCATTTGAGATAAAGCAGACACTATAATTGTATTACATAGCTGACTTTTTCTAGGAACTTACTTTTAATAGCATTTGATTGTCATGAACACACTGTTTCGTTCCCACTAGTTCAACAAGAAATATGAAGTTGTTCATATTTTGTGTTAAGGATATAGCTTTGAAAAAAAAAAAAAGGATAAGTTCTTTGTTCTAATCAAGTGTGCTTCCTGGTGAGGAAAACAGACTTTGAGTAAATAAACATACAAGCAAAACAACTTAAGATGATGATATGAGCCCTGATGGAAGTAGAGGGTACTTGCGATAGAGATCAGTAGACCACAGATGAGAAAGCGGTGGTGGAGAAGCCTGATAGTGATACGATGGATGCTAGTGATGGAAAGCCTGTTAAGAGAAGGATCTTCTCTTAGGAGGTAAAATAGGAGACTTTAAGAATGAGGAGATTAAAATCCTGAGAGAAAAAGGAAAATAGTTTTTGAGGCCCATTGGAATAAGAAGTCCAAAAGTCTTAAGATGGGAAAAGTATTAAGGAATGAGGAGGTCGGTGTGACTAAACCACAAACAGCAGGGAGGGAACTAGCTCAGGATGAGATCAGATTCTGGAAACTTTTGCCAGTACAAATTGTTTGAAAAGTACCTAACATTCCTTTATGAAATCTAGATTGACAGTACGTCTCCTCTGATATTCACATTAATACATATAAAATATGTTAATTTCAATAGGAGAGCTAATTAGTGTCTAGCTTGATTTGTCAATGATCATTTAAACTAAGCCTTGAAAGAAATAGATCCACTTTCAGGGATATGATTCAATTCTTTGCTGAACAAAGAAACTCTAAAACCCTCAGGGTGTAGAACTGTTTCCCTAATGCAGTATTGTGAAGAAAGACAGCCCACTGTGCTCAGAGTAAATTTAGCTGCCAAATATCTGCAATGAAAACTTTGCGATTTGCTGAAGCAAATATTCTACTGTGAAAATTTCAGATGGAAGAACTGCATAGCTCACAGTCTAAAGCAGTCAAAAACAGGCTTCTAAAAACTCTGCACATTTAATCAAACAAATAGTCATACAATGCTTGTAAAATAACATTTATTTGGGGAAGGAGATTTTTAAAGAGAATGCCTCAAACTAAGAAAGATCCCAATGCATATTAGGTTTCAGTATAAAATTGAATCTCAGCTCAAGTTTGCAAATATTTTGGAACTGAGCCCAGAACAAGGTCCACATGAGCCCCAAGGTGGAGCTTCACACATCTCTTTAAATTTCTCTCTGACTAGAGAAATTGCACTTCTGGGCCAAATTTCTGGACAAGAGGTAAGCATCTTGAGTGTCAATGCAACTCTTTTTCATTCAGACAAAATTATTCACTTCCTACTCTCAGCTCCCTTGATATTTTATAAGTGTCTGTTACTTTCCTTCTCCAATTGCAATCTAGTTAGGTAACCTTGTGTCTGTCCCTCATCTCCCCTTCCCTAACTTTTGTATCTCCACCAATGAGGTTATATGCTCAATGGATTTTTAAGTTTTTCTGTATTTGAAATTCAGTGTGATAGTCGAATTTATGTATGTCAACTTGGCTTGGCTATGGTACCCAGATGTTTGGTCAACGGCCAATCTTGATGTTGCACTGAAGGTAATTTGTTTTGATGTGATTAATACTTAAATCACTAGACTCTGAGTAAAGCAGATTACCTACCATAATGTGGGTGGACCTCACCCACTCCAGTGAAGGCCTTAAAGTAAAAAAAAAAACAGATCCTTCAAACAAAGCTGACCTCTACATTATCTTCAGACTTCAGCTGAAATATCAATTCCCCTCTAGGTTCTCAGGCTCCCAGGATGTTGTAAAGATTTTCAGATTTGCTAGCCCCCACAATTGCATGAGATAATTCCTTAAGATCTCTTCCCCTACTTCCCTACCCTGTGTGTGTGTGTGTATGTGTGTGTGTGTGTGTGTGTGTGTATCCCAGTGTATCCCATTGGTTCTGTTTCTCTGGAGAACTCTAATATATTCAGTAAATTTCAAAATAATGAATGCATAAATCAGTAAGTCAGTCAGTGATCTAATAAAATGGAGAATGTGAATGGAAGAATAGTTAGTAAAGGTAGATACTTCATGTAAAACATTTGTAATTTCAGATTTCTTCAAAATCCATTTGCAATTTCAGATTTCTCAAACTCCAAAATTAAAGAAATCTATTGTATGCTGAGCCTAAAAATTAAACTGACTTTTGCGCTTTGTTTTTCCTGAGCTCCATGGAGTTGCAGATTCCTTTGTAATATATGGGCTAGGGACAGGGGAGGGAGTGGATTTAGGATGGTTAGGTCTCACCAATAGAGGAACTAAGTCAAGCGACACATCTCTAAGGGCCTGTGCAATGAATTAGTTGGGAAAAGGCAGGAACAAATAATACAATTCTCTGACAGCCTCCAGGTTTTACTTTTACACACTTTCTCTACCCTTATAGTTTTAATAACTTTCCTGTCAACATGTTTTCTTCTAAAAGTGTCAATACGTGGCATTTGGGGAAAGGTGCTCAGGAGAATAGCAAATTAGATCTGCTTTTGTCTGTCATTTAGACTAGATGTGACTGGGATACACTTTTGTTATACGAATCTATGTTTTCTATATTTTCCTTCCTGTTTAGTATCTCAGCACCTAGTGAGCATAGAGGAGAGGCAGTGGTTGTGGGGAAAGCCCCAACATCTCTAGATGGGATTCTGAACTGAACCAAGTTCAGACCCACCTAAGACTATACTAATGATATCTGTGGGAAGGAAAGTTTCCATTTGCTTTAAAAATATTTTAATTCTCTTTGATTAGAAAATCAGTAATGTCCAGACAGAATTATTTTTATTCTAGAAAATTGTATGATTCATTTAAACTCATCCTAATTGGAGGAAAACATAGCTCAACATGACAATCTTTAAATCTTTATCCAATGAATGTATAATACTTGATTTCAAAATTATAAAATTTTAATACTATTATATTTACTATCACCATTAAACACAAAAAGTATTAAATTGATCTATTTTTTTAAGTATCATCTATTCTGACTCTAAAGCTATCCAACTTAAAGGTATAATGGTAGATTACAAATTAAACTTTAATGTTCCATATTTGAAAAATAACACACATTACATAATTTATTAGCAAGGAGTAAGTACATTTGGAATGTTAAGTTACTCTTTATACTTGCATAAGTCTGAATTATTGGTAAGTAAGCTACAAATAGAGTATTATGTTTAAAGCTGTTTTGGAAATCAGAGCAAATTGAAATGAAAATAGATACAATCTTCCCATCTTTCAGCATTAAGGAAAATACCACCTATTATCAGCCCTTTCTTTCTATAGCTGCATTACATAGCAGGAAACCCTCATTCTTTTGAATTATCTTTTTTTTAGAGAGGTTTATCAACTTCTTCCTATCACAGATACTTCTGAACCCTATTTGTCTATGATTTCTTATTTAGGCTTCTTTTTTCTGCTTTTGTTTTTGTCTCTTTTAGGACTTTAAGGTGTATCTATTTACTTCACTCTCTGATATCTCTGATTCAACCTTAGACATTATTCAACTTTTATGGGAAGAAAATTATAAAAACAACTAGGCTTATTACATCACCCCTACTTTCTTGTTTAATGAAGAAAAAATTGTGGAAGTTAAGAAAATGATAGCTATTGTGTAATTTTGAAGTAAAAATAAATCTAAACTGAATATCCTGAAACCATAAATAAAAGCAGTAAGAAATTTAAATACATAAAAATTAAGAAAATATGTTAAAGATAGACATGCAAAATATAAGTCAAGAACAAATGACAATTCATATTATTCACACTACATGTGAGAATGAATACACTTATTTAATATAAAAGAAGTCTCTACAAATAAATATTTAAGGGGCACGGGTGGCTCAGTCATTAAGCAACTGCCTTTGCCTCAGGTCATGCCTCAGAGTCCTGGGATTGAGCCCTACATCAGGCTCCCTGCTTGTGTTACCTCTCTAGCTGTGTTTCTCTGTCAAATAAATAAATTAAATCTTTAAATAAATAAAACTTTAAAAAATTTTAAAAGCACATTATAGGACATATATGAAATTTATGAATAGAGGACAGTAAATGTATGATACTTTGTTCAACTCTATGAAAATAAAATGAATAATCAACTATTCAGACATCACCTTAAAAAGATTTTTTTTTTATGTTATTGTTGTGAGTATATGAAACTTTTTAGATTCATGAAAATTTTAGATTCCAGGAGCAAGATGGTGGAAGAGTAGGAGACTGGCTATCATCAGGTCCCAAGAATTCAGCTAGATGGTCATCCAACCTGTTGGAATACCTAAAGACTCAATGGTAGATTGAAGAGAAGATTGGCAATCCTAGGAACAGAAAAGTGAACACTTTCTGGAAAGTAGGCAGTGCAGAGAAGTGAATCTGAGGTAACACTTGCGAAGATAGACCATGGAGGGAAGGGCCAGCTCCCTGCCAGCAGTAGAGTAGAGGAGTACAAAATAGGAACCTTTAGAAATCTGCTCCACTGAGGGACATCACCCCAAATGCTAAGCAGGTGGTTGAACCCTCGCTTGGACAGTGTGGTCTCAGGAACCGCAGGCTCACAGAAGAACCAGGGATGCCTAAGCATGGCAGAGCTTCCAGGTATCAGAGTGAGAAGGTCAGCTGCAGAGACAGAACTGAGCAGTGGGCTCTCAGCTAGAGCTTACCTTACTGTGATCTGAAGTGCAGTCAGGCCACTGCTCTTCAAGCAGGGGCCCCAAAAGTGGCAGATTCAGAGAGACCCCATCCTTCCTCCACTGAGAGGAGCAGCATGGGAGCTTGTGCAGGAATTTGCTGGGCTTGGAGACTCCAAATGCGGTTGAGTGCCAGAGATAGAAATGCACAGTCATAGGCCAGGTGAGCACAGAGTGTGGCTGGAGACCAGGGAGGCAGGCATGATTGACTGCTTTTCTCTGAGGGCCACATCATCTAGGAGAAAATAAAACAATAAAAGGAAAATTCAACATCAAAACTTAAAATAAATGGATTATATGTTACAACAGTACTAAAATAGATAAGTGAAAATTAGTATTTTGAATTTTTCCTTTTCTATTTCTTTACCCTCTGTCCTGGACAAAATGTAGGAAAAAAACAAATGGCTTTTTTTATTATAGTCCATAGTTGTAACTGATCCATATTTAGATTTAACAGACAAAGGCTCTTTCAATCACACTAATTATAGAATTCTTAAATATAAGGTGACTTTTTAGGAATATCTGTGGTCAAGACCAGGATTTTACTATTTTGTCATATGCTTAAATAATAGCTATTTTTAGTGGTAATGGCTTTGTATTTTTCATCCAGCAATGTAAATCACTTTAATCCTTAGTCTGTCATGTAGTAAATTTAAAATATTATATGTGTATTATGATAACACAAAGGATCAGATTGTTAAGTCTCACATGATTCAGGTTCTGACCCAATAATATAGCTTTTCTAATAGCTTTGATGATATAAATAATCTCAATACACAGGCCAGTAACAGAGATTCAGGATAATGTATACAACTGCCTACTTTACAAAGTAGAGTTTTCTGGATTATAAAATATCTAAACCTGCTATTCAGTTAGTTACATAGCTTATGGGACCCATGAATACACAGGTTTATATCTTTTTAGCATGACCTATTATAGACACCTGGTCCAACCTGCCAAGAGCAGTCCATAAATATAGACTCTTCCACTAGCAAGAATTATTCATTTGTTTGCCATTCTTCAGGTGTTCAAAGATCAGACTGGGTCACATTAAAAAAAAAAAAAAAATGACTGGGTCAACTTCTTTTCCCAGGGGAAGTTACTAAAGGAGAGAATAGACTGAGAGAGAGAGACAAAGAGACAGAGAAAGACCTACCACTTAACCATTTACATGTCAGATCCCTGGATGGATTGCATAAAAGTTTCCATGCAGAAAGACAGATAGACAAATATCATCCACTCAGGAATAGGTATACACAATTATTCATTTGAAATATAGAGGACAAAGTGTTATACATTTGTTATCTGAATTGGCTGGAGATTTCCTATGTAATTATCAATACCTTAAAATATATGCATTTGCTAATTTTTTAATTTGCATCATCTTTTACTATTTTATGACAAAACTAGAGTGTGTTAAGTAATAATAGTCTTAAGAGGCAGATTGCAATTTCAAGATTTATACAAGTTTATAATTGACTAACTGACTAAGGATCTATTTCTTATTTTTTTAAGATTTTATTTATTTATTAAAGAGAGAGAGAAAAATCGGGAGTGAGGGGCAAAGGAGAGGGAGAAGTAGATTCCTCGCTGAGCAGTTAGCCAATGTGGACTCCATCCCAGGACCCTGGGTCATGATCCAAGCTGAAGGCAAACACTTAACCAACTGAGCCACCCAGGTGTCCCAGGATATATTTCTCTTGACTCATGTTCCTGTTTGGCCCAAGACTAATGAACTCTGCTAAACAACAAACTTATGCTTGACTAAAATAATCATTAAAAGTGGTAGAGTCAGAATAAAGTATATAAATATTAGTTGTTATAATGTGTAAGTGTAACAAAGTGTTAATGTAATTAAGCATTTGATCGTGATTTTATAGGCTATGGTTTTCTTTGCAAATGTATGTTTCATAGTGCTAAGATTTTAGTTTTCTGATATAACTGTAATAGAATAGTAAGAAAACATCTGGCAGTAGAATTGCTTAAAAATTTTTGTAAGTATTATAAAAAATCAAAAAGAAATAAATTTTTCAAACAATTTTAAAAGTCCAGATGTCAAAACCCAGTGAGAATTTTAAAAACTAATTTCATTTACAAGCCTCTTACACAGCCAATGCAACCTCAGCTACTGTCATGCTGAAAGGTATGTCACTGAGTACTTGCCAGGTGAAAAAGAAAATCACATTCTTAAAGGTATTCTTTAAGCATTTTTAATATATTTTAACTTCTGCTTATTCTTATTAGAGGACTTAGTTCGTCTGTCTTCAAAAGCACGCTTATATGTCTTCAAAAGCATTATTTGTCTCAGACTTGCATGAAATTAGATAATTTTCAATTAAATTAACCTTAATATTTTTCCTACATTTCACATAGAATTGAATTGTCGCGTGACTCTTTACTAACTTGACATATTAAATTTAAATATAAGCTAACGATTACTATGCAAATTAGTAAAAGATATGTAGGCTTTAAAAATGGCCTGAATTGTTTTAATTCACATGTAATCCATTAAGTAAAAACTGCTATTTTAGTGATAATGTAACAAATTAAGATATATAAAATTTGATTGGTACTTTGAAATTTAGTCTAATTGATAATTGCTAATCTAATTAACAAATGCAATAAACTTAGTGAAGTGTTTCATCTGGGAAAAGAAAAAAGTATGCAGCAATGCCAAAAAGGAAAGAATAATAAAAAATTTAAATCATACTCACCTTACCACCTAAGATTTGAACTTATAAAAAGGAACCTCTTTTTAAGAGATAATTAAAAATATACTAACTCCAAATTGGTCTTGCATCTCATGAACTATCATGGGAGTCAACATTTTGTTATTTGAAGAACAAACCAGATGTACCTACCTGTTTCTGATGGTAATAATAATTTTGTAAATTTGTTAATAAAGAAAAAAAATGACAAAACATATTGGATCATAGCCATTTCCTAATAGGGAATAGTTGTTGGAAAACCCTCTAGAAAATTATTTATACAGGCCTTAAAAATCCTGGCACCGGGCACCTGGGTGGCTCAGTTGGTTAAGCGACTGCCTTCGGCTCAGGTCATGATCCCGGAGACCCGGGATCGAGTCCCACATCGGGCTCCCTGCTCGGTGGGAAGCCTGCTTCTCCCTCTCTCACTTCCCCTGCTTGTGTTCCCTCTCTGGCTGTGTTTCTCTCTGTCAAATAAATAAAATTTAAAAAAAAAAAACAAAAAAAAAAACTATCATTAAAAAAAAAAAAAAAAAAAAAAATCCTGGCACCACCATTCTCACAAAACATATGGCATTAATGGTATCTATTTTGTTAAATAAAACATAACCACTTATATGTGCTCTTTCTAAGAGACAACTTGAATATCTGTAATGAAGAGGGGAAAAATGCAACATCTACAAATTTTTGTTAAAAGTTCTTTTGTTTAAGAATTAGGCTTGAGTTTTTTTAAAAAATATGTTATTGCTTACTTGTTCTTGATCTACAAAGTAAGCTCAATTTATCACAGTGTAAATTATCTTAGTTTCAAGAGTCACAGAATTGAAAAAAATAAGGTTTCTATAGTAACAAAAGATTTGGTTAGTCATACTTTTATTTACCGACTATCTACTATCAACAAGACAGTGTTAAATTTTCTGGGAATGTAACACCAAGCAAGACAGACAAGGTGCTTTTCTTCCAAGACCTTACATAGTAGTGAATAAAGATTACAATAAACAAGTAACTGTTTGAGGCATATGATACCAAAAGTTACTACATTAAGAGGAAAAGAAAGCAGAGTGAAATGATTGCTACATTTTTTTTTTTTTACATTCATTTATTTACTTGAAAGAGAGAGAGAGAGAGAGCACATGGAGAGGGAAAGGAAGAAGACTCCCTGCTGAGCAGGGAGCCCAATGCAGCACTTAATCCTAGGACCCTGGGATCATGGCCCCAGTCAAATCAGACACTTAACCAACTGAGCCCTGCAACTGCTACTTTATTTTTGTTGTTGTTGTTGTGGTTGTGGTTGTCTAATATTTTATTTATTTATTTGACAGAGAGAAACACAGCTAGAGAGGGAACACAAGCAGAGGGACTGAGAGAGGGAGAAGCAGGCTTCCTGCCGAGCAGGGAGCCCGATGTGGGACTTGATCCCGGGTCTCCAGGATCATGACCTGAGCCGAAAGCAGCCACTTAACCAACTGAGCCACCCAGGCTCCCCCCCTACAACTGCTACTTTAGAAAGGATGGTCACAGTAAGCTTATTTGTGAAGCAGACACCTTGGTGATATGAGAGAGAGAACCTTATGATGGGAACAGGTTTAATTTGTTAATTGAGCAGTAAGGACATCAATGTGCTATAATGGAGCAAAGAGGGAAGGTGGTTGATAAAAACTAGAAAAGTAAATAAAAGATAATCAGATGGGTTGTTGTAAATCTTATTAAAGATTTGTGGGGTATTCTTCTAGGCATGGAGAGATATAGGAGGGAATTTTGAGTGGGATATTATGATTATAAATTTAAGGAGCCATCTTAGTGTTGTAAGAAGAGACTAGTGGGGCTGGGGACTAGAATATAGACAGTAGACTTATTTAGAGTTTATGGTTATGATCAAGGTAAGAGATTTGTTGATTTCTTTTCAGAGTGGTAGCACTGGAGGAAATCAGAAGTAGTAAAATTTGAACTATATTTTGAAGTAGAGCCATCAAATCTCATGGCTTGATGGGATTCAAGATTGAAAGCAAAGTTAATAAGATTTGTTTATCAGTTAGATGTAGTTGTGAAAGAAAGAAGTCAAGGATTTCTCCATGATTTTAGCCTGAGCAACAGAACAGATTGTCATTTACTAAAATAGGACTGACTTGGAGAAAATAAACTCTTTTTTGGGTGGGAAGTGAAAGATTTTCAAGAGTTGATTTTACACATGCTAATTTTGATTTGCCTCTTAGTCAAGAACAATAATGTGTTAAGTAAAGTATTAGATACATTAGCCCAAAATTTGGGGGGGGGGGGATCAAGACTGAAGAAACCTATTTGAACATGATATATATTTGAGCAAAGCTGAGCCATAGGACTATATGCATTATGTTGACAGTGCATAAAAATAACAAAGAGAGGGGCATTTATGTTCTATCTGGTAGTCTATGGTACAAAAATACCTCTTGTTGATGAAACCCACCAAAATTATATATGGAAAATAAACCTTTTAAGTGATTCAATGCCTTTACTAAAATTACATTACCACAGGAATATCATATCTTCTATAAGTGTCTTTGTGAATATGTGTGTGCAGCCCTGTGTGTTTAATCCAATTTGGATAATATATCAGATAGCGTGCAACAAGGATGCTCTTCTGTTAATTATCCCTGGTATACATTTTCTCAGGTATTTTCATAGCTCTTCTCATTAAAAAAATATTTCCCATTGTTCTTCATGTTATAATGAAATAACTGAAATTAGATCTCCCCTCGTGAGGTAAAGAAATAAAGAGCTGAACAACGTTCATGAGTCAACTGTTTTCAAGCACTGGGTAAAAGACAATATATTACTGTAACCTTGAAGTGAAGAAAAATATATGAGGTAAGCCTTACATTCACATCACATTTCTACCTGAGGGCACTTCCCACACCATAGTGCAGAGAAATGGAGTCTAAGCAGAGAAAGGGATTCTCACTGAGCTAAGAAGTTATGACAGCAGAACAACTGAAATTTGCAGGGAATGGTATTAGAGGGAAAGTAGACACATGAAGGGTGTGGTGGATAGAATTCTAAAATGGCCCCAAGACCCCTGCCCTGATGTACATGCCTTTGTAAAATACCAGGACTATGAGGTATTTTACTCCCATGATTAGGTTATATTATATGATAAATTTGACCTTGTATTCAAAAGATTTGTATAATCCCAGAGGTTATCCAACAGGAATCTGACCTGATTAGGTGAGTCTTTTAGTTTTCTCTAGCTGGTCACTGAGGAAACAGAGACAATCCTTCCAGGTAGAAAGAAAAGCAACAGCCAAATTGCGGATTAATGATTGTGGCCACATGATAAAGAATGCAAGCAACTTCTGGAAGCCAAGTGGCTTCTGGCTAACAGTGAGCAAGGAAACAGGGATATCAGTTACAAGAGACTGAGTTCTTCCAATAACTTGAGCCAGCTTGGAAGTGGCTTCTTTCCCAGAACTTCTAGAAAGAAGCATGGCCCAGCCAAAACCTTGATGTCAGCCTTATAAGACTCTGAGGGGAGAAGCCCACCACTCTATGCCTAGTCTTCTGACCTGTAAAACTGTGAAGTAATGGATGAATATTGTTTCAAGCTACTAACTATGTGGTAATCAGTTGCACAGCAATAAAAATGTAACACAGGGGAAGACATCAAAAATCTGTGTAGGGGTTTCTAGCAATTCTTTGGACAAGAGCTTAGCTGCTTAGCAGCAGGGTAAAATTCTGTGAGGCCTAAGTTAAAAGCACCTGGATGGATTGAGAGCTGATCTTAGATACTGAAGACATGTGGTCCTGTGTGGAATTGAAGCTGTGGCCCAGTCAGAGTAGAGAGAATTCCCTGGGCATCTAATGTGGGCTGAAACTCCAGGATAGTCACATACCAGGACTGAGAAATGTTTCTACACTAAAGGGCACACTTTAAGACTAAGTACACAAATGAAACTATGATTCACAAAAAAATAAAATTCAAATCTGATGATACCAAAAGATCCTCCTTAATTTAAAAGCCTACCAGAACAAAGTTCAATGCCGTTAAGAGAAAATAAGCAAGATTCCCTAAAACATGACACTGGCAATACTTAGCATATTGTAAAAATTCACTAAAGATAAAGGAAGCGTGAAAATGTCATATACGTTCAAGAGGGAACTGGGATGAAGTAGCCAAAAAGAGACATAACAGAAGACTCAGATTTTAGAACTGGTAGACAAGAACTCTGTAGAGCAATTATAATTACATGTAAGAAATTAAAGGAAATTAAGAACATACAGGTAAGCAGGGAATTTCAGCAAAAACATGGAAAATATTTTTAAAAATCTACCAGAAATCTCAAAGACAAAAAATATATTTTCTGAAATGAAACACCACATCAGATGGGTTTAATAGCATATTGAAAAAAGTAAAATGGTCAGTTAATGTGAAGATAGAATCACAGAAATGATTCTACCTAAGCAGGAAGGGGGAAAAATGAGAAAAAATAACACATCTTTAGTTACTTATAAGACGATCTCAAATGACCTAACATGCATATAATTTGCACCTATGAAAGAGAAGAGGGAAAAACATGGGCAGAAAAACAACTGGAAGAAGTAGTTGTCAAATTGTTCAAAATTCATTTAAAATTTTACAGATTTAAGCAAATAAATCAAAGCAAATAAATAAAAAGAAAGCCAAACTGCTGTGTATCATAGGCAATTTGCTGAAAACCAGAGAATAAAAGCAGTCAGGGGGAAAAAGACATATTATGTAAACATTTGACTGACTCTTCATCAGAAATAATGGAAACACTTTTTTAAAATGTGTTAACATAGAGTTTTATACAAGATACAAATGATGTTAAAATTAATACATTTTGAGATAAATAAAAACTGAAATAATATATTGCCAAAAGACCTAAACTAAATGAATATAAATGTTAAATGAAGGTTTATCAAATGAAACCAGAAACACAGGGAATATACATATGTGGATAGGTACATATTTTTTTTATAACTCACTTAAAAAACAAATGCATAAATGATAGTGCTATCAGGTATGGTTATACTGCACAGAGGAGTAAAACTTTTGATAAAAATAACTAAAAAGTTAAAAGGCATAAATGGAATTATACTTTTATAAGGCTCCAACATTTCACATGAAGCAGTACAATATTAACTCTGAGTATATTGTAGTATAGTAACGATTCGCATTGTAATATCTAGAGTAACTACTAGCAAAAAGAAATTGAAGAGTTGCAGTTATAAAGGCCTTAGAAGAGTTCAAAGGGAATCTAAAATATTTCTGTTGTTGACTCAA
Source organism: Spilogale gracilis (assembly GCA_004023965.1). Lineage (NCBI taxonomy): Eukaryota > Metazoa > Chordata > Mammalia > Carnivora > Mephitidae > Spilogale > Spilogale gracilis. Next base: position 162,663 of record PITA01000739.1, read on the forward strand.
AATAATGAACACCAAAAGGAAGGGAAGAAAAACAATAAAGATTTTAAAAGATGGAATAGAAAATAAATACCAAGATGATTTATCTAAGTGCAGTCATATAAAAAAATTATATTTAGAAGAAAAAAATACATGAACCAACTGCATTCTGTTATCAGTGAGTGCATTCAAAATATGAGATAAAGAAATATGGAAAGAAAAAGTGTGAGGGGGAAAAAATACCATCTAAATAGTTTGTTTAGCTAAGTTAATACCAAAGTATACTTTAAGACAATGGAATATTTTCAGAAATAAGTATATTTCTAGTTTAGAAAAGGAAACTCATCAGAAAAACAGAAGTGCATAGATCTACATAGTAGAACTTCAAAACACATGAAGGACAAGCTGACAGAATCAGAGGGAAAGAAAGAAATCTAAAATCCTAATCAGAGGTGTTAACATAATTTCCTAATACTTGGTAAAGCCACAGACCAAACAAAATTCAGTAAGAATACAAGATTTGAATGAATTAATTGATATTTATAGACTACCATGCCCTATAATTATGAAATATACATTTACACAGTTTTAGCTTCACCAAGACAAACAGTATACTGAGCCATAAAATAGGTCTCAATAATTTTAATAAACTAAAAATGTACATAGTATGTTTTGTGACCATAACTAAAATATATTCAAAATCAATAGCAATCAGATATATTTTTTTAATCTCCATATTTTGAAAATAAACAACACACTACTAAATGATTCATGAATCAAAGAATTCATGAGAAAAATTTTTCAAAGTGAATGATAATGAAAATACAGCACTTCAAAGATGCAGTTGAAGAAGTACAAAATGGAGGTTTACCTTGAAATTTGCTTTAAAATGCTGGGAAAATAAGGCATAAAATCAATATCCTAAGTTTCCAACTTAAAAATATAGAATAAGAGGAGAAAATTAAACTAAGTAGAATCATGGAATAATAAAGACAAAAGCATAAATCAATGACCCAGAAAAGAAGGAGAAAATTAAAAAAAAAAGAATGAAAAGAAAGCCTCCAAAATGGGGAAAATAATTGATAGCGCATACATCTAATATATGCATACTCAATGCGTACAGCTGAAAATACATATATCTGGCAAAGGATTGATACCAAAATGTAAAAGAATATCTAGAAGTAACTAATAATGATAAGGTAACCCTAAAAGGCTAAAAATATTGACAAAGCACTTCAACAGGTACTTCACAAAAGAAAAATGTGTTTGTATTAATAAGCTTATGAATATGTCCAAAATCATTAGTCTTAGGGAAATGCAAATTGAAGCTATAATGAGTTATTAGTTTATGCCCAATAGAATGCTTAAAATTAAGAAGAATAGTAACAAGGAATATTGAGGAAGATTTGGAGAAACCAGAACTATCACATATTGCTACTGCTACTGGAAGTATAAAATAATGACTACTTTGCAGAACAGTCTGATAACTTCTTATAAACTTAAACATACATTTAATAGATGACCAATAATTCAAATTCTAAGTGTTTATCCAAAAGAATGCAAAATATATCTCTGCAAAGAGGGTTATATAAGAATGCTAGAGCAGTTTAGTTCATTAGAGTCCCAAACTGGAAACAACCCAAATTCCCATCAACACAGGAATGGATAAACAAGTTTTGAATATTCACCAATAGATGACTATCCAACAATAAAAAAATGAAATATTAATATCTTCAATTTGCAAAAATCTCAATAACATTATATGGATAAAGAGAAGCAGGCATAAAAGAGCATGACTTCAGTTATTTGAAATACAAGCAGAGGCAAAACTAAACCTATGGAGATGAAAACCAGATCATCTTTGCTTTGGCAGGTAAAGATTGACTGCAAAGACACAGAAGGGAATGTTTTGTGGTGTTTATAATACTTAATATCTTAGTTGGGATCTTAGGTTTGCAGGATAAACATTTGCAAAATTCAAAATATAAATTTTACTCCATGTAATTTAACTTCAATTTTTAAAATATTACATATATATGTATGTGCATATAAAATATATTTTAAATAGGTTGTAAAATAAGTAGAAATGTGTATTTTTTTACATATCTCACAATCTAGTTTACCTATGTAAAACAGTCACTACCCTCAATATACTATACATCCTTGCTTTTTTTCTTCATTAACAACTTGTTACTTAACATAATATCATATACCAATTTGTTTATTTGGTAACAGTCTGGCTGTCTCTCCAGAGTGTAAATTTTATGAGGAGAAATTTTGTCTTCTTCAGCATTCAATCCACAATACCTAGAACATTGCCCAGAATGAAGTAACTTAATAAATACGTGTTAACAAACATGAATTTCTTCATAGCACTCAATGTGTTGGTGCCATGACATTTTCTCTTGCCAAAACAAACTAGATCTATGTACCAGCCCTCCACTTACTAAGGTCATTATTAAGTTTTTCCCTTCCCAGTGATCCAGAACTGTATGGTTTTCACAGTCCAGAAAATAAATGTCAGTTGTGGCTCCTTTTCATTAATACCTCCTTGTTGCTGTTGAAGCTATTTATGTCTACAAGGAAATTTAGAGGAAACTACTGCTAAGAGAAAATATTCTCTTCCAGCCATTACCTTCCAAAATGGTCAAAACCTGGTTTTTATAGGCATAGTGGTTAGGGCGTCACCCTACCTAACACTCCACAGACTTCTCCTTTTTGAGAAATTTCTTTCCCTTCATGAGTGATTATAAATTTGAGTATGTTTTTTCTCTTCTCCAGGACTCAAAAATGATATACCCACTTTTTCTTGTATTCATTCTTTAAGTCTTTAAGAGGGGTGCAGTAAGATAGCAAACAAAAATAGCCGCATGCTCCATCAAGTCACCATGGAAGAGAAGCAGTCCTGTGAAAAAGAGGCACCCTAATCCTAACTCAGAAATGGTAGAAGGATCTGTGAAGAAAGAAAGAAAGAATATTGGAATTTCAAGATATATGAATATGACTATACACCACTTGGCTCCTACTTAACATTACTCCTGAAATTGTGACACCATCCCAGGGAGAACTAAGCAAAATCTGTGAAGAATAGAGTTTAAGTTTTTTATCAACTTGTTAACAATGGACCTCAAAATTAAAATTTAAATTATATTTGGGTATGTGTGCCTATATGCACATGTATGTATATGTATATATCAGGAATAATTTAACATATATGTACACATATATATACACATATACATTCATACACACATATATGTAGATAAAATAGTTGCTATAAGAGAACACAATGGACAGTCTCCCAATCCCTATGAATATATAACTTGTTTCTTTTAAAGCATAAAAAATAATATAACACATATTCCAACTCAAAAGGTTTCATCATTAATGCATATATCTCAGTTTCTGATTACATACTCATCTTTTTAACTTGCTTGATTTTTTTTCATACCACAACTAATTCGGACTCATTTCATTAGCCTGTGCCTTCTATAGATTATCCCTCTTCTTGTCTTCACTTCATTATCTTTGTTATTTTTCCCACCCTACCTTCAAAATAACAACCAACCCTATTTCATCTAATTACTTACCTCCTCAGGGCTTAGGGTATCATTGGAGGAAAAAAGCATGCCTGGAAAAATTGCATTTCCTCCCCAAATTCAGCCAGACTCTCAGTAACCCTGACAAAACAATCTTATTTTTCTAGTCTTTTCATTCTCCAGTCCTCTGCAAAAATGATTTCAAAACTTCTCTACTCTTCTCAACCCTCTGACAAGCCTTCTTCATTCTTCACTCTAGGTAGATGACCCCTCCCACCTTTCCACAGAGAAACTAGGAATTACCAGATTGGAACAATTCTTAATCTCTTAACTGTATTTGCAGCTATTCTTTATTTATTACCTTAGCCTTTTTATAATGAAGTACACAATCCCTCCAGCTGTGCCCAAATGTCATTCCCTTAGGGAAAATAATACATTCAGTTATCTTCTCTTTCCTGTTCTTAACCTCTCCCTGTTTACTGTCTCTTTTATATTTTAATTTAAATTTCCTTGATTCTTTTTCCCTTTTAAAAAAAATTATTTGATCACTTTTCCTCATCCAGCTGCAGTCATTCGCTATGCCCTACGCTTTGCTAAAAGTCAAGCTGCAGGGTTTGGTTGGAATTGCACAGTATTCAGACTGGGAACATACCCTCTACAGTAAGTACTCACCAGAGAAAGCTGAATATAAGAAACTAAGAAACAAAGAATCAGCATATTACTTTATTAAGAATGGTCAAGAAGCTGGTCATCTGGTTAACTTAACACTCTCCAAATTGTTTGGAGGAATTAGCTTTGTTTCTGTAGTTCTGTGGGAAGTTCCATTCTTTTCTGAACTAGAAAAGACAGGTCTGGAGAACAGAAACTGTTGTCACCTCATACCCATTTTCAATTCTTCAGATATAGAAAACAAATAGAGATTGAGCACAATTTGCCCTAAGATATAGATCCTACCCAAGACTGAGAGTAGAAAAGCAGGCACTGTATCAAGAGGCTAAACTTTAAAATATAGTAAATTATCCCCTAACAAAAATGTCACTCAGTTAATGCCCTGGGTTCTAACCAATCATAATAATGACTCCTCTTTTTTGGGGGATGGAGACAGGGGAAAATAGTAAAGAGGCAGGTAAACAGAACAAGGGGGAAAAAAAGGTTCAATTGACCAAGCTTACTTCTTTCTTGCCTACATTTCTTTTTTTCCCTACTCTTTAGTAGTGTTTGCCAATTTGGCAAGATTTTCTCCCCAACAGAAGTTTTTCTTTGTGTCTCTTGAGACATCTATGTCAATCTGTCTGATGGTCACCTTTCAGGCCTTATCTTATTTGACCCTGCCCACCTCACTCCAGTGTTGTTCTATATGAAAATTAATACTCTTCAACTGAATGTCTCATCCTCTCCCTGAAATTCACCCCAATTCCAGCTTTCCCTATGTCACTATGTGTTGGTGCTGCCTACCAACTTCTTCAACGTGGAAGCTGAGCATTATCTGTAACTTCTCCCTCTCTAATATTACTTACCATTCATATCCTCTAACTAAAATCTTGCTATTGCAACTCTTACATAATACTAAGTTCCTCCATTTCTTTCTATTCCCATGAAAATACTTCTTGTGGAGGGAAGACTTATCTCTTACCTAAAATGTATCCCTTTCTGGTTTCCATGAATCCATATTGATCCAGTCTAATCCATCCTTACTACCATCAGGTTGAACAAGGTGTGACTGATTTTGTCACTGGCTTCAGTAAGTTTTCAATACCTTTTAGATCAAGGTCTAAAGCCAGCAAAGTGCTACATACTCTATATGTTACTTACTATGTTTCCCCTCACAATTTTGCTTTTGTTCCTTTATGGTTCAGTCACTGTGCTTGCTCAGAGAATAGTGATGAACTATCTAGAAGAACTATCTGGATGACGTATCTAGACCAGGGAAATATTTAGCAATTAATTACTTTACTATTCTATCATCGTTCCTATGTTTTTAAACTTTATATTTGTTTGTTAGAGCTGCCATGACAAAATACCATGGACTGGATAGCTTGAAAAACAGAAATTTGTTGTCTGAAAATTCTGAAAGATAGAAGTCTAGGATCAAGATGATCCTTGATCAAGGTTTAATCCTTCTGAGGCCTCTTTCTTTGACTTGTGGATGGCATCATCTGATGTCTTCACATGGTCTTCTGGTGTCTAACTGTGTCCAAATTTCCTCTTATATAAGGCCACCAGTTGTTGGATTAGGGCCCACCGTAAGGCACTCATTTTAACTTAATCACTTGTTTAAAGACCTTATCTCCATATAAGTTTCATTTTAGGGTGCTGGAGGTTAGGACTTTAAAATATCAATCTCAGGGGACACAATTCAACCCATAACAAACCTGGTTATAACACTCCAGAATTCCAACTTTCACACTCTTGCTTTTGAAGCTATAGTTTCTTCCCATCAAGAAAATTAATCCTAATCTAGGATTTCACTGATTTTCCACATAGCATGATTTTCTTCCCAGCTAACACTTTCACAGAAATTCAGACATTGGCTGAAAAATTACCTGCTAGAAAATAAAGTACTAGAAAAATGTATGCAGAAAGAAAATGTTATCTTCTTTGTCTGAATCACTGAGCTTTGGAAAATTTTTATTTGTCAAAATTGTTTCATATAATTTAGGTTTTATTAGTAGATTAACTATACCTTTTATTATTGATATTTTTCTTATTCCCTCTGGAACTGTTTTAAGAAAAATAAAATATAGATGATATGTTCTTTTCACCTAGCATTTGTAACAGTCCTATAGAGCATATGTCAAATATATTTTTTAAAGATTTTATTTATTTATTTGACACAGAGAGGAAGAGATCACAAGTAGGCAGAGAGGCAGGCAGAGAGAGAGGAGGAAGCAGGCTCCCCGCTGAGCAGAGAGCCCGATGCGGGGCCTCAATCCCAGGACCGTGAGATCATGACCTGAGCTGAAGGCAGAGACTTTAACCCACTGTGCCACCCAGGCACCCTCAAAGATATTTTTTAATAACTATGTAGACTGTTATTTAATAGGCAATGACATTTTAAAATGTTACCTATGCCAATGCAAAGAAGGATGTTTGGATCATTTAAAGGTAGATAACTACTAGAACAGTTATAATTGCTATATCACATTGAAACATTTTCTTCTTGATCTTGGAAATCTTTTTTACTTAGGGCAACAGCCAAGCTTTTAAAAAATGTATATTATATCATGTGTTGTATGCCCAGGAATTTCCTATTACATTTCTCAAAATCTTAATGTCTACAAGATCATACTATGCTGTGTTGCCTCTTCTCAAAGACTTGCTATACTAGTTATTACCTATGATGCCATCTTTTTATATTGAGTCATTTTTCAACCTATTTCTTTCCTGGATCCTGCCACATACTAAGGTTAGGGAGTCTAGAGTGAACATCTGGTGTTTTTGCTGCCCAGCACTTTCTGATAACCGCATTCCAATTTTCTTCTCAGTTCATTTGCTTCTGTAGAGTTGAATCTATCTCCCAATACTGTGTGACTGCCACCTGGATATTTGGAGTATTGTATTTGCTTGGCAATAGTAATGGTTAAGGAATGGATACATAAACCAAACTTAGCTTGTAAGATGGAAAGAGATGTCATCCTAATTTCTAGAAAATATATCCCTTCCCCTTTCTGTGAGGCCTGAGATTATATAAGAACTGGAGATCCTGCAATCATCTTGTTACCACTTGGAACCAAAAATATGAAAGTATGCCAAGGAATGATGAAAGATAAAATGAGTTCAAGTGACGTTGTTTGAATCCTGAAGCCAGACCTGTCATTGGACTTTTCCAGTTATGGATCCCAATAAATTTAATTTTGCTTAAGCCAATTTTGATTGAGATTCTGTCATTTACAACATTAAGAGTCTTGGCTAACTCAGAGAAAGATACTCTTTTAACCTAAAAATGTATTGGAGATGTGCCAGCAAATACATCTGCTTTGGATTATATATGTAACAGAAAAAAAATTCTATGACATGTAGATGAAAGAACAGAAAATGCAAAAAGAACATTGAGTCTCAAACAGAATTTCAGCAGACAACTGCAAGAATATCCACATTTAATATTAAACCAATTAGACTTCTTGCTAGCATATAAAGTATATAATGTAAAACCTGAAGTCATTCCCAGGAATGCTAAGGCTGTGTCCAGACATCTTTCTATGTATTCAAAAACTGGCCTAGAGGGGAATTTATTCCCCTCACAATTTGGCAATAACTGTGACATATGCAACAGACAGGGAAGGGTGGATATTGGGAAGGAAGAGGGTGAGGGGCCTAGAAACCCATAGGAGAGGTTAGGTGTTCTCATACTTAGATTGAGATGGAACATTTTTTTTTAAAGATTTTATTTATTTGACAGAGATAAACACAGGCAGAGAGGGAACACAAGAAGGGGGAGTGAGAGAGGGAGAAGCAGGCTTCCCCCTGAGCAGGGACCCCCGATTTGGGACTCGATCCCAGGTCTCCGGAATCATGACCCGAGCCGAAGGCAGTCGCCCAACCAAATGAGCCACCCAGGTGCCCCTGAGATGGGACATTTTCTATCTCAGTATGTGCCAGGGGCAAGTCCTCTTTGGTAGAAAATATTCAAGGAAATGGGAGGCTTGGAATGAAATCAATGTATCTCAGGGAAGAATAAAAGAAAAAAACCCAGGACCACTGAAGAAGGATGAGTACATATAAAGAAAAATTTATAAAGTAGCTGATTTACAAATCAAAGCAATAAAGGACAGCTTCCCTCATACAGCTGACCTAAATTCAGCTAGCTAAGTGTTCAAGGGAACTATAAACTCTCTGTTTTGTGAAGCAGTGGCTCCAGTGAGTTCTTTATTTATCTATTATGGAGAGAAGGTGTGGAAAAGACTGAAAGGGTTCTACCAGGGCAAGAGGTGGTAGAAAAGCTTTTGGTCCACCTCTCTGCCTTTTTCTTGGGCATGGAACAACAGAAAGGGAATGACATCTTTTTCACAATACAGAGTCAACACAAGAGCCGGGCTTTCTGGGCAATGAAAAGGTTTGGATTATCTTTTGTCCACTCCACTCTAAGTCCAGCCAATGGTCAGAGAACCATTTCCAGTCTCCCCTCTACCTGAAATTTCCTAGATAGCAATGGAAGTAGAAAGACCCAACTGACCAATATAGAAGCAGAATATAGAGTACCAGAAATAAGAATCTATAGGACAGAACATAATTTAAGTAGAATGAGAGTTAACGGGAAAATAGAAGGGTAAGTGATTTAGAAAGAAGGGCTTTTACCTACAGGGAATGTACAGCAAAGCAGGTCCTGAAGATACAGTGTTCATATCCTGAGTTCTCTGGAGGAAACAGGCCAGGGGTGAGGGTTGGGGTGTGTAGTGTTTTATGGTCTGAGAAAAAGGAAAACAAAACAAAACAAAAAAAAACAAAACAAAACACTCCCACATCTCTGGCACTCTGGGGACTCTATGGATCTATGGATAATATTTTCTCATTTGAACTTACAATAAAGGAATGCCTTTCTTTTTTCCCACCCCAGAACCTAAGATTCATTTTCAATTGTAGACTATTCATACTTAAAAAATGATGCATTATTATTATTTCTTTTGGGTGTTTTTAATGAATAACCCTATATCCCTGTATCAGTACTCTTCAGCTTAAATTATAATTTGTAGAAGCTAGAAACAATTGCTATATGGTTTATATTGCACAGATTATAGGATTGCAATATATATATGTGTGTGTGTGTATGTTTGGGGTGCTAATTTTGATGAAAGTTATTGTACAAGGTAAAAATTCCTTTTATTTTCAGGAAAACAGTGATGCTCATTCTCAAAAAGAAGGATAACATGAATAATTTTCATAAAGGTATTATAAAATATAATTTCCTTTTAATTTTTCTTACTGAAAATTTATTATCAGATAAATTCCAGTGAAAATCATGTCTGGAATTTTGGTGACTCAGTGAGGCAAGCTGTCATAAACAGATTGTGTTTCAGAAATTGTTATTTTTGGTGTCTTATAAAATGAAACTCTATAAAGTAGTGTTTTATATCATCACATTCTGGGTAAGGAGCAACCTGTTTCTTCAGTACTCACTGAATCATACTAAATAATTTAGACTGTTTTTTGTATGAAAAACAGAAGAATTTGTATTTGTATAGAATATTAAGGTTAACAAAATCCTTACATATAAGTGTCAAGGTTGTTGTGAGTGAGTTTTAAGCTCAATATTATTAAATAATTGGTGAAACTAGGCAAAAAAAAAAATAATAAACTCTGTCTTATTAACATACAGGAGAAGAATGTTCATGTTTTATAGATACTACTGTTTAAAATCAAATAATCTAAACTCTGAGAAATATACTGATGTCTTACTAGTATGTTGTATTGTTTTGTTGGTACAATGGGAACAGAACATAAAACTCAGAATGGAGATGAGGTTTTTTAAAAGGTAAATGGACTTGTGCTCTATCATACAGGCTCCAGAAAGAAATCAGGATTCATGGTGCAAGCCTTAATTGGAGGTGAAGGAAAAACATCCTTTGCTTTCTGGAATTAAATACATGAAATACCATTAATGCTCAATGCTCTTTTCTTGCCTCCAAGTTTTTGCGTGTTACTTCCTTTACCTAAAATGCCCTACCCATCCCGCACTTCCATTACAGAATTTTTCTTCCTACTTTAGCTGCATCTTTCTCTCAACAGAATCTCTCTCTGGAAAGCCACCTTTGATTTTTGCACACCACTATATATACAGAATGGATTATGTTCTCACCTTATCCCCCAGCAGTACTTCTACATTAATGAAATTGTCTAATATTTCTTAAGAAAAAGAATTATGAGGGGCGCCTGGGTGGCTCAGTTGGTTAGGCGACTGCCTTCGGCTCAGGTCATAATCCCAGAGACCCAAAATCGAGTCCCACATCAGGCTCCCTGCCTGGCAGGAAGCCTGCTTCTCCCTCTCTCACTCCCCTGCTTGTGTTCCCTCTCTGGCTGTGTTTCTCTCTGTCAAATAAATAAAATCTTAAAAAAAAAAAAAAGAAAAAGAATTATGCTTTGTTCACTGTTTTATCTGTAGCTGCTAGCACCATTTCAGATACATAATAGGTACTCAGGAAATAACAGTTAACTACATTAATATATTTTCCTTAGTAACACAACCAATCTGAGTTAGAAGACATTATTATCCCACTTTACAACCAAGAAAACTGAGTTGAAAAATATTAAATAACTTTTCCAACATAGCAGAGAAAGTCAATGACACAGTCGGGATTCAAAATTAGATCTTTTGACTACAAACCCAATACTTTTTCCACTATATTGAACTACCTCATAGGACTCGTGTATAGTATACCAAAGCATTTCTCTACAGAAATGTCATCTTGCTGGAGGGTTATAATCTAGATGCGAAAATTCAACATTGCATAAATATTATAATAAGAGAAAGTATATATTTGAATAGAGTAGGTCTGTCTATGTAGTTCTCACTTTATTGTGTATCAAAATTACCTGGAAGACTTGTTAATAGAAGATCACCTGAAGATGTTAAAAAAAGTTAAAGAGGAGCTTATTCAACTCTAAATCTACAATTCCACTTATGGGAAATCTATAAGGCAGCTTCTTTACATCTTTTCTTTTTAATCTTTTTTTTTAATTGCTTTAAATTTATTTCTGCATGTTCCTTATACAGTACACCAGTGATAAAAAGGAAATTCTGAATCAAACAGATACTCAGAAAATTGATCCAAAAAAAGACTCAAATCTAGTACTGGCAAGAGCCCATCTTGCTACTGCCAAATTTATTCTGGCAGTCCAAAGACTCTGCCAGTATGGGAACCACAAACATGGCCATGGTGGCCATGTTCCAGACTTTGCTACATTTACTTGACATCTTGAATATTAAATGTCCAGAAACCTTGGATGGGTGGCAATACTCCCCCCACATTCAGGCATGAATGAGATCTAAATCTGGGAGAAACTCAACACTGGAAACCCTGTAGTCTTTAGACTGATCACAGATGCCTAAAAAATATTTGCCAAGGAAACTAATGGACAATACTTTACCACACCAGATATCTCAATTTAGGACCGTAGTTCCTTTTTACTCTGTTTTTTAATTAAAAAATTCTTATTCCAAATGTTTGTTTGTTTTGCTGGCTTTGTTTTCTTCCATGCATCTGTTCATTTGTTTAAGTAAAATTGTCTAATTTTTGCTTGTGTTTCCTCTAGTTATAATGTCACATCTGCTTACCATATTTATTTTTAATTGATTTGTGATAAATGGCAATTTCATGCCTAACCATTTAGCTTACAGTTTGAAAGTTAGGATGCATAATCAAAAACAATTTTATTCTCCTGCTTTTACCTAAGTTTCTAGGGCCACAAAAAAATAATAGCTTAGACCATTTTCACATATGTGTCCTTATTCTTTTGACTTAGATACCCAACTAGGAAATTTATACTGTTTGTCTACTGCCTAGCTCAGTGTAGCCATTCAATATGCGTTTATCAAATAGTATTAATAGTGTAGTAAGTCAGCATCTATAGTTCAACTTACAAGGTGCTGGCCACAGTGGATTAGATAAAAATTCTATTAGAAGTTAATAAAATAAAAGAAACAAACACTATATAAATACTATACTGGTTAATCACAGTTACCATAGTGCCGCATATACCAAATATTTTCTAAAGTCATCTCCAAAGAATCCTTTTCTAAAGAGCATTAGAATCAGCAAGTCTCAGAGGGTCAGCTAAAATACCTTCTGTTGAATGGTCTTCTCACTGAACAATCTCATGATCCTCCCCAGGCAAGAACCCTGTCTCTCCTCCTTATATGTGTCCCTCCACTGGGTATTCCTAATTCTCTCAATCACTGTTCTAATTTTGTAGATATGAGCAAAAGAATGTTCCTAGTTTTCTTTTTTCCTCTACTGTGCTTACAGTGCTTTCAGAGAAGTGTCATCAATACAGTAAGTGTCAAGCTGGAACTGTGTACCCTTAACATCAATTTCTTTCTCAGAATTTCAAGTACTAAAATAATCTAATGGGGATAGACAGATAATATAGAGCAAGGGGTCTCACTTTTTTGTGTGCATCATTATTACCCGGAGAACTTGTTAAGACTTAAGGTAATCAGGCACCATTCCCAGAGATTCATATATGATAGATCTGAGCTGGGGTCTGAAAATTTCCATTTGCTACAAATGATATCCATGCTGCTGGGTCAAGGACCACAGTTTGAGAACTACTGTTATAAAGAAAGAAATACCAATTTTAGAAACAGAGGCTTGAGTTTGAATTGCAACTGCATTATTTGCTAGCTATGTCTTCAATTCTTAGTGTCCTTGCCTACGTATATGAAAGATGGTAATAACCATTACTTAGGGTCAAGTGGCGATTCAATTAAAATGAGTGGATTAATGTACATGATATTAACTAATGTTAATTAACTAATTAATTAGTTATCTAGTTGGCATTAGTTAATGTCATGTACATTAATGTACTATCCATCTAAAACAAGTATTCAAAAAATGTCCACTATCTTTTTTCCCTTTTTCTCTAAATCTAAGAAGCATTCATTTTGAAGCCAGCTCAGTTGGTCCCCTCCCAAAGAAACCATTCTCTTTCTAGCCTGGGCTACTGCAAAGCCAGTATCACTGACTCAATCCCAAGGTAGGTGCTCTTTCTCTTAAACATAGTATTAGTAATCCTTCCCCAAAGAAATCCTGCTGGTTTTTCTAAGAAATGTCACAGGACTCCAGCTGCCTCCCAATTCTTTTTAAATTCTTTGTGAAAATAGCCAAATGATAAAAGGTTTCTTTCTAATGACAAACAGATCAATAGCTATAAAACCACTTGAAGGTGGGTTTTTGAAAAGTTCCCAAAGAGTCTATCTTTGAAAGCCTTCTTAAATAATACAAAATTAACTTGCACAAAAGGAAACTCTGATCAGTTAATTTCTTAACAAAAAATAATGCAGGCAAGCAAGTCTTCCTTTTTTTTCTTTTGAGAGTAGTTTCGATTAAAGTAAGTAAAGATACGTTAATCAACAGAATTGTACCTTCTCCAAACTTTTCTTGAGATTTCTAGATTTCCACATTCCATCTTAATTTGATTCATATTGGCTGTGAGAATGTTAATACTTGAACAATAGTAATAGGGGGCAGTAAGTCAAGGTTGGGAACAGAGAACAAGTACTTAATAACAATGCTAAACTCTTCTACTGAGTATTCCATACAAGGCTTGAGGCTGAAACATTTTGCATATACTCTCATTTGATCTTTCAATAATGCCGTCAGGTAAAAAAGCATTTCATCCCCATCTTTTTATATGACCACATTGAAGCTGTAAAGGTAAAGCAATTTCACCTACCTAGTAATTAGCATGTCTAGGATTCAAACTTGGTTCTTTAATGATCTTGCTCTTAGTGATCACATAAACTTTCTCTTCTTATTTATATTGATAAAAAACTCTTACAGGACCCCTTATTCTTAATGACACATGCTGAGATATTTGAGGATGAATTTGAACACTTACACACACATTCACAAGTATATGCACAAACAAATATAACAAACCTTAACAATTGTTGAACCTAGATAAAGGGTATCGGGTATTTGTTGTACTATTTTCTGTTATGTATTTTAACATTCTTTTTTTTTTTTAAGATTTTATTTATTTGACAGAGAGAAACACAGCCAGAGAGGGAACACAAGCAGGGGGAGTGAGAGAGGGAGAAGCAGGCTTCCCGCCGAGCAGGGAGCCCGAAGTGGGGCTCGATCCCGGGTCTCCAGGATCATGCCCTGAGCCGAAGGCAGTCACTTAACCAACTGAGCCACTGAGGCGCCCCTATTTTAACATTCTTTATAATTAAAAGCTGGAAGAAAAAGAAGCACTTATCATACTCCATAACGTGATTGCATTGAGATATAAAAAGAATGGAAGACAGAATGCAAACAATTCGGAGAAGAGTTCACTGAAGGAACATAAATGCTTTGAATTAATGCATGTATGCAACTCTTCATTCATTCCTTAGACTTAGCTATTCACATCTATAAATCTATAGCTCTGAATACATATACACACACACACACAAACACACACACACACACACAAACTCACAGATACAGAGAACAGATTGGAGGTTACCAGAGTCAAGGGTGGGCAAAATGGGTGAAGGGTGTCTAACAGTACAAACTTCCAGTTATAAAATAAACAAGCTAAAGTTATTTAAGTACAGCATGTTGACAACAATTACCAATACTGTACTGCATATTTGAAACATGCTAAAAGAGTAAATCCTAAAAGTCTTCATCACAAGAAAAAAATTTTGTAACAATATTTACTGACAGATGTTGATGTGACTTCTGAGCATTTCACAACATATACAAATATGAAACCAAACTGTGTACCCCTGAAACTAATATAATGCTGGATGTCAATTATACAATGAATTAATTAACTAATTAATTAGTTAATTAATTAATATCTCCCTAAACTCTCCTTGGAGCATCTGCAATCATAATAAAAGCTTACTTATTAATTTCAATAATGAAAATAATCTCCCAGAGGGGGAGAAGAAGATGGTGGATGAATAGGAGGCCTAGATATCATCAGGTCCCAGGAGTTCAGCCAGATGCTTATCAAACCAATTGGAACACCTACAGACTCAACAGGATATCACAGAGAAGAAGAGTGACAATTGTAGGAACAGGAAAGTGACCACTTTCTGGAAGGTAGGATGTGCAGAGAAGTGAATCACAGGCAACATTTGGGAAGATAGACCGCAGAGGAAAGGGCCAGCTTCTGGCCAGCAGTAAAGCAGAGGATCACAAAATTGGAACTTTTAGAAGTCTGCTCCACTGAAAGACATCATCCCAGAGGCTAAGCGGAGGGTGGAACCTCGCTGATAGTGGGGTCTCAGGACCTGTGGGGTCACAGAAGGACCTGGGGTGCCTGAGCATGGCAGAACTTCCAGGTATCAAAGCAGGAAGGCCAGCTGCAGAGATGGAACTGAGTGGGATCTCAGCACGGGCTTACCTTAAACTATGATCCAAGGTGCAGGTGAGCAACTGCTCTTCAAGCAGGACCCCACAAGTGGCAGATCCGTGGAGACCCCCTTCCTTCCACAATCAGAGGAGTGGCACAGGTGTGAGCTGTAGGAATCTACTGGGTTTGGAGCATCCAAACAGGCTGAGCTCCAGAGATAGAAACATTCAGTCACAGGCTGGGTGAGCACAGAGTGGGGCTGAAGACCAGGGAGAGAGGCATGATTACTGCTTTTCTCTGAGGACACACTGAGGAATGGGGCCCAGATCTCTTGGCTTCCCTAGGCCGAAGACTGGGAGCCAGCATCTTCATTCCTGCCCTCCAAAGCTGTACAGAAAGCATTCCAGGAACAAAAGCTACCAAGAGCGAACCTGAGCAGATTGCTTATTGTGGCCTCTGACAAGGACTGGGCAGTTCCTCTCGGCAAAGACATTTGAGAATCAATAAAACAAGCCCCTCCCCCAGAAGATCAGTGAGACTATCCAGCCAAGACCAGATTCACAAATCCATGAGAACAGTGGAACTCCAGAGCTACCAGAATGCATCAGATAGAATTCCTGGCTTTCTTCCCATGATTCTTTAGTCTTTCAAAGTTAAATTTTTTTAACTTTATTTTTTTCTTATTCCATTTTTTGAATTTTTTCTCTCTCCTTTTTTTAACTTTTTTAACTATTTTATCTTATCAATACTTTTTTAAAAAATTGTTTTTACTTTTCATTATTTTAGTCATTCTATCTCTGCATTGTATTTAAGCTTATTTTTTGTATATATAGGTTTTTCTTTCTTTAAAATTTTGGGATACAGTTTCTTCTAATAGATCAAAATATACTGAAATCTAGTGCATGGCTTTGTTTCAGTCTCCAGCCTCGTCAAATTTTTTCTTTTTTTTTTTTTTCCTATTTTTCAACCAATTTCTTATCTTATCAATTCCTTTTTTAGCATCTCTCTTAATTTTCATCCTTAGTCACATTCCATCCCTTCATTGTGTATACCCTTATTTTTGAAAATATGTAAGTTTTTCTTTCTTTAAAATTTTGGAATGCAGTTTCTTCTACCAGACCATTATAAACCCAAAATCAAGTGTGTGGCTCTGTTCTATTCACCTGTATAATCATATAAATACAGACAGATAGATATAGATAGATATAGATTTTTTTTTCCCTTTCTTCTCCCCCCAGTTTCAGGTCCCTTTCAATTTGCTTAGAGTATATTTTTCTGAGGTCATCACTACTCTTTTAGTATTTTGTTCTCTTATTCATCTTTTCTTATTTGGATAAAATGACAATGCAGAAAAACTCACCTAAAAAAAAAAAAAAGAACAAGAGGTACTACTGATGGCTAGGGAACTAGTCAATAGGGAAATTAGTACTATGTCAGAACTAGAGTTCAGAATGATGATTATTAAGATGCAAGATGGGCTCGAAAAAAACATGGAATATATTAAAGAATCCCTTTGGGGAGAAATAAAATCCCTTTCTGAAGAAAAAAAAATAAAATCTAAACCAAGTGAAATCAAAAAAGCTATTAATAAGGTCAATGAAAAAATGGAGGCTTTTACTGCTAGGATAAATGAGGCAGAAGAGAGAACTGGTGATCTAGAATACCAAATGATGGAAAATAAAGAAGCTGAGAAAAAGAGAGACAAACAACTATTGCACTATGAGGGAAGACTTTGAGACATAAGTGATGCTATAAGAAGAAACAATATTAGAATAATTGGGATCCCAGAAGAAGACAGAGAGAGGGGGAGAAGGTGTACTGGAGCAAATTATAGCAGGGAGTGTCCCTAATTTGGCAAAGGGAACAAGCATCAAAACCCAAGAGGCACCGAGAACCCCCTTCAAAA